>CM076569.1:677640716-677874154 GCA_034641835.2 Pinus albicaulis
CAAAAGCTTCTGAACAACACTCATGTCCTCAATATTTAAACTAACCTTCACAATTAACTTCTTTAATTCTTCATTTTGTGTGGAAAAAGCTCTGGAATTTTCCTTTTCCAACTTCAATTGATTAACCACTTTTCTTAACAAAGCTTCAGATTTTCTAGAAACCAAGGATGTTTTTTTTAAATCACTGTAGATTAATTCTCCAGTTTTCCAGTGTAAATTAATCTTGTCAGGCAGTGGGATTTCTCTTGCATCTGTAGTGAAGTTGATAGCCTTGAAACCAGATGATGATGAGACAGTCAATGCAGAAGTATGAGAGAAATATAGCTTCAATTTATTTCTCTCAAGGTCCATAGAAAACAATAGTCGGGTATAGTATTCAGAAATATATTGAGCTTCAAGTTGAGATTCCATATATTCTTTCACCCTCATGTTTCTTTCTTCTATTTGATTGTATAATTGATTTATAACAGGAACAAAACTTTGAGATGTTTCTTCAGGAACTAGGGAAGGGGGTGTACAAGTAGCATCTCCCAACTACAACTGAAAGCCCATTATGGAAGAGGAACTTCCAACCAGAGATCCAAGTTCTTTTTCCCTCTAGGCAAATTTTCCCTCTTTTAACTTTTATCTATTTCACCTTCTAAATCAAATATATCTTCACTCCCCCTTTTCAAATATTTTTCAATAGGATGTGGAGTTTCAACCTCCATTCCGAGTTTCAACCTCCATTCCTCCTCGTGCACTTGTCTAACCACCATTTGTCAATTTCTCTACATCTGGTCGAGGTTAATGTGTATAAGGAGCATATGAATTTTCAACTCTTCAAATAGAAATCATATGGTGGGGATCATATGACCATTTTTCACCAAGTTGTAATTTCATGACTTCAAGAATTTTTTTCACTTCTTCCATGGCCTACTTGTTGTTCACAATAGAATGCCCAATTGTCCTTGGAAATTTCAATAAGTGTCCCTTCTTTGCTGGGAAAAAATGAACCTGATCAACATTTAAAATTTTCCTGATAAACTATAAAGAAAATAACCTCATAGGCACAAATTTAGGAAGTCTATAAGGGGCAAGCTCGGTTCCATATAGTATAATCTCAACATGGTCTTCAAATTGGAACCAATCACCCAAATTTTCTAAGCTGAAGGAGAGATTGAGCCTTTGGAAAAATACAAGGTGGAGGAGAGTTATTTATAATGGAATAAAAAGTTGACAAGAAAGAAGCAGTGAAGTAAATGAACCCTTCATAATTGGCATGGATTCTTATGTTATCTATCCAATTCACCATTGATTGCTTATTTTTATGTATATCCATTATATTCAGTCCCAAGTGCATGAATTTTCCACATGAGTATACAAGAAAAGATAGGTTACTAATGAAGGAAATAAAGAGTAAGGGTTTTCAATTATGAATTAGCTATTTTTTCCCAATAAGCAAGTATATCAAGTAGAGTCCCAAGTTGCAACATTAAATTAAACATCCCCAAAATGGCTCAGTCAATTACATTTGTATCTTCCCTTCCCAAAACCTTGGCAATGATTTTAAAATTTGGCCTTACATCTTTAGAAAAAATTTCAATATAAAACTGAGTAGGTTCCATAGGAAAATGTTGTCCTGAGGGAATTAAAAAGAAATTCATCTGAGCATAATCTTTACTTGATAGTTTTTGAAAAGTTGGCAACAAATTTTTCTCTGAAAATGATGTGTAAAGATTTGAAGGTGGAAAGACCAGGGCTTGTTGAATTAAAAGGGCAGACACTTGAAAAAAAAATTCCCCTAACTTATTCATCACAAAGAACTTCTTTTTCTAGAGAAAAAAGACTAACCAGTAGATAAATTCAGGGAAACCATAGGTTTGGGAAATTATTGCAATAAAAAGACCAGACTTCACAACTGCAGCATACACCGGGGATTCCTTTTGGCTGCCTAGAATATGTTGGAGAATTTCCATTAAATCTAAGGATAAAATTGGATCAAAAACATCCCTCTCAGTGTCCATGAGATGAATGTGGGAGGAAGAACCTAACAACGCATAATTCTTTGACACTCTGACAATTGCAAGAAGTGGAGATGATGTGTAATTACCTGGTTAACGGGCGACTAATGATGACTTGAACTTTAAATCAGACAGTGAATGCGACGTGCTATGGATATGGAGGACTGGAAATGATAAAATGAGGGGAATGAGGTTAAACGAGATTTATGGGAAAATGGAAGAATGGGGGGAAATGGGAATAAATGTGAGAGTGACATGTATAAAATGATGAGGTGGCAGAGAAGACTTGATGAAGTTTTGGGGTGACGAGGCAGTGACATATGCTAACACGCTTGCTTACTGTAGAGCTATGAGGGCACACACCAATATGGGGAAATCACGCTAGGGTTAATCCTGTAATTCATATCAACCATCAATTTGTAGTCAACCATGATCATTGACTGGAGTTATGGAGGTAGCCGCTGGCATAATTATCGTGCAAGTCATGATTTCGGGTTGGCGCCATTCTGGGGTCTCAACATGGTATTCAACTCCGCCTGTCATAGATGTGCATCGTTTAACCATCGAATGTTTAACATATTTTATTACAAAAAATCTTCGCCTATGTCCAACAAACCTATATGATGCACCATTCCCACTAATAAAATTAATCCATCTTTATTAAAAAAATCAAAAAATTTCTATTTATTTTGACTTTTGATTTCTTTTATTATTTTTTTTTCAACTATATCAATTTTTTTTTCGCAATTTGAAAAACATAATAAAAACGAGTTACAACTCTTCCATGGACTATAGTCGGACAACACTTCCGACTTGTCCTCATACCAGAGACCAACCTACAAATTCAACATTGTAGGGAACACTCCACCTACAATGTGACCAACTCCAGGCTTAAGTTGTACTTCACTATGCACACTCTGATTCATTATGCCTTCAAAGTAGCCTAAACATGCTCTGATACCATGTTATTTTTCCACAATCTCGATGTCTAGGATAGAATCTTAAATCACTGATGATATCAAACCAAGAATCACAACGAAGCTACTTTTCACATCGGAATATAAATGTGAAAATTCCTAAATCTAGAATCCTATTGTAGCAACTGGAAGATATTCACCTAATTGTTAATTTTAACTTAACAATTTATTTGCAATTTTCTATGGAAAATAAAGAATACATCACACTGCAACCTACACAAATACAAAATACTGCAGAAAAAATATACAACGCATGAAATAAATAAACACACAATGGACACCGTTATTTTTTGACAAATGTCTCGGAAAAAACCCAATGCAAGAAAACCGTTGCAATAACCAAGATTTTGTATTATTATGCATTAGTTTCTGAATAAAAATCTTTAGATGCCTCACTGGCTATGTGATACAAATAATATAACTGGCAGAAAATGAAGTGAGAATTAACCTCACACTATCATTGGTGATATGACAATGATCCAGCCTCTAAATGGCTAGCCTCTGTGTCACAACTTGTAGGGACCGCGTCACTCCTATGGCTGATCGATATGTTGGTTGGATGCTTAGATCTCCGACCCTCCAATGTCACACCCAGGCTCCCAGCAATAGATATGGACTGCTCCTAAGCAAATATGTATATCTCCTCTCAGGCTATGTGTTTCCTCAGCGTGGCTCTTTGCTGCCCAACATGGCTCTACGCTACCTCTCTGGATCTCACTCTTCCTCCTCCACTTTGTATTCACCGAATCAGGAAAACTTCCAACGGGCCATTAGGGGAATTTTGAGGTCTAAAATGAGCCTCCTAAGAAAAATGTACAACCAAAATAAACTTTATAAGAACCAATAGGATTCAATATGATGATGTCAACCATGGGAGATGATTCACCATTTTTGGAGTAAATAATTATTAGATTAATTTACCCAAATTTCAAATGGGAGTACTCGTTGGATGTAAAATTTGATTCCTCATCCAAGGAGTACACATGTTGCATACTTTCGATGGACCCTGCTACATGAAAAAAGAGAAATACATGAAAACTTTGATTGCAATCACGTTTTTTCATGTAACACAGTGCATCGAAAGTATGCAACATGGGTACTCCTTGGATTAGGAATCATTTTTTGCATCCAACGAGTGTTCCTTCTCAAAATTTGAGTAAACCCATAGGGAGATAAGTTGAAAATAGGAGTTGAAAAAATATTTTTTTTCCATCTAAAAGTTGATGATGTAATCTAATCTTATTTTATTATTTCCACTATTATTTTATAATTTCCTTAGGAGGCCCATTTTAGACCTCAAAATTCCTCTAATGATTATCCTTGCCCCTCACTTCAAGAAATCAAATCGATCACTCCTCGTGCAACTAGTGTGTTGCTATCTTGAAAATTCGATCTCTAGATCTCTCACTCGATGTGTTCTCCAAGTGCCCATCGAGCTCCTTCTTATAATCTTCTCGTTGAACAATCAACGGCCTAGATTATATCCTAATCAATGGCTCAGATCATCTTGACTCGATATTCATCCTTTTTAAGAAGATTCACACCCAGTTTAATTAATACCCTTTAATTATTTTAATTTCCTAAGTTTAGACTTAGGCGTCCATTAAAAATAAATAATTATTTTAATTAAGCTCTCTCCGGGTGGAATTTCCCAAAATAATTTTTGGGTTTTGGAGAATGCATGTGTCCTAGCCCCCCTGCAAATTATTGATGTTATGGCACATTTGATGCTATGATAAATCAACACCCCCTCTTAGCGAGGAATGTGCTCTAGTAATGCAACCTATTGAAGCATCACCTTGACTCTGTATCATCTCCCTCTGCGCTGCTGATATCTGACATCACTGCCCACCAACTACTGTGCAAATGTTACATTTGTGTTTTTGTTGCCAACTGCATCTGCACTACAACATAAAAACATCCAAAATATTGAACCAACTATGTTAAGTATGATGAATTTTTTACTAGTGTTCTGATTGTTGCTAGTCTTTGCGTTGACCATATGAAGCCTCTGCGATGTTGTTGACTCTGCAATGTGCCAACTGCACTACTTTCAACTCTGCTTTGTGCTGCTTAGTCTCTAGTGCTCTTAGTCACTGCAACTGTCACTTCGACACTTCTTTGTACCAAATAACACTGGTCCATCCTGTTACTTCTAATATGGGCTCCCATAGCAAGGTATTGATCTGAGAGGTAGAATACTCAAGGATCCTTCCCATCTACATCTCTCTGGAACTACAATACTAGATCACCCCACCTATCCCCTAGAGGTATGTGAGAAATCATGGAAAACTCCTCTTCAATCTCTACAGTCACAGCCTGTTGACCAAGTCTCTCTTCCTTGTCCTTCTTTCTGAGAGGACACTGCGTAGTGTAGTGACCAATCTCACCACACCTAGAACATTTGATCTTCAATAAGTCCTTCTTCTGGCTCCGCTGCTCTTGTTTCCCCTTTGATGCAAGGGTTGCATTCTCCTCTTCCTCCTTGGGCTTCACCCCACTGATTTTGTTTCCATCTAGTTTGCACTTCACTAAGTCACACCTCATATCTTCTTGTTGAACAGCAACCCACATCCCTTCCCAATCCAGCAATCTTTCTCTGCCAAAAATAGTTTGGGCGAATACTTTCCATTATTTTGAGACGTTATTCAGGGCCAATCTCACCATCTTTGTAGCCTGAGGCGCTAACCCTATAATTGCCAACTGATCCTGCATTTCTTGCATCCTTATGGATCTCATATTCTCCTCCAAGTACATCTTCCGCTGCTCGGAAGATCCCTGATACAACGTGGCCAATGAATCCCACATATCTTTAGTTTTCCCTTTTCCAGATATGTGAGAAACAATGTCATCTCGAATTCCATCGAGTATCAACCTCTTTTCCTTTGCCATATCCTTCTTTTAAGCTTTCAATGGATCAAGATCTATGGGGAAAGCTACCACATTATCGATGACGGTTTTAAGATCATGCTCATCTAGAAGGAAGGATATCCTTACCTTCCAAATCACATAGTTGTAGGCACCCTCCAATCGATCTCGTTCTCTCAACCAGGTTGTTGCCATCACGCCCAAAAACAATGTCGAAGTATGCTTCTAAACCTCTGTGTAGTTGTTGACTGGCTCTACGCACTCCCTGCTAGAGTGAACAAAAATTACCTTGGCTCCTGCTGCTTCTGGGTGGGAAATTAGAATATCCAGGCAATAAATTATCTGAGGTCAAAATTCCCTCAGTGTGCTCTTATTCCCTTCTGAAACTTTTCTGCACTATCAACTACTACAGAAAATATGCGTTCCAGCTGAATATTTTCTCTGAGCTGAAGTTGTTGCACTTCTCCCTCTGCCACTGATAAATTTCTATTTGGAAATTCTTCTTCTCAGTCGACTCACTCAAAGAAGGATTTTTCTACGAAAATCTTGTCATCCGAGCACTAAACTGCGCAATCCTTCTAGCGATTCGATCTGTTGCCTACGCAGCTCTTCGAGCTCCCTCTTAAACTTTGTTTCTGAGCTCTTCTTTGCTTCACCTCCGCTCTGATACCATGTGAAAATTCTTAAATCTATAATCCTTTTGCAACAATTAGAAGATATTAACCTAATTGTTAATTTTAAATTAACAATTTATTTGCAGTTTTCTACGGAAAAAACTAAATAAATCACACTGCAACCTACACAAATAAAAAATACTATGGAAACAAATATACAACGCAGGAAAGAAATAAACACACAATTGACACGTTATTTTTGGAAAAATGTTCCTGGAAAAACCCAATGCGGGAAAACTAGTGTAGCTACTAAGGGTTTGTATTATTATGCAATAGTTTCTGAAAACAAATATTTATATGCCTTCCTGGCTATCTGATACAGAGAATATAATTGGTGGAAAATGAAGTCAGAATTAACCTCGCACTATCACTGGCGATCTGTGTGAAAATTCCAATTCTAGAATCCTACTGCAGCTAACTGAAGTTACTTCTCCTACTTGTTATTAAAATGAACAAATTATTAACAATGTTCTACTAATAATACTGAAGCAATTACTCCCACAACATTCAATTAATTAATTAATATGTCGAAACAAGAAACTGAGAAAGAAAATAAGTACATCACACAGGGCAACGTTGTTTCTGGATAAACGTCCCCGAAAAACTCCAATGTGGGAAATCGGTGCAGCAGATCTGAGGATTTTATTATTAAGAAGTATTTATTCTTGAATACAATCTATGGATGCATTTTTGGCATTTCAGTACAGAGAATATCATTCAACAAAAGAAAAATTGTGAGTTTACCTCACTCTGCAAGTCCCGACTAATCCGGTAGCTAAACTAATGAAACCCCATCACCCTATGTGCTTCCTATTTGCAGTAATTGTGTAGGCATGTGTGGGGACCTATGAATAACTGCGTCACATCCTATGTTAAATCAATCTTCTCTGAGGAAACTCGATTCCAGCCTTCCCAACTCATAATCTCAATCTCTAAGAAAAATCTCAGACTTCTTCTCGGAATGTTGTGTTGCCTTTGTGTGTGGCCTTCGTGGCCCTGCATGACCTTCTCTGGATGTTGTGTCACCCTATATAAACACTATGTTGCCTCCTCTACATATTTCTCTACCTCTCTGCTGAGTATTATTGGCCCTGGAGAAGATCCTCCGACCAAAACTGCTTTTGCCCCTCTCTACGTGAGAATCTCTCAATCAAAGTTTTCCTCTGAGCACTGCTCACTTCAAAAAATTCAATCTCTTGATATCTTAGTGTATCTTTCCAAATGACCCTCAATTCTTCTTTATAGTATTCTCGTTGAGACTTCAATGGCCGAGATTAGATCTCCAATCAATGACTAAGATTACATTTTGACTTGATCTGTTTTCTCTAGAACATTCACACCCATATTCTATTAATTCACTTTAATTATTTTATTTTCCTAAGTTTAGACTTAAGGTCACTTTAAAATAATTAATTTTCCTAATAAAATACAATCTAGGTTGAATTTCCCCAAATAATTTATCGGTTATCTGGAATACATGTCTCTAAGCCTCTCCACAAATTTTGAGACTTAGAGCACATCTGATGCTGCCACAAATCAACACTCCCTCTTAGCAAGGAATGTGCTCTAGAAAATAGGCCCTGCTGCACACTCTGAATCATCTTCCTCTGCGTTGTTGATGTCTGACATGTTGTCCACCAACCACTGCGTTGTTGCTGCAACTGTATTATTTTTTACCCTGCCACGATCAACACTGCATCCATACTGCAACTCCCTCTCAAATGTGCATCTGCTGCTAGCACTGCAACTCATTTTCTAAGAGAAGCAACTAAAAAACATCCATAAATTTGAATACGTGTTCAAGATGCATCTCGATGTTGAAACTCTGACTACTGCTAGTCCTAAGTTGTCCCTTTGAACCACTGTGTTGATGCTTCTCAACGCTCTGCCTCTCTACACTATTTCAACTCTGCAATGTGCTGCTCATATTTTGGCGTTGCTAACTACTGCATATGTCGCTCCAACACTCCTTTGCACCAACTGAAACTCCTCTAGCCTGCTACTACTAATGTTGGGCTCAAGTAGCAAGGTCATGATCCAAGAAGTGGAATCCCCAAGGATCCTACCCAACTGAAGTTCTTGCGAACTTACAGTTCAATATCGCCGCATCTCCCTCCTAGAGATGCGTGGGAACTCATGGCATACTCATCTTCTTCAATATTTGCGGACACAACCTTCGGATCATGCTTCTCGTCCTTTTCCTTTTTCTTCAAAGGACACTATGTTGTGTAGTGACCAAGTTCACCACATCTAAAGCATTAAATCTTTGAGTCATCCTTCTTCTGTCTTATCTTCTCCTCCTTCCCCTTGGATGCAAGGGCTGCATTTTCCTCATCCTTCTTTACCTTCGACCCACTGTAACTGTTGCCATCAAGTTTTCACTTGATTAGGTCCTTCCTTAGCTATTCTTACTGAAGAGCAACCCACATCTCTTCCCAGCTCGGCAAGGTTGCTCTGCCCAAGATGCTCTGGACAAAAACCTGCCATTCTTTTATGACTGCATTGAGGGCCAACCTTACCATCGCGGTAGGCTGAGGTGTGGACCCCACGACTTCTAGATCATCATGGATTTCCTGAAGCCTCGAGAGAAATGAATCTATGTGCTCCCCTTCTTGCATCTGCATCATCCTTAGTTTTTGCTCTAAGTACATCTTCCGTTGTTCGGAAGATCCTTCGTATAGCGTCGTTAAGCTTTCCCACATCTGCCTGGTTTTTTCCTTGTTGGCTATGTGGGACGCAATATGATCTTTGACTCCATCAATGAGCAACCTCTTAGCCTTCGCCATATCAGTCGTGTACTTCTTCAGAAGATATGGATCCGCAAGGACATCTACCGTACTCGTCACAAAAAACTTGAGATCGTATTAATCTTGAAGGCATGTAATTCTTGCCTTCCATATTACATAATTAGAGGCTCTTTCCAACCAGCCCTGATCTCTAAGACAGTGAGCTGCCATGTCCATCAAGAATTTTGAATCTACTCCATCTTCTTCCTCCTTTTTGCAACACTAGACTGGATTACGCACTCCTTGTTGGAGATTATAGATCAGCCACCCATATTTGTTGTTCAGATCATGAAGAATAGAATCCCTCGGCTAGGAATTCCCCGAGGAAGAAAATTCCCTCATTTTTCTTCTTTTCTTCCTTCTGACGTCTTTCTTCCCAGCAAAACACTTTTTCCCTGCAGAAAACTGCGTCCCTTTAGCACTTACGTTTAGGACTTGCAATGCTCCCTCCCCCGCGATGAAATTTCGGTCTAGAAGCCCTTCCTCTCTATCGACTCACTCAAAGAGAGACTTTCCTCGAAACTTCAACCCTCCTGACTTGGACTTCGCAATCCCTCTAGGGATTCGAACTACTTCCTTCTATAGTTATTCGGCCTTCTACTCAACGTTGGATCTGATCTTCTTATCTCACCTGTAATTCTCTAATACCATGTGAAAATTCCAAGTCTAGAATCCTATTACAACCAATTGAAGTTACTTCTCCTACATGTTATTAAAATGAACAAGTTATTAATAGTTTTCTATTGATAACACTGAATAAATTACTCTTTCAGCCTTCGCTTAATTAATTAATATGTTGAAACAAGAAACTAAGCAATAAAATAAATGCATCACACTTGATACCATTGTTTTTGGACAAACGTCCCCGGAAAAACCAAATGCAGGAAAACTGGTGTAGCAAATCTAAGGGTTTTATTATTAAGCAGCATTTATTTCTGAATACAATCTTTGGATGCCTTTCTGGAAATCTAGTACAAATAATATCACTCGGTAGAATAAACATTGTGAGTTTACCTCACTCTGCAAGTCCTAGCTGATCTGGTAGCTGAACTAATAAAACCCCAGCACCCTCTACACTGCCTCTTCACAGTAACTGTGTAGGCCTACGTGGTGATCTATAAATAATTGTGTCACCTCCTCTGTTGGATCGATCTACTCTCAAGAAACTCGATTCCAACCTTCCTGGCTCAGAATCCTGATCTTCCAGCAAAATCTAGAACTTATGCTCGGAATGCTACGTTGCCTCTGTTTCTAGCCTTCGCGGCCCTACGTCACCCTCTTTGGGTGTTGCATCACCCTCTCTAGGCACTGCGCTACCTCCTCTGCGTTTTTCTCTCCCTCTTTGGTGAGTATTCTTGGCCTTGGAGAAGATCCTCTGACCAAAACTGCTTATGCCCCTCTCTGCGTGAGAATCTCTCGATCAAAGTTTTCCTCTGGGAACTGCTCACTTCAAAAAATTTGATCTCTCAATATCTCGATGTATCTTTCCAAATGACCCTCAAGTCTTCTTTATAGTCCTCTCGTTAAGACTTCAACGGTCGAGATTAGATCTCCAATCAATGGCTAAGATTACAAGTTTAATTGATCTATTTTTTCTAGAACATTCACACCCATATTCTATTAATTCGATTTAATTATTTTATTTTCCTAAGTTTAGACTTGGGTCACTTTAAAATAATTAATTTTCTTAATAAAATACAATCAGGTGGAATTTCCCCAAGCAATTTTCGGGTTATCTGGAATACACGTGTCTAAGCCTCTACACATAGTTTGAGACTTAGAGAACATCCAATGCTACCACAAATCAACAATCCGACATTGATCCAACCTTTGAATGGCTAGCCCCAAGCTGCCTCTGCCCATCCTCTACCTAGTCACTGCGCTGCCTCTACCTCACAACTTGAAGGGATTGTGTCACTTTCTGGTTGATCGATCTATTGGCTAAATGCTCAGATATCTGACCCTCCGGTCTCACACCAGGCTCCTGGCACTAGATTTGGACTGCTACTCATCAAATCTGCGGATCTTCTCTTAGGCTCTACACTACTTCAGTGGGCTCTGCGCTACCTACCATGGCTCTGCGTTGCCTAGTGTGGCTCTATGCTACCTCTCTATATCTCACTCTGCCTCCTCTGATTTGTGTTCACCAGATCAGGAAAACTTCCACCGGCCACTATCCTTGCCCCTCACTGCAAGAAATCATTAGAATCCAATCTCTAGATCTCTCACTCGATGTGTTCTCCAAGTGCCCATCGAGATCCTTCTTATACTCTTCTCGTTGAAAAATCAATGGAACAAATTAGCTCCTAATCAATGGCTCAGATCATATTGACTCTATGTCCATTTTTTTCTAGAAGATTCACACCCAATTCAATTAATACCCTCTAATTATTTTAATTTCCTAAGTTTAGAATTATGCATCTATTAAAAATAATTAATTATTTTAATTAAACTGTCCCTGGGTGGAATTTCCCAAAATTATTTTTGGGTTTTGGATAATGCATGTGTCCTAGCCTCCCTGCAAATTCTTGAGGTTAGAGCACACCTAATGCTACCAGAAATCAACAATAAATAGAAGTAAATCTACCAGTGCACAAAATATGCACAATGCTTTACACAGTTTTGTACAATAACCAAATATTCGTTATATTAATCCAACTGAATAATACAACAATATAGAGCTCTCGTACCAGGGATAATGGCCATCAAATATCCACAAGTACAAGAATTCAAAATACAAGATAATTTGACGATCTAGCTGAATGAGTGCACAATCATAACTTCTTTGTCATATCTTGTACACGTGAGATTCCTTCTCTCCAAATCTACAACACTTGCCTCTATCAATGCTCCAAGTCCATCTAGCCACTAAATCTCCACTATCCAATCTACTTTCTCATTAATCGTTTTTCCATCAAAGCATCAACACATCGAGACTCCTATTGAGTTGTTCACAAATCCGTTTATGAACAACACACAACTTCCCACTACTGCTCTTCAGCTACTCAGGGTCTTCTTACCACTATAGTCTTCTTGTGTTGCTCTAATGAAGACTAACATAGGGCGGGAGGGCTTCCACCCATCACCATCAAATGTCGCTTCTCCAATGATGAACACAAGCTCCAACAATCTACTCCTCTTGTTGGCAAAACCTTGAGCTCCAATATACCTCCTCTAGTAGCCTCCTTAGTGTTACACCAATTTTTGGTCATCTAACCTGTTATTATTAGATGAACCCAAGTACACCATGTAAGACCAATTTTACCCTAAATAAATTTGCTTTCACCACATAAATAACTTATTTGTTTATATTTCCTGGTCATATTTAACCCAAAATAAAGAACTTAATTAAATAAATCCTTATTTATTTAATTATTCCCTAAGAATAAGTTATTTAAATCATTATTTAAATAATATTCTTAGTTAAATTTGACTAAATCATCCATAAATAATTAAATAAACCATTATTTATTTAATTATATTCCCATCACTTCCCTGAGATGATAAATAAACCATTTATTTATTTATTATTTATAAATAAAGGAATTGACCCAAGTCAAGAACCCTTTTCCCTCCAATAAATATAATAAAATATTCCTAAAGGGTGCTTCTAGAATTTGATTAATAATATTTTATTCATGCACCGAGTTCTAGACCGCCCCAATATTTTGTTATAAATAGGGGGGTTTTCCCCATTCATTAGTCACCTTCATTGCATTAGATCACTCTGGATCTACTCTTGGTCACCATTTTCCATTTTGTTTTTTGAACTCCCATTAAGTTCCATGTTTGCTTTTCTACATCCATAAGAGAGAGAAATGTTAGATCTGAAACACTGAGGACTTCCAAGAACCCATCCCACTGAGGAGAACCGGAAAACACCTTTCTTGTTTTCCTCTCAGGTGCCCCATTATTTAATATAATACAAAACATTCTTTTAAACACTTTGTTCTTGTCTTGTTCATTGGATGCATGGAGCCATGTTATATTTTATCTGCTTAATGTCTTTTTGTGCTTAGATCTGAATTTGTGCAGCAAAATTAAAGATGTTTTGCAGCCATAATCGATGTTAGGGCTATTTGTTATGCGTAGCTAAAGTGATATTTTACGACGAAAGAATCATACTAACACTTAGTCCATCAAGGAGCTACTTAGGCTACCAAAACTTCACCCAACTCACAATTGTCTAAATTCTTTCTTGTCAACTACTTTAGGGATACTTTGGACATCTACTTGTTGCCCTCCACCAACCACAAGATTTCCAATACAAAATTCTATCCACTTAGCATAAAAAAAAAACTCTAAATCATCATCTCTACATACCTTCTAGGCTTATGTAGATTTTTGTAGATATTTATTCTTGGCTAGGGTTCCTAAAATTCACTATTAATCCCTTTTTAACAGCCCAAACAAAGCACCAACAGTTGTGGCTCCCCTTCTAGCACAAGTCCGGCCCTTCTACACTCCAAGATAGAGGTCACAACCCTCTTGTGGTTGTATAGACTGAGCTCGGCCCCTCTGCAATGTTGCAGGAAGCTTGAAACTTGCTTAAACAAGGGATCTACTATCCAAACACTGCCCATAATCACTCCATCAAACTCAACCTCTGCATCTGATCATTTCGGCTCCCAAATAGTCACCAAGAAGTTCTCTAACTGCCCTCTCCTACATTTGATGGTGTATGCCTTGATCTACAGCCCAAACATAATGAAACAATCATAGAAACATGATATTTTCCATCCTTTCTTGGTCTCCTAGGGTTGTGACCAACCTTAGATGTGATTTGATCATTATTTGTGCTCTTGGGATGTGATCAGGAAATGATCCCAAGTCACCTTATATTTATACACAAATACAAGGGCTTCAACAAATCACTCATGTGGGCTTGAAAACTTGTTGAATTGCCTCTAAACACCTAGCCGACCTTGACCAAACCCACTCATTAACTTCAAAAAATCATTTCTCCACATAGACAACTTGGATTTCAATGATTTTTGATGTGTCTGGTTCGTCTTGGCGTCCTCTATCATCTCCATCAATCACATGTCCAATAGTCTCCATGGATTCACACCCACATGCTTGGGTGAAAATCTCACATCTTGGGTTCCAAGCCCACAAAGCGCTTTTGTGGTGCTCCAACCTCCAAAGCCCAAACCCTAGGGCTTGTAGTACCTCCCAAGCTACCAAAAATCAACAAGAGGGAGGTGTTTATTTTTGGATATGGAGTAGCATCGAATAGGTGTTCTAGTCTCATATGAAGCTAAAAGGCTAGGGAAGAGTAGATCTCCAAAACCCATAAAAGGTTTCGCGAGATAAGCTTAGGAAACACCTTAATTAAATTAATTTTCCATAATTAAAATATTTCTAAAGTCTAGCTTAGGAAAAGTGGAAAATCAAAGTTAATTAATTAAGGATGTTTGAGATTGATCTAGAGGCTTTTATTGATGAAATCTAATTGATCTTAGTCATCGATGGAGATTAAATCGTGTCCATTGAGACTCCAATGAGAGATTATAAGAGCAGGTCGAAGGGCTTGGAGATAACATCTGAGAGATCAGTGTGATCGAGTTTTGAGAGGGAGATCGATCTACCACATTTACAGTCTCAGCAAGGGAACAATTCGAGCTAGGGAAAGAGCATTAGAGAGGAAGCATTAGAGATTTGAGAGCAGAGAACCAAATGGGATATTCCTAATATTTTTCCAATGATGGAGTGGCGGGAAAAGGGAGGTTGAATACTTTTGCAAAAGAGTTCATACAAGTAATGAAAATAGTCATAAACCCAAGTGCGAGTTGTCAGAAGAGGATTGATTAAGTTTCTATAGGTCAGATTAGCTTCTAGGAGGTAGAGAAAGTCACTTCAAGAGGCAGAGAGAGTCTATACGACCCAGTTAGAGGCAGATCCAGAGATGTGCATGTTGCTCAAAGGCTGCAATGTGTGTTCCAAGTAGCAATGCAAGTTTCCCGTGTGGGATGCGAATAGGCCATAGGAGGTTGAGTTGGTTTGCAGAGTAGATTTTTGATCTCCATATTACTTTTCCAGTTATGATCTATATTTTCCAAAAGGATTTCCAGTACGAAATCTAGTTATAATAATTCTCAAACTACTGCATAATAAAATAAACCCTCATCTGTTGCACTGATTTTCCCTTCAATGTTTTTCTAGGGATGTTTAGTCCAAAAATATTGGTGTGATTTTTATTGTGTGTGTACATCTATTTCTCAGTTCCTATTTTATTCTATAATGTTTTATTGTAGTAAAATTATGCAAAAATAATGATTCCGTTTTTTGCTATTTATATAGCCGCGAAATGTTTTTTTGGAGGGGCTTCATCGAATTTTCCGGTCGATATAAATTCGATTAAAAGTTCGGCCGAACTTCTATAAAAACTTTGGCCAAACTTTTGTGTTTTTAGCATTAATGGGCTAACAAGGCAAAAAACAATTCGGCCGAACTTTCGAACTAACACGTCTACAACTACACAACAGCTCGGCTTTGAACACATTTCTTCAACTTTGTAATGATTAAACTCCATGAAACTTGATGAATTAACTATCGGAACCAAGACAAGCATTTGCAAAATTCAATCTACTTTCAGAAAATATAACTTTTATGGAATTTCATAAATATTTACTAATTTTAATTAATTTTGTAATAAAATGGGTGTAAAAATTTTCTGAAGGTCATTATGATTCAGTGAAATCAAAATTCTGTATCTTCCAAAATACACTAGAAAAAAATTGAAACAATTATGGTGCATTACATTGGCCCGTCCTCTGTAATGGGTAGTTTTTAGATTTTTAGTTTATAGCTAATATGTTGAGAAATTTTGTGTGAGCCGAAACATATTCAAAATATGTAGTTTTTTCACATTGTATCAGTTCAAAAAATTCTAGTAATTATGATATGCATCAGTTGGTTTCGTAAATATAACGAAATTGAATTAGACTATGTCTAGATTGTTGTAGCACAATTTATTTTCTCAAAAACACAATTTTCAAAGAATACACCAACGCATTTGAACATGAATTTCTATGAATCACTTGATTGTTAAAGAACACACACTCAAATAAATGTTAAGTTGACATATCAAATGTGTATAAAAAAATTCCAAAAAATAAGTAATAGAAAGCTAATAAAATTTCTGAAAAGTTTCATTTTTATCGTAAAATGAAATTCTAAACAAAAAAATTGTTTTGGCTTGCAGAAAGTTGAAAAAAAATAAAAATAAATAAATAAATATCATTTTTTCTCAAAAAAGAGAAAAAAGTGTAACCCAACTTCACATTTTCACCTTGTGAAGAATGTATCAATAATTTATTTATTATATGTCGTAAAAAATAAATTGATAACAAATTAGAAAAATAAACTCCAATTGATACATTCATAAAAATTTCGCAACTATACCTCAAAAAATTATATAAAACACCCAAAACTCATTGGATTGCTATTTTTACATTTTGTTTTCAATACCAAACTCTATTTCAATTAACACAACATCAATGATGCATACTATTAATACCATGGACACAATACACACAATACATAATATAGTAAGAGCTAAACAACTTAAACATGGTACATGGACTTTTTCTTAGTTTGAAATAATAGGAAAATGACCTCTTGTGCACTTATAGTGAGGACAGATCGGTGCCCCATGTATGGGAGTGCACTAATAAGTTTTTGTAAATTTAAAAAATAAAACAATGTTATATAACATAATGGTCAAACCTCGTTTGATGCATATCATATGGTAGGATTTCGATGCATTGACTATTTTAAGATGCACATAAACCTTTTTCTAGTAAATACTTTCTTTACCGTGAACACATTATTTTAAGGTTATTGATTTTGATATATGTGTAACTATTAGTAAATTTTTGGGGACTATTTCTTTTTTTTGTAAATTGAGTTGTAAACAAGGAGATGTAAATCTCAGTTTTCATAGATTTCACATTACTTTGATTATTGAGCTACTCCTCAAGACTGTAAATATTTATGTTGATGTATTTTTCACACAATTTTCTCTTATTACATCGAGTCAAATCACTATAATTGTAAATTCACTATACATTAACTAAACTAAAATATACATTGATAAATAATTATAAAAGAATGGTGAAACATAGACAACTCATGTTTAATGTAATTAATTGTTAATTATGCATTTTTTATAGTTTTATATAAATAGACTTATTAATTCATTAATTGAAAAATATTATATTATTCTACACTAATCATAAAAATGGTGGCTTGAAAGAATTCAAGCATATTGTAACTTGCTTGTTTTAATTATATATTTTCAATGTTAGTCATTTTTATTTATTTTATGTTATTTTGTTTAATTTATATTATTTTATCTAAGATAATGAGAGTTTAGAAGATGAAAAGAAAGATTATCATAATTCAATTTTCATTTCGTTTTCTTATGTACATATTTTTTTATACAATATTGTATACAAAGTTAATATTTCCATAATATGATAGTTTACCATTTGTTTGTAGTAGAAAAAATTACATAATTATTTTACTATTTAATTTAAAATGTTATTGTTGTATTATATATACATGGTTTTGACAATTAGCTCTATCATGATATAAAATTGACTAGATGTTAGTGAAGAAGTGTGTTTATATATATATATATATATATATATATATATATTTTAATTAAAAAATTCCCAAATATGTTTCTACTAATCATCAATATGATTTATATTTAAATATTCTAAAATAATAATTATGATTTTTTTTAATTATTAAATAGTTGTTTATAAAACATCCATTGACAACGTAATTGGTTTATCAAAACTTTAAAAAGCTAAAAGATTACTTACATTCCTTTAGACTCTTACTTTTTTTGTTTAAAAAACATTAAAGAGAGACATTTTTATATTGTCATAGTTTTGATGGTTTAGGAGGTTATAAAGGTTGGTATTGTAACATATATTGTGAAATTGAGTTCTAATTTTGGTGTATGCTAGGCACTTTAGGAAAAAAATACCTTTCATCTTTAACCCTCTTAGTGTCACAAAGATCACATATTCTTGCATATCATAGTGTTTTTGGAATTGTCCAATGCCTAATTGTGCCATGAAGGTCATGGGAGTTGGTTCAAATTTTAACAATGTTGATTTTCTTCTTTGTGCTAGTAAGAACTAAAAGATACTATTTTCTAAGTTCTATATTAGGGTTAAAAACCTCATTGTAGTATCTTAGCTTTCTTTTAATTTTTAACTCTCTATTGCACCATAAACTCTCTTTAAATTTATATGTAATATTATTAGTTTCTTGCCAGATGTTTTCATGTATTCCTGAATGATTTGGCCAAGGTGTGGCATCTTGATGACATCCTTGCTTGAGTTGTTGATGGTTATGGTTGGAGATGGAAGAAATTTTCAAAGACTCTTCTCATTGATGTTGTTTATCTTCTTTTTGTTCATTAAGTACCCAACCATGATTGTACACTCAATGGACGAGAGGTTTTCTTTCATGAAGAGGATAGGATAGGATGTACTGTGTTTAATATTAAGATTATAAGTTATAAAGTTCTTTTAAATTTGTTGTATATTTTTCAAGAATTTTTAGAAATATTTTATCCCTAAACTTTACATGTATATAAGATAACAAAAATGACAAAAAATAAATGATGAATAAAATGTTATTAAAAACAATAATTAATAAATTAGTAATTAATTAAATAATTAATAATAATAATAATTAATTTATAACAATAATGAATTAAATAAATTTGAATATATAATCAATAATAATGATATAATGAAATCATTAATAATATAATTTTAATGCTAAAACAATGTAAACTTGATAATAAAAAAATTTAAAAAGTGACATCATCATTATGTTAACTTGACACTAAACTATTTCAATATGTTATAATATATAATTAAGTGGTCATGATTTTAATATGATACTAAACTATTTCAATATATTATAATATATAATTAAGTGACATCATCGTGATGTTAATATGATACTAAACTATTTCAATATGTTATTATATATAATTGTATCATGAAATAACATTAAAGAAATAAAAATAAACTAATATTATACAAAATTGTAAAATCTCTTTTGGTAATAATCATATATAATGGAACAATGTCGATGCGTTTCAAACCAACTAGAACCACACTGGTTGGTTCGAAATTATGTGATTATTACCGAAAGAGATTTTACAATTTTATATGGATCACAAAAACATAGATTCTAATAATTTTATACAAGTGAAATGTCGAGATTATGTATTTTAATACTACGAAAATATTAAAAAAATAAAAATAAACTAATATTATACAAGTGAAATATCAAGATTATGTATTTTAATATTATGAAAATATTAATGACGTAAACCACATCGCCAAAACAACACTAGCGAGACTCATAAATAATGTTGCCACAATGGACACCAACCAAAGGGGCACAAAAAAAAATACATTTTTGATACGAGATAGAGGCAAAAATAATGTTAAAACTTTGTTTTCAAATATTTTTAATGCAAACGCAACATAAATTCAACGTATATAAGAAGCGTGCAATCAAAGAAAACCCTAAAAATGGTGTTCAAGAGCATGTATTATGAACAACAATAATGCAAAAAACATTGCTATTTATTGCACATTGTACAAATTCAATTCGATAATTGCATATTGTATTAAAAAAAACAAAAACAAACTCGAATAAAGAACTTCAAGTGGGTTATTTAGAATGCAGTTATCGAATATAGAGAAAAGGAAGACCTACATAGTTACCCTAAACAATACTTTTTATCTGATCTATATATATTAATTAAGAATATATATTAATAAAGGTATTTACATTCCTATATGTTTAGGTGGTTATATATATATAATTGTTTAAATATTATATCATAGATTTATATAAAATTAAAAGAAGATTAGAAGTATTGTTTATTGATGTCATTATTTTATATATAAAATTAAAAGAAGATAAAAATATTGTTTACTAATGTCATTATTTTATATATAGTTATAATATTTTGTAAATTATTTAAATATTATATAGATCTATTTTAAATGGTATTGTTTATTAATGTTATTGAAAAATAGAAGTATAGATGATTTATTTAGAAATAGAATGAAAATACAAACATATTAAAAACATGTGTATATATATTGTTAAAACTTAGCATCCAATTATAACTATACACATGTTAAAACTTAGCATCCAATTATAACTTAACTTTAATTGATTTATAATTTAGATCAACTATATAGAGTCAAAGTTTGAAAATTATTGTTATACAATTTGTATAGGTTTAATTGTCTATTTAAGAACATTATGTGTTTCCTGGTAGTCACAACTTTGAAGGGAGATAAATATGTAAATTTTCATTAATTAAGCATTCAAATGGTTGTATAGTCACTTAACCCACAAACAAGGAGTTATGTTATTTATCAATTTGGTGGTGTTGAATTATAAACCAACTACCAAATCTACATAATTTGAGAAACAATATATGTAATAAAGAGGTATATTATTCATGTTATTGGTTGTGGCATTGAGAAATATCACCAACACATATTGATGCTACCACAAATATAAATTTAACATGAAAAACCTTAATTAACACAATAAATTGTGACAAAATGACTATACTATTAAGTCTAAATTTACTCTCCATAAATATAAGTAGTCAAATCTATGTAAAATGAATATCTTTTGTGCTATTTGGTCTATAATTAAGCCACAACTTAAAAATTAGATAATTATGATTATTGTTATATATTAAATATTACTAATTTATAATCATTTAATTGTTAACTGATCATTTATTTTTATTAAATTATAATTAAGTAAATATGTATACTTATTTTGAAATACAACTTCCATTTTTTTTATTTTAATTATCAATAGTTATTAGGTGGATAGTAGAGACTTAACCTCCACATAATGTTGTAGAATATTCTTAATAGTATTTACAAACAAAAGGTTAAGATTTATATTCAAAGTAGTTATGTACAATTTGCTCTTTTAGTTGAGTTGATTAATTAAAAAAATGTCAAATAAGTGCACATGAATTGTGTTTTTTTTCAACATGTGGCATTCCTAAACCATGGTACTGGCCCATGGTATTGTAAACCTATTTACAAATTAAGAATCTCTATAATAAATTGAGAAGTATTTTCATGATTAAAAATCTTATTACATATCTTTACACATCACTTATATGTTGATTTTTTTAATTAATAACAATAATCATAATTTAAAATAAAATTATTTTTTATGATTTGTTTTTAATCTTGAAATATATTATAAAATAAATATTATTATAAGTGATTGGAGAAATCTCCAACAACAAATGTTGTTATGTTTATCCACATTTACCAATATATAAATTCGTTAGGATATCACTTAAAAGAAAAGTGATCTTATTTTTTTAATTATGTAATTACAAATTAGTTATTTTATTTTTCACTTAAAAAGAAATGTGTTTTTTTTTTTAATTATGTAATTACAAGTTTATATATATATATATATATATATATACTTATGGTTTTTTATTTAATATTAAATTTAATATATTTATTATTTTCCATCTAATCATGTAGAACACCTTAAAATATACCAAAATTTTGACGGGACATAATTTCATGTTTTTGAAATTTCAGTTATTCGGATCCTCTCACTTAATAAGGAAACTTCTTACAGCGAAACTTGCAACTACTCGCCTTCCTACTTAATAAGGAATCTTCTTACAGCGAAACTTGCAACTACTCGCCTTCTTGTCTAGCCAAATCTGACCATGTCTTCTTTTCTCTTCCTATGGTCGGCGGGCAACGACGCGTCCGTCTTAGCACCATGGAGTAGTCTGGAGGCACGTGCCTCACATTCTAACCACTACTCACCTTCACTCGCACAACAACTCTTGTGCCCATCTTACTTTCTTGCTCATCTGGTCGAGAGAGCCGGACGATTCCATTCTTCCAGACAGACTTTGGGGCCACGTGCTTCCAATCTAACCACTTCTCCTCTTCGCAAATCGCTGGACATCGCGCTATAACTTACTACTCACTCCCAGCTTCAGGATTCATTCTTCAAGGAAGCAAGCACGCCATCACAATATAAAGATCTTCATATATAATTGTTAGAGCAGCTCAGCACCAGGTAGAGCGAGCAAGCATGTCTCAAAATTTGGGATTGGATTTAGAAGCGTTCAGGAAGGCTCAGAGGGCAGATGGCCCAGCCACGATCCTCGCTATCGGCACTGCAACTCCCCCCAATGCGGTGGACCAGAGCAGTTATCCCGATTACTACTTCAAAATTACCAACAGCGAGCATATGACAGAGCTCAAGGAGAAATTCAGAAGAATGTGTAAGAATTTCCATCATGCTCATGCTCATGCTTGTAATATTATATGATTGAAATTTGTTTCTGGGATAATATTTGTATGATGATCAGGCTGCAATATTTGTATGATGATGGGGCGTGTGACGTTGCAGGTGACAAGTCTGCAATAAACAAGAGATATATGTACTTGACGGAGGAGATTCTGAAGGAGAATCCCAATGTGTGCGAGTACATGGCGCCATCGCTGGACGCACGGCAGGACATGGTTGTGGTGGAGGTGCCCAGGCTTGGAAAAGAAGCCGCTGCTAAGGCAATCAAAGAATGGGGTCAGCCCAAGTCGAAGATCACTCATGTCATTTTCTGCACTACAAGTGGAGTCGACATGCCCGGAGCTGATTATCAGCTGACAAAGCTTCTTGGCCTCCGCCCCAGCGTTAAGAGAGTCATGATGTACCAACAGGGCTGCTTCGCTGGAGGCACTGTTCTCCGCGTCGCTAAAGATCTGGCTGAGAACAACCGGGGAGCTCGGGTTCTGGTCGTATGCAGTGAAATCACGGCTGTTACCTTCCGTGGCCCCTCCGACACTCACCTCGACAGTATGGTCGGCCAAGCTCTCTTCGGCGACGGTGCGGCTGCGCTCATCGTGGGAGCCGATCCCGTCCCTCAAGTGGAGAAACCCTGTTTCGAGCTCATCTGGACTGCACAGACCATTCTCCCCGACAGCGACGGAGCCATCGACGGGCACCTGAGAGAGGTCGGCCTCACCTTCCACCTTCTCAAAGACGTTCCAGGGCTCATTTCCAAGAACATTGAAAAAAGTCTGGTGGAGGCCTTCCAGCAGTTTGGAATCTCTGACTGGAACCAGTTGTTCTGGATCGCCCATCCCGGAGGCCCTGCCATTCTGGACCAGGTGGAGGCAAAGCTGAATCTGGAGCCCAAGAAACTGAGAGCCACCAGGCAAGTACTTAGCGAATATGGAAACATGTCGAGCGCGTGCGTGCACTTCATCTTGGACGAGATGAGGAAGTCGTCTCGACAGAATGGGTGTTCAACTACGGGAGAAGGATTGGATGTGGGAGTTCTGTTTGGATTCGGACCAGGCCTCACCATCGAAACAGTTGTCCTGCGAAGCGTTCCCTTGCAGTGACAGTGATTGCAGTGATTGAAGATCCTGATCCTCGCTGCAAACAGCACCAATTTGAACGTAGTCCATCGTGTTGTTTTGATTGATGTTTTAATTTTGTTCACGGTTTTGTTGAGATCGATTGGATTGATTTTATATCATTGTATTGGAATTGGTGTTATAAAAAAGTTAACAAAGCATTATATGTATGAATGATATATTTTTTTATTTAATAGAGTATTTTATGTTTTGGTATATTTTATTTGTTACAAGGGAGTATTTTATGTTTATGTTTTTAGAATTGGAATTTGTGAATATAATTTTTAACAAGTTTATGGAAGTTGTTATGGGAGTTGTTTATTGAGGTAGAGGAATTGTGATGATTAAAATTGGTTGGAATTTGGGCAAAGGAATTTTAAGAAATCTTGTAATAGTGTTTGAATCATGTTTTTTATAATGGAAATGGATTCAACATCATCAAAAACCTCTAAACACCCAAAATATTGAAGTTTGATTAGCTATAACTTAAATTTACAAAAACCTCTACCAAATTTTAAGAAAATCTTACCAAAATTTCTATGATTTTCAAAGAAAAAAACAATACAATTTAATTTTTTATATTTTAATATTTTAATATATAATTTAAACCATATATAAGAAAATTATATAAATTACATGATTACAATTTACAATTCAAACCTCTTTTTATAAATTCAAAATTAATAAAACTAACTAATACATCAATTCAACCCCGCTCATATAAATTAAGATTGTATTCATATCATCGTTATTTTGACAATCATAAGTGTCACGTTTTCTTAATTGCAAACAACAAGCGATATGTAGATTTCTTCCGTGCAATGTGAATGGGGCACATGACCTTTTAAGGTTTTGGGTGAAGACCTTGTTATTTCAAATTTGCTTTAGCTTTAACACCCGCAAAGGTAAGGAGATTTTTTTAATTCTTTTATTTTAAAAATTGAATTTAATATTTTAATATCTATAATATATTTGGATTGTATACACTTAATCATTTAAAACAACGATTTTCTTATTTCTTAAAAACAAAAATGTTTGTTCAAAATAATTTAAAATTTAATTAAAATGCTAAAGAAAAAATATTAAATAAATTATCAACCTTCTAATTAACTAAATTATATTTTTAAATTTATTAAATGAATTATCATCACCCTAACTAACCAAATTAATTTGAAAATCCACTCAATATAAATAAATTTTAAACCAATGATTAAATTTATAAAATTCTTATATATTTAAATACTAACTATAACTAACCAAATTAATTTGAAAATCCACTAAATATTAAACTAATCATTAAATTTATAAAAAAATTATATATTTAAATACTAACTATAATAATGAGATGTACAACCTATGATGAAAAGGTATATTGTTAATATACTTCTTGTATCATGTTTTGTATTTTCATGGATAAAATTAACTCAAAGGATACTAATCATAATTATATAGTTATTTAAATATATGTATAATTTTTTTTAAGGGTTTGAATTATATTACTTCTTTAAAATAGAAAAAAAATACATCTTTACAAACTAGTGGCTGACCCAACTAAATGTCCGACCACTTGCAAAAGTTTACTCTCCGAGAGGTTATGTACTGATTTGTTTTGTGACTTCAACAATACTGAGTAGACATAATCACAAGCTGGGGGAAAAACACTCTGCATGGGAGCTGCCTGAATTGCGACCAAAATACTTATGGACAAATAAGACAAAATTCAACCTATGGCTGAGCCTAGGAGATCAGGAGAGGAGCTCGTGCTAGGTTGCACAAGAAAAAATTAAGACCTGAAAACGGCCCAAGAGACAGGAAAAGGGGCTAGTCATCACCAACCAGGATGGGCTCATCTGAAGACCCGCTCACTTGAGGATCTTCCTGGTGTTGGTTTCCCGAGCTAGGGAGGGAGGTTCTGTCACCATTCTGCTTCTTGCTGCAACCGGCCTTGAACCATTCAGACAAGGGTGAGTCTTTGGTGATAAACTTTCGATGGTGGACTGATTCCACATAGACTGTAAACTTGTCATCTGACCTGTCTATTTTCTCTTGTAACACCTTCCAACTCTGAGTGTTAGCTCTCACCTTTGAAACTGTTTGCACTTAGAACTTTCCTCTCAAATAATATTCATGCTCAACCATCCAAATACATAGCCATGCCTGGGATGGTCTTCAGGTTCTAATTAACCTCAATTGTTCGAGTGCTGGGATCCAATTAAATTCTACCTCGACCTCCTCTGTGTTGATGTGCTGACCAATATCCGACATGCGGTCCTCCATTTGCTTTATTTCTTCTTTTATTTTTTCTAGGATTGATGCATGAAAGGTGAGGGTTGATTGATGGGAAACAGTGTCCGCACAAGTCCTGGGGCGGACATTCATCTGCCTCCATCATTTTAGGCTTTGGCCTCTTTACCTGGGACAAGAGGAGGAGCCTCGGGAAGAAAGGGGGGTGTGAGTCGTGAAAGGGAAATCTAGGGAGCTAGGAGTTTGGTAGAGAGAGTTCGTAGGGGAGTGTGGGGGACAACCTACAGAGGAGATTGGCCATGCAAAAGAGAGCAACTTGGAGCTAGTATACCAAAAGAAACGCAGCAAAATAGGGTGGTGGGAGGAGGCATGTTGCATGGTGTATAAAAGGCTGATGGTCATAATGGAAACATAAATTTGGCAGACCTCACGTGAATGGCGATATTGGCTATCGAATTTTACAGGTACATATTGCTAATGGATGGATGAGGGGGGTGGTTTCTCCACAAATCCATAGAGACAGTAACCAAAGGTGCATTAAGGATGGCTAGAGGAGATTTGTGTGTGAGGGGGGTTGTCTCACCATCTCCGAAGTTCTCGTACAGTTTGATCATGGAGAAATCTGGGTTGAAGGGCGGTTTCGCACGATCATGCAACCATGTACCTTCCCTGTCCTTTCGACTTAAATCATCGCAAGCTTGATGAAGAATTCCTGAAGGCATGCTCTTCCATTCATAAGAATTCAATTGATCATTGCCATTTTCTCTGCATAAGCTAATTTATCCACCAGGGAATTAGCTTTGTGTTTCACTACATGAAAGTGGTTCCCGCCTAGCTGAGAGATGTGACCACGTATGTGCTACGAGGTTTTGGAGAGCCTCTATTTGGCAGTGACTTTGATAACTGGGGTGTCATTTTGAAGTTTGTGGGCAGCCAGAGTAGCTACCTAAGAATATCCTTCCACAATTAGTGGAGTAAAATTATAGGCTTTAGCAAGCTCAAGTCCCTACTCTAGGGCTTGAAGCCGCGTCACGTTATTATTGTTAATTCTCAACTTGTCATAGTAAACCACCGAATGTCACTGATATGATCCCTGAACACACCATCAAAGCTTGCTTTCCTAGGATTTCCATGCGATCCTCCATCATAGTTCAATTTGTATAAATTTAAGGGAGGAGGAGACCATTGCTCAAGGGCATCGGTGTGGAAGGAGGGGTCCTTCGAGACCAACAGGGAAATGTTGTCAAGCCCGAGGATATGCAGGATGTGAAGGTCAGAGGGATAAGGCAAGCTTGTTGAGGAGGAAGTTTGGCGATAACAATATATTCTCGGAGTACCTTCTTGATCCTGGTAAGGAGAACTTCCTAGGGGCCTGCAAATTTTTAAAAATCCAAGTGTTTCTTTCTTTCCAAATTATCCAACATATAACTCTTGACAACATCTCTCACACTCTATTGACAGTGGGGTGAGCAGACATATTTTCTCTCCAATATTTGAGAGTGCTTTAAATAGATTCCATTTTCTTGTCTGTGGTTCTAAAAACTTCAGCTCCCCAATCCCAAATTGTAGAAGTAGCTATGAAGCTATTTAGGAGGTGATTAAGGGATTCTTCCTAGCTTTCGCATAAGTAGCACCTAAAATGCCCCCTGAAACCTCATTTTAATATATTGTCCTATGTAAGAAACTTGCCATGGAAGATAGGCCATATGAAGAGGGTAATTTTTGGCCACTTCTTTTTCCTCCATACGGAAATCCATTTTGGATGCTTTTCAAAATGATTATGATTAACCAGGTAAGTATAAGATTCCTTGAGAATGAAGAATCCCCTTGAGTTTCTTCCCCATTGAAGCTTGTTGTCATCCTCATCTATGTGGATTTGTTGATCCTGTAAATGATTCCAGAAGTGATCCCAGTCAAAGATGTTGGGGAGGGGAAGCCATTCTTCTATGTCAATCCATAATCTCCATTTTCCTTTTGGAGGGTTTTTCTTCTAGTAATGTGAAAGAAAGGTTCTTCCTTTGTGTTGCATAGTCTCTTGCAAGGTAGTATAGACACCTACGTTGAGTTTCAGGAGTTTCTTCCAAGCATCCTCCCACAACAAAGAGAATTGGTCATTCTGCACTTGAGAAAAGATATGTTGTTAGATGAGCCACTTGTTTTTCCATGTCTGGTTCCATATGAGTGATCTTGTGACATCGTCATCCACATGTATTAGGAGCATATTTGGATTTCCATAGTTTTTCCATGGGGTTGAGGGTGAGTCTAGCCATTTCCACCAAGTTTTTGTTGCCAGGGAATTTCCCACTGTTTTAGGGTCCCATAGATCCAAGCCTCCTGCTAAATTTGGTTTGTAGAGTTTGTTCCAACTTACCAAGGCCCATTTTCTTTTCTTCTCGGACCCACGCCATAGTAAATTCCTTCGGGATGTTGCGAATGATATTTAGGACCGTATTAGGATCAACCATAGCATAGAATAGATAAAGAGGCATGGCTTGAAGGACCAATTTAACCAGGACCATTATGCCTCTCAAGTTGAGGGATAGAAAGGTTTAGTTACTAAGCTTCTTATGAAACTTGGAGAGGAGGTTTTCCCAACTGGATTTCCTAAGAGCATGATTTGTGCGAGGCACACCCTGATACATGGATGGTAGGGGACAGTTCTGAAATCCCAATATTTTGGTATTTTTCCTTTGGATGGAGGGCAGGGTGTTGAAAAAGAATATTTTGAATTTCTGAAGGTTGACAATAGTGCTTGAGGCTTTTAAGAAGAGGTTCAGGATTATTTGAAGGAATTAGCTTCCGAAACTGTGGGCACACCCATTAAAAGAGTGTCATCCATGAATAGTTGATGGGTAGATGTTAAACTAGAGTCATGAAGTTTCAGATCCATCAACTGGTTACTGTTCAGGGCAAAAAATATCATCCTCCCTAAGCCTTCATCCATGAGGATAAATAGGAAAGGGGATAGGGGGTCACCTTGTATAATCCCTCGGGAGGGGGAGAAGATTTGGGCAGGGCGCCATTTATGAGGATGGAGAAGAAGGCTCCAGAGGTGAGGGCCATGATCCAATCAATCCAATATTGATGGAAACCAAAGGCTTTGAGAACTTCCCTCATGTACTGCCAGATGATATTGTCAAAATCCTCAGACATGTCCAATTGCATCAGAATTCTAGGTTGATTGGAGGTTTTAAGGGAGTGGATGGTTTCATGAGATAGGATTATACTATCAAGGATTTTCCTACCCTCCACGTAACTTGATTGACTTCTCGTGATGAGGAGAGGGAGGAGAGTTATGAATCTATTAGCTAGCAATGATTTTTGTAATAATCTTATAAATGACATTAGAGAGAGAAATGGGTCGATACCTGTCAAGGGTGTATGCTTCTTATGCCTTTGGGATCAGAGTCAAGAAAGTAGCATTGAAGGATTTCAGAGTTGTATTTGCTTGCCTCGAATCTTCCACAAGGGCGTGTACTTCGTATTTTATTATGGACCAACAGGCTTTAAATAAATTTGTGGTAATGCCATCTAGACCTGGAGCTTTCCCTGAGGGCATTGAGATTATAGCCTCTTCCACCTATTTCTCATATATTTCTTTAAGCAACATGGAGTTGTGGTCGTATGTCAAAATAGTCTGGATGTTCTGAATAATTTATTGGATTGTTGGTACTTTGTCTAAAACTGGTTTAGTGAGAAGAATTCTAAAATAGGATTTAATTTCCGCTGAAATATCCTCGTGAGAGTGCATTATCAATCCTTCCCCTATCTTGAGAGAGAGGATCATGTTAGCCCTTATGTGCTGGATCATGGACCTATGGAAGAATTTAGTGTTCCTCTCACCACATTTTAGCCATTGCACTCTTGATTTTGTTTCCATAGTTTCTCCTCTTGATTGGATATGGTTTCCCACTATTGTTGTAGGTCACGTTCCATTTGTCTGAGCTAATCCGAGGTGGCATTGAAGATGATATGTTGTTGGAGCTCTTCCATCTGCTTCTCTAGGTATTTTTTCTCTTTTAGGATATCCCCAAAGGTATCCTTGATCCACTTCCTAATGGGATTCTTGATGTGATTCAATCAAATCCTCATGCCACCACTCCTTCATTTTTGTGTGAAATTAGAGGAGATCCAACCAAAAATATTCAAACCTAAAAGCCTTATTTTTGGGAGCAGTTGAGAGGTGTATTTCAAGGTCTCTTTGATCCACTTCCTAATGTGATTCTTGATGTGATTCAATTTTTGTTGAAAGCAGTAAATTAGGAATCCTTGAAGGGGCAGATCCTCATACCACCACTCCTTCATTTTTGGAATTTGTTTATCGGATAATATTTGTATGATGATCAGGCTGCAATATATATCTGATGGGGTGATGGGGCGTGTGTTGCAGGTGAAAATTCTGCAATAAACAAGAGATGACAGAGGAGATTATCAAGGAGAATCCCAATGTGTGCGAGTACATGGTGCCATCGCTGGACGCACGGCAGGACATGGTTGTGGTGGAGGTGCCCAGGCTTGGAAAAGAAGCGGCTGCCAAGGCCATCAAGGAGTGGGGCCAGCCCAAGTCCAAGATTACTCATGTCATTTTCTGTACTACCAATGGAGTCGACATGCCCGGAGCTGACTATCAGCTCACAAAACTTCTTGGCCTCCGCCCCAGCGTTAATAGAGTCATGATGTACCAACAGGGTTGCTTCGTTGGACGCATTATTCTCCGTGTTGCTAAAGATCTCGCTGAGAACAACTGGGGAGCTCGGGTTCTGGTCGTCTGCAGTGAAATCACAGTTGTTACCTTTCCTGGCCCGTCCGACACTCACCTCGACAGTATTGTCGGCCAAGCTCTCTTCGGCGACAGTGCGACTGCGCTCATCGTGGGAGCCGATCCCGTCCCTCAAGTGGAGAAAACCTGTTTCAAGCTAATGTGGACTGCACAGACCATTCTCCCCGACAGTGAGCCATCGACGGGCACCTGAGAGAGGTCGGTCTCACCTTCCACCTTCTCAAAGACGTTCCGAGGCTAATTTCCAAGAACATAGAAAAAAATCTGGTGGAGTCCTTTCAGCAGTTTGGAATCTCCGACTGGAACCAGTTGTTCTGGATCGCCCATCCCAGAGGCCCTGCTATTCTGGACCAGGTGGAGGAAAAGCTGAATCTGGAGCCCAAGAAATTGAGAGCCACGAGGCAAGTACTTAGCGAATATGGAAACATGTCGAGCGTGTGTGTGCACTTCATCTTGGACGAGATGAAGAAGTCCTCTCCGCAGAATGGGTGTTCAACCACCGGAGAGGGATTGGATGTGGGAGTTCTGTTTGGATTCGGGCCAGGCCTCACCGTCGAAACAGTTGTCCTGCGGAGCGTTCCCTTGCAGTGACAACGATTGCAGTGCTTCAAAAAAGCGTTTCCCTGCAATGCTTAAAGAAAGCGTTCCCCTGCAGTGACAGTGCTTGCAATGATTGAAGATCCTAATCCTCCCTGCAAACAGCACCAATTTGAATGTAGTCCATCGTTTTGTTTGGATTGATGTTTTAACTTTGTTCACGGTTTAGTTTAGATCGATTGGATTGATTTTATAACATTGTATTGGAATTGGTATTATAAAAAAGTTCACAAAAAAGTTAACAATGCAATATATGTATGAATTATATATTTTATTTTTTAATATATATATATATATATATATATAAATAATATAGAGTATTTTATGTTTATTTTTTTTAGAATTGGAATTTGCTAATATAATTTTTATAACAATATTATAATTTTTTATATTTAAATATTTTTAATATATAATTTACATGATATGATATATAAGAATAATATATAAATTATATATTTATAATTTATAATTTTAACCTATTTTTATAAATTTAAAATTAATAAAATTAATTAATAGATCAATTCAACCCAGTTCATATAACTTGTCATCCAACGTGTTTATTTTCTCTTGTAATACCTTCCAACATTGAGTGTTAGCTTGCATAGCCATGCCCAAGATGGTCTTCAAGTTCCAATTAACCTCAATTGTTTGAGTGTACAAGTTTTCTTGGGCCCTGGTGAATCCAGGGTCTGGGATCCAATTAAATTATGCATCGACCTCCTCTATGCTGATGTGCTAACGAATCTCTAACGCGCGGTCCTCCATTTTCTTTATTTCTTCTTTGATTTTTTGCGGGATTGATGCATGAAAGGTAAGGGTTGCTTAATGGGCAGTAGTCTCCGCATAGGTCCAGGGGCGGAGGTTTAGCTACCTCCATCGGTTTAGGCTTCAGCCTCTTTGCCTGCGACAAGAGGAGGAGCCTCGGGAGGAAAGGGGGGTGTGAGTCATGAAAGGGAAATCTAGGGAGCTAGGAGTCTGGTAGAGAGAGTTCGTAGGGGGGTGTGGGGGACAACCTACAAAGGAGATTGGCCATGTGAAAGAGAGTGGATTGGAGTTAGTATAATGAAAGGAATTCAACAAAATAGGGTGGTGGGTGGAGGCATGTTGCATGGTGTATAAAAGGTTGACGGTCATAATGGAAAAATAAATTCAGCAGACCTCACGTGAATGGTGATATCGACTACTGAATTTTGCAGGTACATATTGTTGATGGATGGATGAGGGCGATGGTTGCTCCACAAATCCATAGACACATTAATCAAATGTGCATTAAGGATGACTAGAGGAGATTTTTGTGTGAGGGGGGTTGTCTCACCATCTCTGAAGTTCTCGTATAGGTCGATCATGGAGCACCCTGGGTTGAAGGGTGGGTTCACACGATCATGCAACCATGTACCTTCCCTGCCCTTTCAACTTAAATCTTCACAATCTTGACGAAGAATGCCCGAAGGCGTGCTCTTCCATTCATAAGAATTCAATTGATTGTTGCAATTTTTCCTTGGATAAGAAAACTTTTCCGCCAAGGAATTAGCTTTGTATTTCACTACTTGAAAGTGGGTCCCGCCTAGCTGAGAGATGTGACCACGTATGCGTTGCAAGGTTTTGAAGAGCCTCTAGTTGGCAGTTAATTTGATAAATGGGGTGTCATTTTGAAGTTTGCAGGTAGTCAGTGTAGCTACCTGAGAATCTCCTTCCACAATTAGTGGAGTAAAATTACAGGCTTTAGCAAGCTTAAGTCCTTGCTCCATGGCTTGAATTCTCGTCGCATTATTAGTGTTAATTCTCACTTGTCATAGTAAACACACCGAATGTCACTAAGATGATCCCTAAACACACCATCAAAGCCTGCTTTCCTAGGATTTCCACGCGATCCTCCATCATAGTTAAATTTGTAGAAATTTAAGGGAGGAGGAGACCATTGCTCAAGGGCATCAGGGTGGAAGGATGGGTCCTTCGAGGCCAACAAGGGAATGTTGTCGAGCCCGAGGAGCTGTAGGATGTGAAGGTTAGAGGGACGAGGTAGGCGTGTTGAGGAGGAAGCTTGGCGACAACAATAGATTCCTGGAGTACCTTCTTGATCCTGGTAAGGAGAACTTCCCTAGGGCCTGTAAAATTTTAAAAAATCGAGTGTTTATTTCTTTCCAAATTATCCAACATATAACTCTCGGCAACATCTCTCGCACTCTATTGATAGTGGGGTGAGCAGACATCTCTCCAATCTTCGAGAGTGCTTTGAATAGATTTCATGTTCCTGTATGTGGTTCTAAAAACTTTAGCTCCCCAGTCCCAAATTTCCTAAGTAGTTGGCAATCTATTTAGGAGGTGATTAAGGGATTCTTCCTAGATTTCGCATAAGTAGCACCTAAAAGGCCCCACGAAACCTCATTTTAATATATTGTCCCAAGTAAGAAACTTGCCATGGAAGATAAGCCATATCACGGGGCTTCACTCAATGAAACTATAACATATCACGTGCGATCATAGCATATTAAACAATACCCTTAATTTGAGTACATATTGAACAATACCTCTAAAAATCACATTATTTAATCCCCTACCAATATAAACCAAATAGACCTTCCCAATTAAAAAAACCCCTACTTTCACTATATATTGTAGGTATCTATTTTTTCATTAACATTTTTTATACCCCTTTATATTTTTTCATTAACTTTGAGCTCCATTTTTTATACATGCCAATACAAAAACCCTTTACCCCCAATATATCCCCCCATATATTATGTTATTTTTTCTTCATTATATATCCCCCAATGTGAACCCACGTGCTATGGTATTTCTTCCGCAGTGAAGCCCCTGTGAGCCATATGAAGAGGGTAATTTTTTGCCATTGCTTTTTCCTCCATAGGGAAGTCCATTTTGGATGCTTTTTTAATTGATTATGATTAACCAAGTATAAGATTCCTTGAGAATGAAGACTCCCCTTGAGTTTATGCCCCATCTAAGCTTGTCCTCATCCTCATCTGTGGGGATTTGTTGATCTTGGAGATGATTCCAGAAGTGATCCCAATCAAAGATGTTGGGGAGGGAAAGCCATTCTTGTATGTCAATCCACAATCTCCATTTTCCTTTTGGAGAGATTTTCTTCCAATAATGTGAAATAAAGGTTCTTCCTTTGTGTTGCATAGTCTCTTTCAAGGTAGCATAGACACCTACGTTGAGTTTCAGGAGTTGTTTCCAAGCATCCTCCCAAAACAGAGAGAATTGGTCACTTCGCACTTCCAAAAAGATATGTTGTTGGATTAACCACTTGTTTTTCCATGTCTGGTTCCATATGACCAAACCTGCGACATTGTCATCCAGACATATTAGGAGCATATTTGGATTTCTATAGTTTTTCCCATGGGGTTGAGGGTGAGTCTATCCATTTCCACCAATTTTTCGTTGCCAGGGAATTTCCCACTGTTTTAGGGTCCCAGAGATCAAGGCCTCCTTCCAACTATGGTTTGTAGAGTTTGTTCCAACTTACCAAGGCCCATTTTCTTTTCTCTCAAAGCCACGCCATAGGAAATTCCTTTGGGATGTTGCGAATGTTATTTAGGACCATCTTAGGATCAACTAGAGTAGAGAATAGATAAAGAGGCATGGCTTGAAGGACCAATTTTCCTGACAAGTTGAGGGATAGAAAGGTCTAGTTACTGAGCTTCTTATGAAACTTGGAGAGGATGTCTTCTCAAATGGATTTCCTAAGAGCACGATTTTTGCAAGGCACCCCAAGATACAGGGATGGTAGGGGAAAGTTATGAAATCCCAAGATTCTGGTAATGTTCCTTTGGATGGAGGGCGGGGTGTTGAAAAAGAATATTTTGGATTTCTAAAGGTTGACAACAGTGCTTAAGGCTTTTGAGAAGAGTTTCATTATTCTTTTGAAGGACTTAGTGTAATATTCTGAATAGGAAATAGATAGTAATATAGAGCAACATAAACAACTAAAACAAATAGAGAGACATCATAAAAATACTTCAAATATGGATAAATGTTGTGTCATTTTATTATAAACTGAAAGATAACAATAGGTACAAAGGTGATCATAAATAGCACCTTGGCAAGCTCAAGGAAAGTTGGAAATACTCTCAAAATCTCTCACTGAATGGTTGCACTCTCAAGGACTGTGTAACTCCTGAAATTGTTGTTGCTGCTACTTCTGGAACGACTGCTACTATTGGAATGGAGCTGCTCCTTGGGGTTGTTCCCCTGCTCAGAAAAATATGAAACTCATAATACAAGCTCTCCTCCAATAACTCGGAAAAACCCAGGAAGGAATCCTTGAATGGTTGACCCCAGAAATTGACCTCCCTTGGAAAATCACGCACTCCAGGTGAGTATGCTGGCCCTGAACTGATAGAATGCAACTGATGGCCTCCCCCTACTGAAAATGATGTTTTGTGAAGGGTTGATCCCTCCAAAATTCTCCCAGACTGGAATCTCCTATCTCCCTTCTCTCCCGGTGTTGCCTCCTCTCTAGACTGCGTAATCTCCAAGAGGGAATGCGTTGCTAAGTGACTACGTGCTCCTGGATGAAGGATGCTGAATACTAAGCCCTGAAAAGCAATGTTGGATCTCCTCACCTGAGCAGGCACTCGAAGTCCCCTAAGGCTGAGGTTTGGATCTCTGCTCTGAGACACCCGCGTGCTGAACAGCCCTTGCGGACTTCGCTCAACAACAAAAGTGTGCTCAATGTCTAAAGACATAAAATCAGAAGATGCATAGTATAATAGTTGGATAGTGAGCCTCCTCTCCCTTTTATTCTTGAGAGCCTAGCTCCCCCTTAGGCCCCACTCATCTGTGTTGTCCCTTCGTGGTCACGTTGTCCCTGCCACTGCGTTGTCCTGGCCCACACTTCCACTGCGCTGCCTGGCCCACGCTGCCCCTTCCCCGTGTTATAACTTGGCCCTCCTTGGCCCCACGTTGTCAAATAATATTTCCCTAAGTGACTTTTGGGAATTATTATCTCCTAAGTATGGTTTATGGGTCCTATCACCCCCTTTATTGACTGACTAACATAAGAAAGGCAAAAACTGAACAAAATTAATATTGGCAATTAGCTGCTGCTAATTGGGAATATTACAGTGCTCCCCACCAAAATGTTGCTTGTCCTCAAGCAACTGCAAAGATGGAAGTTGCAAAATCTTCTCACTCTCCCAAGTGGCATCCTCATACGGAAAATTCCTCCACCTCACCAAGCACTCCCTAACTTTCCTGCTTCGTAGTTGTCTCTCCCTAGTGTCTATGATGGCTTCTGGTTGTAACACCAAATGCCCCTCATCATATGTAGGCGGAAGATCCTTTGTTGCAGTCACTTGTTGCCCTGACACCTTTTTCAGGAATGATACATAGAATATGTTGTAGATCATGCTACTTGTGGGTAGCTCCAACTCATGCGAAACCTCCCCTATCCTATGGACCACCCTTTAAGGCCCATAGAAGCGGGGCTTTAGCTTCTTGACCCCTTTTGTTTCAGTGTGGACTGTCGGTATGGCTGAAGTCGTAGGTATGCCAAGTCCCCTACCTCAAACTGCCTCTCTACCCATCCTCTATCAGCATACAGATTCTGCTGGTTCTGAGCTATGCCTAAGTTATCCTTAAGAGCCCGAAGTATATCCTGACTCTCTTGGATCCAATCCTTGGCCCTGGGAGCCTTGCTATCTCCAAACATGACATCAGCAAAAGTCAGAGCATGATAACCATACAAAGTATAAGATGGATACATGTCGATAGACATGTGGAAAGTGGTGTTGTAGTAGTATTCTACCAAATGCAACCAATGTAGCCATGCCTTTTGCTGCCCTGTGACATAGTTTCGCAAGTATCCTTCCAGCCACTTGTTCATTATCTCTGTCTACATGTTCGTTTGAGGGTGATAGCTAGTACTCAGAGTCAAATTTGTACCCACCAAACGAAAGAGCTCCTGCCAAAATCCGCCCATGAAACGGTTGTCCCTGTCACTAACTATGGCCTTCGAGAGACCATGCAATCTGAAAACATCTTGAAAGAATAGCTCTGCCACCTGTGCTATTTTGTATCATGTGGATATGGCGAAAAAATGAGCATACTTTGTCAGTTGATCAACGACTACAAAGATGCAGTCCTTAACTTGCACCGTGGGCAACCCAGTGATGAATTCGATCGAAATAATTTCCCACTTTCCTTTAGGAATGGGAAGCGGTTGTAGTAATCCAGCTGGGTGACTCATCTCCCCCTTGTTCCTCTGACATACCTCGCACTCCCTGACATGCCGGAGTATGTCCTCCTTGAGGCCTCTCCAAGAGAACCTCTTGCTGATGGCCCTTTAAGTCTTTGTGAATCCCTAATGACCCTATAATGGTGATTCATGGGAGGCACACAGTATCTTCTCCTTGAGCTGAGAACCCCCATTCAAGAAGATCCTTTCCCTAAAGTAAATAATCTTGTACATCACCTTGTACCTGTCATCTGTGATCTGGCCATCCAGCACCTCACAAGAAAAACGGTCCTTGGAGTACTCCACCAGTAGCTGAGCCCTCTAGTCTGCGGCTATGCTCATCAAAGACAAAACTGCCAGTATACGGGATAGAGCATCAACCACTACGTTTTTCTTCCCTTTGGCATACTCAATGTTGAATTTATATGCCTGGATCTTATTGACCCACTTATATTGCCTCTCCTGCAACTGCTTCTGCTTTAGGAAAAACCGGAGGTTGTTGTGGTAAGTCCTCACCCGAAACTTGTTGCCTACAAGGTATTGTCGAAACTTGGCCAGTACATGCATAGTGGCCAACATCTCCTTGTCATATATAGGATACAAACTCTCATGTGACAACAACTTTATTCTCTCGAAATCTATGGGGTGGCCTCCCTGAATCAAAACTGCGCCCACTCCCTCTCCTGAAGCATCACACTCCAAGATGAAGGGTTGCATGAAATCCAGCAAAGCCAGTACCAGGCAGCTACTCATCACCTCCTTGAGCCTGTCAAAGGCTCTCTGCGCTGTGTCCGTCCAACTGAATGCCCCCTTTTTGGTAAGGTCTTTGAAGGGTGCAGCAAGTTGGGAAACCCCCTTGACAAACTTCCGGTAGTAGGTGCAGATGCCTACAAACCCCCGGAGCTTTGTCACATTCTTTGTCTCCGTCCATTCTCGGATGGCCCGGATCTTCTCCTCGTCGACCCTCACTCCGTCCACACCAATGATATACCCCAAAGAGAGCATCTTTTTCAACCCAAACTCACACTTGGAGAGCTTATCATAGAAATGTTTCTCTTCAAAGATACGTAGTACAACCTCAATGTGCTGCAAGTGATCCTCCCAAGTGCAACTGTATATGAGAATATCATCGAAGAATACCAGCACGAACTTCCTCAACTGACCACAGAAGATGTGGTTCATGTAGGACTGGAAGGTGGTCGGTGCATTAGTTAGCCCGAAGGGCAACACCAAAAACCCAAAGTGGTCGTAATGGCATCTGAAGGTCGTCTTGGGGACATCTTGGTCCCTCACTTAGATTCGATGGTAGCTCGACCTCAGATCAATCTTGGAGAAGAATTTTGATCCCCTCAGCTCATCCATCAACTCGTCAATATGCAGATTGGGGTATCGTTTCTTCATCATTTTCTTGTTGTGAGCTCGGTAATTGATGCACATCCTTAGTGTGCCATCCTTCTTCTTCACCAATACAACAGAAGAAGAAAAGGGGCTAGTAATGGGTTGGTTGTGTCCTACTGCTAAGAGCTCGTGAATTTCTCTCTCAATATCATCCCTGTAGTCTTTGGGATGCCTATAGGGTGTGGTAATCACAACCTGAATACGCTACTCGAGCTCAATGGTGTGCTCAAACCCCCGATCCAGTGGTTGTCCTGGAGGTATGTCCCCAAAAACCGTAGCATACTTTTCCAAGATCGACCACACATCTGGGTGAACTACCTTCCCTGTGGCCCTTACCTTTGAGATAAGCAGCTCCACTGCCCACTCTATATCTCCCTTACAGAAGTCTACCTCCATCCGGTGTGCTAAAATTGTCTGTGGAAGATATGTGTGCATGCCTCGGATCATCACATGTTTATTGCTCTTCTTGTTCGTCCATTCCATCTCCAAAGTCTCCTATTCTGTGGTGACTTTCCCCAGCATGATCAACCACTGCACTCCCAGCACCACGTTGGTGTCTGGAATGTCAACCAAAAAAAATTATTTGTCATCGTATAAGTCCCCATGGTCACGGCTAGTGTCGGAACGTATCTGGAACACTGCATAGTTTTGGCACTCGGTATCAATACTGAGAAGCCATCAAAGTTCTTTATCTGTATGCCCCTCCTCTCTACCAACTGGGCATAAATAAAGTTGTGGGTGGCCCCACTATCTACTAGAATTGAAACACGATGTCCCTGAACGTTGTCACATACATGCAGTGTAAAATACTTCGGAACCCCTCGCAAGATGCAAGAACTCCTCCTGTGGGTGAAAATGCTGCTCCTCTTGCTCCTGGGGGAGGAGGTGGTGGATGATCCCCTCTCTACACTACAACACAAGCCTCTCCCTCTATCCCCTCATAAGCATCTTCTTCCCCCTCACTATCAAAGAAGACCTCTATGTAATGTGCCTTTCCCGTGGCACATCGATGACACGCGCATGGCTCCTGGCATGTGAAGCATAGCTTCCTTCGTCTCAAGTCTCTCCGTGTATCATTGTCCAAAGGCCCCCGGCCTTGGTTCCCATTTGGAGGTGGAACTCTCGTGTCCTTCCCCTTCGGTTGAAATGTCGGTCTCTAGGGGAAAGGAGATCTGGTCCTGGGAAAAGAATCCTGCAAATATCTGGTCCTCCCGACTACATCCTGAAGTGTAACAGGCCTCGTGGATCTGACTAGCCCACGAAAAGGTTCTGCCAACCTGTCAATGAACATGTAAGTCCTCTTAGCTGAGGAAAAGTTGAGCACCATCGCTGAAAGCCTCAAGAACTCGTAAATGTAAGTTTCTGGGTTCTCGGTCTACTTGACATTATTCAGCTCTACAGAATTCTCTTCTAAGTGATTCTGGTCAAACGGATCCACCAACCTCTGTGTAAAATTTGCATACGTTGTCAATGCCGAGTGACCCAGTGTGGCCATCCCATGGAACCACCAGTCATGGGCCTCTCCCTCAAGGTGCAACGCTGCCACCTTGATGGCCTCTCCCTCTGCCATCTAGTTAAGCTGCAAATAAATGTCCAACTTCTCCACCCAAGCTTCTGCTAAACATTTAAAGGATCTGTCAAATGTTGGCAAGAAAAACCTGTCCACTGTATGTTGCAGCTCATTGTCCTGTGTGTACCTACCACCTTTGTTATGGTTGCAGGGTTTGTTGTCCTTCTTGAGCTGGAAAAAATCATGGAAAGTTAGAGCTTCACCAAACTCTCATCCATAGGACTTATACTCTGCAAAATAATCCCCCATATGAACTGGCTCCGACTCCTGAGGTCCTCCCGTCCCGGCGCCTGTAGTCAGGAATGTGGGCATCGTAGAAAGTGGGGGAGTGAGTGACACTACACGCTGCACTGTGGGTTGCTCCTGTATGTGATGGGAAGTACCGGATCCCTCACCAATGTGAAAACCCCTTGGGGTTTCATAATGTCTATGGTCCACGGTAAGCTTCTGCTCCATCTCTTATATCCTCCTTGAGAGCTGCTGCACAGATTTTAGGAGGAGTTGCTCGAACTCCTTCCCTTCATCTCTCTCCTCTGCCATAGGTTCTTCCTCCTATGTGTCCACCACTGGAACGTAGTCCCCCTCTCCAAAAGTGGCCTCGAGCCCCCGCTCTTGGCTCTTGTACTTTCTACCCCCATAAGTGATATATGGTTTTCCTACCAGTGTGATAGACTGATCTGCTCCACAGGCTGAGCCAAGTAATATTCCAAATAGGAAATAGACAACAATATAAAGCATCATAAACAAGTAACTACAGCAAATAGAGAGACATCATAAAAATACTCCAAATATGGAGAAATGTTGAGCCATATTATTATAAACTAAAATATAACAATAGGTACAAAGGTGATCAGAATGATAACACCTTGGCTTTCTCAAGGCAAGCTGGAAATACTCTCTGAATCTCTCATTGAATTGTTGCTCTCTCAAGGACTGCGTAACTCCTGAAACTGTTGTTGCTGCTACTGTCGGAACCGTTGCTACTGCTGGAATGGAGTTGCTTCTTGGGGATTTTTCCCTGCTCAGAAAAATATGAAACTCGGAATACAAGCTCTTCTCCAATAACCCGGAAAAAGCCAGGAAGGAATCCTAGAATGGATAAACTCAGAAATTGACCTCCCTTGGAAAATTACGCACTCCAGGTGAGTACGTTGGCCCTGAACTGATAGACTGCAACTGATGGCCTCCCCCTATTGAAAAATATGATTTGTGAAGGGCTAATCTCTCCACAATACTCTCGGACTTAAATCTCATATCTCCCTTCTCTCATGTTGTTGCCTTGTCTCTAGACTGCATAATCTCCAAGAGGGACTGCACTTCCTAAGTGACTGCGTGCTCCTGGATGAAGGATAATGAATGCTAAGCCCTGAAAAACAATGGTGGATCTCCTCACCTGAGCGGGCACTCGATGTCCCCAGAGGCTGAGGTTGGGATCTCCACTCGGAGACATCCACGTGTTGAACAACACTTGCAGACTTCGCTCAACAGCAAAAGCGTGCGCAATGTCTAAAGATAGAAAATCAGAAGATGCATAATCGAATAGCAAAATGGTGAGCCTCCTCTCCCTTTTATTCTTGAGAGCCTAGCGCCCCCTTGGGCCCCACTCATTTGCAATGTCCCTCCTTGGCCACGTTGTCCCTGCCACTGTGTTGTCCTGGCCCACATTGCCAATACGCTGCCTAGCCCACGCTGCCCCTTCCCTACACTGTCACTTGGCCCTCCTTGGCCCCACGCTACCGACTAATATTTTCCTAAGTGACTTTAGGGAATTATTATCTCCTAAGTGTGGTTTATGGGTCCCATCACCCCCTTTATTGACTGACTAACATAAGAAAGGAAAAAACTGAACAAAATTAATATTGCCAATTAGCTGCCGCTAATTGGGAATATTACACTTATCTTCCGCAATTGTGGGCACACCCATTAAAGAGTGTCATCCATGAACTGGTGATGGGTGGATGGTGAACTAGTGATGGGTGGATGTTGAACTAGAGTCATGAATTTTCAGACCCGTCAACTGGTTACTGTCCAGGGCAATAGATATGGTCCTCCCTAAGCCTTTAGTCATGAGGATAAATAGGAAAGGAGATTGGGGGTCACCTTGTCTAATCCCTCAGGAGGGGGAGAAGACTTGGGTAGGGGCATCATTTATGAGGATGGAGAAGAAGGATCTAGAGGTGAGGGCCATGATCTAATAAATCCAATCCTAATTGAAACCAAAGGCTTTGAGAACCTCCCTCATGTACTGCCAGTTTATATTGTCAAAATACTCAGACATTTCCAACTGCATCAGAATTCCAATTTGATTGGAGGTTTTAAGGGAGTGGATGGTTTCATGAGATAGGATTATACTATCAAGGATTTTCCTGCCCTCCACATAACTTGACTGCCTACTCATGATGAGGAGAGGAAGGAGAGGTAAGAATATATTAGCTAGCAATGATTTTAGTAATAATATTATAAATGACATTACATAGAGAAATGGGTTGATACCAGTCAAGGGTGTCTTCTCCTTATCCTTTGGGATCAGAGTCAGAAAAGTAGCAATGAAGGATTTCAGAGTTGTATTTTCTTGCCTCGAATCTTCCATAAGGGTGTTTAATTCGTCTTTTATTATGGGCCAATAGGATTTAAAGAAATTTTTGGTAACGCCATCTAGACCTAGAGATTTCCTTGAGGGCATTGACATGATAGCCTCTTCCACCTATTTCTCAGATATTTATTTAAGCAACATGGAGTTGTGGTCGTATGTCAAAATAGTTGGGATGTTCTGAATAATTTGTTGGATTGTTGGTCCTTTGTCTAAAGCCAGTTAAGTGAGAATATTTCTAAAATAGGAGTTAAGTTCAGCTGAAATGTCCTTGTGAGAGTGCATTATCGATCCTTCCCCTATCTTGAGAGAGAGGGTCATGTTAGCCCTTCTGTGTTGGATCATGGACCTAGAATAATTTAGTGTTCCTCTCACCACATTTTAGCCATTTCACTCTTGATTTTTGTTTCCATAGTTTCTCCTCTTGATTGGATATGGTTTCCCACTATTGTTGTAGGTCACGTTCCATTTGTCTCAGCTAATTTGAGGTGGCATTGAGGATGATATGTTGGTGAAGCTCTTCCATCTACTTCTCTAGGGATTTTTTCTCTTTTAGGATATCCCCAAAGGTCTCCTTAATCCACTTCCTAATGTGATTCTTGATGTGATTCAATTTTTGTTGAAAGCATTACATTAGGAATCCTTGAAGGGGCAGATCCTCATCCCACCACTCCTTCATTTTTGTCTGAAATTAGAGGTGATCCAACCAAAAAGATTCAAAACTGAGAGCCTTGTTTTTGGGAGCAACTAAGAGGTGTATTTCAAGTGTTATCGGCCAATAGTATGATCCTACATGTGGGAGGATTTTTCGTTCTATTTATTGAGTGCTTAGGAGGTTGGATTTCGAGATAAGGAACTCGTCCAAGAGGGAGGGAATTTGTCTTTAACCCCATATTTTGTTTTTCCAGGTCTAGATATTATTTTAAGTCTCTACATCAATCATTTCAATTTTGTTTATGGATTCTTTCAAGGCCTATGTGTCCCTCTCTAGTCTCCTTAGGCCTCCTTTATTTTCAGATAATTTAAGAATCATGTTGAAGTAGCCTCCCATAATCCTGTGAGTGCTTGGCAGGCCTTCTTAGATTATTTCTAGAGTGTTGAGATTGTTGATTATATCTTCGACCCTATGAGGCTCTTATAAATTTAAGATGCATAGGGTTTCTTTAGTACTGATTATTTGGAAGACTATTGATAGGACGTTGGGGGCTGCAGAGGAGGTTTTGAGAGCCAACAAGATTTTATTCCAAAGAATGAGTTGGCCATTGGATGTGCCTCTATCCGTAGTGGCAATGTTATCGTAACCCTTCCAACATTTATTTTGGATAAGGGATTTCATCCAACCCTACTTTTTTTTCTTGGATGAAAACAATTTCAGGTTTGCTTGCCATAATCTTTTGTTTGAGGAGTCTCCTCTTTGTTGGTCCATGTTGGTCCATTCAGACCTCTAATATTCCAAGAAATTAACTTCATTAGGAAGGTTTTTGAGTTAAGATTAGAGCTTGTACCTTGCTCCCATCTCCTATAGAATTTTATGGATGGTATTTATCCCGCGCTTCCGACCTTATCCATTTAGATTATACTATTCTGCTTCGATGAGAGACTTGATGCCAATATTGGAGAGTTCTTTGAATCGTTTCTTGGTCGTTTCTTGTTTTAGCTCCTCTTGGTAAAGGTAATCTTGTTCCATTTTTTACATGTATTCTTGTGGAATAACCTCCAATGCTCGCTTGTCCCATACTTCCGCGATTTCACTGAGATCCATGTCCCCTAGCACTTCTACAATCCCCTCTTCTTCCATTGAGCCATTGTTGGCTTTAAGCTTCATTTCAATGTCTTCAGATTCAGGTTTGGTTAAACTAGAGTAGACTGAGGATCTTGGTTCCTTAACTTGGTTCCTCGTAGGGGTGGGTGTCTACACTCTTCTATCAACTTTAGTTTCAATTTAGTTTTGTCCATGTTCTTCTTGCTATTCACTCAGAGTTTTGAAGCGGTTCCTATTCTCTTGGCTTGATGGGCCTATTTTACTTTGTGAATTTTTTTTTGTTTTTGTTCCGAGAGGTGAGCTTCGTGATTCCTTGCTCTTATTTTTTCTGTTGGGCTTGAGAGTGGGCAAATTGAGTGACATTTTGATTATAGTCCATGAAAATATGGCCATGTTATGGCATTTGTGGGATCTGAAGGGGATATGTTCATAATCTATTTATGTATCCATATTTCGTCTCTGAATACCAGTTTAATGGATCTAGGTAGAGCCCCTAAAACATCTAGATAAGCACATATCTGAGTGTAGGAGACATAGCCCCCAATGTGGGTGCCTTCTAAAATTTTGATAAACTCACCTAGTGTGTCCCCAATCCCCTTGAGGATAGATGGAGACCAATAGTCTATGGGCAGGGAGTAATTACCGATCCAAACTGGCACTCTTGCAAAGTCCTCTTTCTCTAGCGTGAAGTTCTCTTTCTAATAGTGCACGTAGAGGCCTGTGGAGTTGAAGAAGTAGGGGCCTCCCTCAAATATGTAGTTATGGTCCTCAAGCAGGTCAAAGATCACTATGAAGAACTCTTTTGATCCAAGCTAGAGCCTAATCCCTCCCTTCATCTTCCGTTTCAGTTGGATCCACCAATGTAAATCCTTAATTGCAGGGAAAAAGCCTATAAATTTACAGATGACTGCATGCCCTTGCATGTATTATCTATACGTCGCTACATTTGTGTCCTCTATTTCAAGCATTCAAATTTTCTTAGTCTTCGGTTTACAAGGATTCGTTACATGAGCCTGAGTTGTATTCTTCACACTCGAGCCTAAGTGAATTTAGGGAAATATTATCTCCTAAGTGTGGGTTATGGGTCCCATCACCCCCTTTATTGACTGAATAACATAAAAAAGAAAAAAATTGAACAAAATTAATATTGCCAATTATATGCTGCTACTTGGGAATATTACACTTATCTTCTGCAATTGTGGGCACACCCATTAAAGAGTGTCATCCATGAACTAGGGTGGATATTGAACTAGAGTCATGAAATTTCAAACCCGTCAACTAGTTACTGTCCAGGGCAATAGATATGGTCCTCCCTAAGCCTTCATTCATGAGGATAAATAGGAAAGGGGATAGAGGTCACCTTGTCTAATCCCTCAAGAGGGGAAGAAGATTTGGGCAGGGGCATCATTTATGAGGATGAAGAAGAAGGATATAGAGGTGAGGGCCATGATCCAATAAATCCAATCCTGATGGAAACCAAAGGCTTTTAGAACCTTCCTCATGTACTACTAGTTGATATTGTCAAAATCCTCAGACATTTCCAACTGCATCAGAATTCCAAGTTGATTGGAGGTTTTAAGGGAGTGGATGGTTTCATGAGACAGGATTATACTATCAAGGATTTTCCTGCCCTCCACATAACTTGATTGAAAGCTCGTGATGAGGAGAGGGAGGAGAGGTAAGAATATATTATCTAGAAATGATTTTAGTAATAATATTATAAATGACGTTACAGAGAGAAATGGGCTGATACCTGTCAGGGGTGTCTTTTCCTTATGCCTTTGGGATCATAGTTAGGAAAGTAGCATTGAAGGATATAAGAGTTGTATTTTCTCGCCTTGAATCTTCCACAAGGGTGTGTACTTCGTATTTTATTATGGGCCAATAGGATTTAAACAAGTTTTTGGTAACGCCATCTAGACCTAGATATTTCCCTGAGGGCATTAACATGATAGTCGCTTCCACCTATTTCTCAGATATTTCTTTAAGAAACATGGAGTTGTGGTCGTACGTCAAAATAGTTGGGATGTTCTGAATAATTTGTTGGATTATTTGATCTGAAAATGGGTTGGATAACTTGTTATGCTTTTCAAGAACCTCCCACTCAGTTAAACAAATAAAAGATCTATCTTATTCTTGACTTGTATAGAAATGTATACTTGAAACAGGTATAATTTTTTTTAATTGTTTAAGTGCTTTAAGACCATATTTTCAAAAACCATATAATGCAGCAAATAAGCATCAACACATAACATCAAATTTAATAAAGGAGTTCACTCGAATATCGTGGGCTACGTCTCCTTGAGCTCTTGTCAACTTGACTTGGCTCTTTGGGATTATGATGTATAAATTATTTTACAATTAAATACTTAACTCCAATTTTTATTTCTACCATACCATTTGGTTTAGAATACCATCATACCCCTAGAATGGTTGTCATCACTCTGAAGATAGAACTAGGCTTCCTTAGACTTGATTTCTGTTGTCAGTGCCTTAAGATACCCTGAGCTTCTCTGTGGTACTAACCCTTCAAGAAATCATTTTATATCCCTAAAACCTCACCTACTATCTCTAGCACATATCAGACCTCCAAAATAGACTGATCATTTGCTCCAAAAGAGCATTGGCTCCTCAATATAGGCCTCCTTCCAGTGTTGGCTCTGGGCTGCCTGAAAATTACATGTGGCTTCTCGAGCTCTATAAGTATCCAAATGACTCTAAAAATCCCTTAAATGGATGAATAATGTCAAAAATATTCAAAATAAACTACTCACTTGCATAAATTGGGCTCTGGTTGCTCTGGTTATGCCTCCAACACCTGGCAGCACCCCTTAGCTCTAGGTTCACTGAAAAATTCTCTGAAGCATCTCGGCTTTCAGAAGTCCTAAAAGATTCTGCAAATCCCTCCATTGGATTCAGAAGGCTCAAAATATTCATAATAGACTATTGGTTTTCTGAGAATGGATATTGGTTGCTCTAGAGAGGCCTCATTCTCTTGCTAGCACTGGATGGCCCTAGTGGCCCCTGGAACTTCTCTGAAGCATATTGACCTTCAAAAGTCCTCTACAGGCTCTTAAAGCCACATCATTAGTTCCAGAATTTCTGAAACATCCAAAATTTACTATTGGATTACTAAGAAAGGCCTCTAGCTACTCTAGCTAGGCCTCAAACTGTTGTTGGCCCATGGTGGCCCTAGTGGCCCCTAGAACTTCTATGAAGTAAAAACCTACTCAAAATTCCTTTGATGGCTCTACAACCCTCACCAATGATTTTGGAATGTCTGAGATAGTCTAAATTGATTATTGGCACTCTCAGAATGGACGAATCTAGCTCAAGATAGAGCCTAAACCAATTTTTTCCAGTGTCCCCTAAAAAGCCTCCACTAACTTTGGGGAATTGTACTTAACTGTAGATAAAATAGGGATTCATGCCAAAAATTTTGCACTCCATACTTTCCTCCATTCTAACCACCAAGCAATCTTCTAGCATTAAACTTAACCATTGGTGAATGGGCACATGCACCCATAAAATTCCGCAATGACCTTAAATTGGAGTGGAATTAACACTGCAAACTGTGGTTGAGGGCGGAGTTCCCTAAATTTCGGTGGATATATCGTTCCATCTTATCAACATGATCAACGATTGCATAATTTTTAACAACGATCGAACTTAGCCTTTGGGCCATGGGAAATGGTCACGTGGGGAGGGGCTGGCCCCTCCAGACCCCCAAATGCAAAACCAATGTAATTTAAATATAATCCAAAGACTTATATGGTTAAGAACCAAATTCAGTGTAGACGGTAAGGCGCGGGCTTGCTACACGGGAGGTCACACGATCAATCCTCTGGAGTCCCAACCAAATTTTGCAACACCATCCTAGGCCACTTGGCGACCTCCCGGCCTGCCACGTGGCAGCCTCTAATTGGATAAAAAATCCATATGCCCAATAATAAGGTGCCACTTGTCATGATCCGACTGGCCCTTAAGGAATATTTTGGGGAATATTCCAAGAATATTCCCTAGAATATTCTCTTTTTTTGAATATTCAAAACTCAGTCAAACTTGGTCAAAAGCCAAAAATTGCAGTTTACTGTACTTTTCAAATCGCGATAACTTCTTCATACGGTGTCAGTTTTTTGAACCGTTCACAGCATTGGAATCAGGAAGAAAAGATCTATCCGGTCACTCAAATTTTTCACACTTTCAAATACTTTTAAATTTGAGATATCACTTAGGTCCTTGATCCAAATCTGATCACACCTCCCCATTAGGAATCTTTTGGAACCCAAAAGACTGATATATTGATTTGTTCAGTAGATGAGAGTACAACACCCTCTTCTTTTCAGCCTCCATACACTTTTCCCTGCTTGGCTCAGTGCCTTTGAACCACAACTCGAAGGTAGTCGATACTTCCCTTCCTGAAAGCTTTTGTCCTCCTGTCAAGAATTGTATTCCTCGAACTTACTCAGAAATTTCAGGGAAGAAATTGATAGAAGGTAGATGAACATCATGTCCTTGATCATCGATCCAAGGTGGCTCAAACAAACATGAGATTACAACAGAAAACATGCATACTTAACTAAAAATTTTCATATGTACAAATGAATGTATGTCTTACTGTGTTAAGAAGTCAAACTACTTCTTACCAAGCCACTTCCATGGCGATTTTTGCTGCTGAAAATCTTCTTCATGTGAAACATCTATTCTCACATCAATGATGGAATCTTTGGTTCCAATTTCACAAGTATTTTTATCCTCTTGCCTCATGTGCTTGGGATGATTATTTGGATTCAATGTCTAACATTGGTAAATAACATGTCCCTTTCTCTAGCAATGTGTGCAAGTCTTTTGCACCTTCTTTGCAAGTTGTGTTCGCTTCGAATGCTTCCTGTATGCCTTCAACCTCTTCCAACATTTTGAAACATCATGGTTACACAGACCACAATAGGAACATAAACTCTTTCTTCCTTCATGAATGCAAAATTGTCATGCCTTGTAGAAACATAATCAACTTGACTATGGGAAGAATTATACCTCAAATGTTGCTTTGCATGTCCATCCTTTTTACCTTCTTGAGGAGATAAACTTGTAGAGTTTCCAGCTTCGCCATAAGCTGCATGTGTACAAACACCTTGCTGCAACATAGGCTTCAAACAATGGCAATCAACTTGAAAAAAAACTTGACATGTTTGTGGTTTAGAACTTGCGACAAAAGTACTTTTTGAAGTTGCCTCATATGCCTTCATGGCTTTGGAGTCTTCACCATAAGATTGAACATAACCAAGACCAAATTTATTAGGTCTTTCCTCAACCAAAATAAGATGAATCATGCCTTGTGCATGTTTGCCTAAACCCTTGCCTTCATAGCCCATTTTAAACATTAACTTGGACCCTATACCTCTTGTGTGCTTTTCAAATGAACCTACACATCTATCTAAAGAGGAAATTGAAGACAAATTAGAGTTTTTTACCTCTGCTTCAAGCATTTTCTTGGTTAAGGCCTCTTGGGGTTGATAGTGCTGCATCTCCATCTCATGCAATATTTGAAGAATTTCTTCTTTCTCTTGCGTCATAGAAACCAATTACTCACGAAGTCTAGTGCTTTCCTTTCTATCTTCAAACAGAATGTGCACTCTATCCTTCAGGATGTAGAAGTCTCGCTTCATGTTCTCATCGAAGAATCTTGTGAAGGAGGAGGATTTTGAAACCTCACTTGATGAAGTTGTCATCTTATGAAAATGAACTAAAGAACTTCAACAAAATTTACAAAGATTTCAAAAACAATTGAAAAAGCTTCTAAACAAAATGGATGTAGAGTCAAGCTCTTCTTTAAGTAGCCTTTTGCAAACAAACTTCAAGAGATTCTTAACAAACAATCGTCAAGAGGGTTTGTTCTTCAAGGGTTTCCTTGAGGTCCTTTGGGTAAGGAATATGCCTTCAGCCCTTCTTCCTTCCTGTCCTCTTCTAGACTTAGCTATCAATAGCTTTCCCTTCACCTCTAGCAAACTCAAACTTGTAAGTAACGGTCATTTTGCAAACAGTAAAATTCTTTGCATTGTTAAACACCTTTTAAGTCAAAAAATAAACCTAGTGCTCTGTCAAGAAAGAAACTATGCTCTGATACCAACCTGATCTGAAAATGGGTTGGATAACTTGTTATTTTTTTCAAGAACCTCCCACTGAGTTAAACAAATAAAATATCTAGCTTATTCTTGACTTATGCAGAAATTTATACTTGAAACAAGTGTAATTTTTTAAAACTGTTTAAGTGCTTTAAGACCATTTTTTTTGTTGATATTAAATATGTGCAACAACCATATAATGCAACAAATAAGCATCAACACATAACAACAAATTTAATAAAGTATTTCACCCGAATATCGTGGGCTACGTCTCCTTGAGCTCTTGTCAACTTGACTTGGCTCTTTGGGATTATGATGTATAAATACTTTTACAAGTAAATAATTAACTCCAATGGTTATTTCTATTGTACCATTGGGTTTATAATACCATCATACCTCTGGAATGGCTATCATCACTCTGAAGATAGAACTAGGCTTCCTTAGACTTGATTTCTGTTGTCGGTGCCTTAAGTTACCCTAAGCTTCTTTGTGGCACTAACCCTTTAAGAAATAATTTTCTATCCCTGAAACCTCACCTATTATCTCCAGCACATATTAGACCTCCAAAATGGACTAATCATTTGCTCTAAAAGAGCACTGGCTCCCCAATCTAGGCCTCCATCCATTGTTGACCCTAGGCTGCCCGAAACTTCCCTGTGGCTTCTTGAGCTCTAAAAGTCTCCAAATGACTCTGAAAATCCATTCAATGGATTCATAATTTCAAAAATAGTCAGAATAGACTATTCACTTTCATAAATTGGCCTCTGGTTGCTCCAGTTACGCCTCCAACACTTGGTGGCACCCCCTGGCTCTAGGTTCACTGAAAAATTCTCTGAAGCATGTCGACTTTTAGAAGTCATCAAAAGCTTCTGAAAATCCCTCCATTGGATTCAGAAGTCTCAAAATAGTCATAATAGACTACTGGTTTGTTGAGAATGGATACTGGCTTCTCTGGAGAGGCCTCATTCTCCTGTTGGGACTGGATGGCCCTAGCGGCCCTTGTAAATTATATGAAGCATATCGGCCTTTAAAATTCCTCTACAGACTCTGAAAACCACACCATTAGTTCCATAATTTCTGAAACATCCAAAATTTACTATTGGATTACTGAGAAAGGCCTTTAGCTACTCTAGCTAGGCCTCAAACTACTGCTAGCCCATGGTGGCCCTGGTGGCCCCACGAAATTATCTGAAGAAAACAGCTGCTCAAAAGTCATTTTATGGCTCTACAACCCTCACCAATGAGTCTGGAATGTTTGATATAGTATAAATTGACTATTTACACTCTCAAAATGGACGAATCTAGCTCAAGATAGAGCCTAAACCAATTTTGTCCAGTGTCCCCTAAAAATCCTCCACTAAATTTGGGGAACTGCACTTAACTGCAAATAAAATAGGGACTCATGCCAAAAATGGCACACTCCACACTGTCCGCAAATCTAACCGCTGAGAAATCTACTAGCATTAAACTTAACCGCTGGTGGATGGGCACATGCACCCATAAAATTCCGCGGTCACATTAAATTGGAGCGGAATTAACACTGCAAATTGTGGTTGAGGGCGGAGTTGCCTAACCATTGACGGATATATCGTGCCATGTGATCAACACAATCAACGGTTGCAGGAGCTTTAACAATGGTTGAACTTAGTCCTTGGGCCATGGGCAATGGTCACGTGGGAAGGGGCTTGGCCCTCCGGACCCCCAAATGCAAAACCAATGTAATTTAAATATAATCCAAAGAATTATATGGTTAAGAACCAAATGCAGTGTAGATGGTAAGGCGTGGGCTTGCTACGCGGGAGGTCGCGCGATCAATCTCCCAGAGTCCCAACCCAATTTTGCAATGCCATCCTGGGCCACGTGGCGGCCTCTGGGCCTGCCACGTGGTAGCCTCTAATTGGATAAAAAACCTATATGCCCAATAATAAGGTGCCACTTGTCATGTTCCGACTGGCACTTAAGGAATATTCTAAAGAATATTCCAAGAATATTCCTTGGAATATTATCTCTTTTTTTTAATATTAAAAACCCATTCAAACTTAGTCAAAAGCCAAAAATTATAGTTGACTAGACTTTTCAAATTGCGATAACTTCTTCATATGGTGTCGATTTTTTGAACCGTTCACGGCGCCATAATCAAGAAGATGAGATATATTCAGTCGCTCAGGTTTGATGCACTTTCAAACACTTTGAAATTTTAGTTATCATTAGGTCCTTGATCCAAATCTGATCACTGTTGGTCCTTTGTCTAAAACCAGTTAAGTGGGAATATTTATAAAATAGGAGTTAAGTTCAGCTGAAATATCCTTGTGAGAGTGCATTATCGATCCTTCCCCTATCTTGAGAGAGAGGATCATGTTAGCCCTTATGTGCTGGATCATGGACCTATGGAAGAATTTAGTGTTCCTCTCACCACATTTTAGCCATTGCACTCTTGATTTTGTTTCCATAGTTTCTCCTCTTGATTGGATATGGTTTCTCACTATTGTTGTAGGTCACGTTCCATTTTTCTGAGCTAATCCGAGGTGGCATTGAAGATGATATGTTGTTGGAGCTCTTCCATCTGCTTCTCTAGGTATTTTTTCTCTTTTAGGATATCCCCAAAGGTATCCTTGATCCACTTCCTAATGGGATTCTTGATGTGATTCAATTTTTGTTGAAAGCATTACATTAGGAATCCTTGAAGGGGAAAATCCTCATGCAACACTCCTTCATTTTTGTCTGAAATTAGAGGAGATCCAACCAAAAATATTCAAACCTAAAAGCCTTATTTTTGGGAGCAGTTGAGAGGTGTATTTCAAGCGTTATCGGCCAATAGTTTGATCCTACCAGTGGGAGGATTTTCTATTCTATTTATTGAGTGCTTAGGACATTGGATTTCGAGATAAGGAACTGGTCCAGAAGGGAGGAAATTTGTCTTTAACCCCATATTTTGTTGTTCCAGGTGTAGATACCATTTTTAGTCTCTACGTCAATAATTTCCATTTGGTTTATGGTTTCTTTCAAGGCATCTATGTCCCTCTCTAGTCTCCTTAGGCCTCCTTTATTTTCAGCTAATTTAAGAATCATGTTGAAGTAGCCTCCCATAATCCTGTGAGTGCTTGGTAGGCCTTCTTAGATTATTTCTAGAGTGCTGAGTATGTTGATTCTCTCTTCGATCCTATGAGGCTCTTATAAATTTAAGTTGCATAGGGTTTCTGTAGTACTGATTATTTGGAAGACTATTGATAGGATGTTGGGGGCTGCAAAGGAGGTTTTGAGAGCCAACAGGATTTTATTCCAAAGCATGAGTTGTCCATTGGATGTGCCTCTAGCCACAGTGGAAATGTTATCGTAACCCTTCCAACATTGATTTTGGATGCAAGGGATTGCATCCAACCCTACTTTTGCTTCTTGGATGAAAAATATTTCAGGTTTTCTTGCCTTAATATTTTGTTTGAGGAGTCTCCTCTTTATTGGTCCATTCAGACCTATAATGTTCCAAGAAATTAACTTCATTAGGAAGGTTTTTGAGTTAATATTAGAGCATGTACCTTGCTCCCATCTCCTACAAAATTTGACAGATGGTATTTCTCCCGCGTTTCCAACCTTATTTGTTTATTTTATACAGTTATGCTTAGATGCGAGACTGGATGCCAATATTGGAGAGTTCTCTTAATTGTTTCTTGGTTGTTGCTTGTTTTAGCTCCTCTTGGTAAAGGTAATCATGTTCTATTTTTTACATGTATTCTTGTGGAATAACCTCCAATCCTTGCTTGTCCCATACTTCCACGATTTCGCTAAGATCCATGTCCCCTAGCACTTCTCCAATCACCTCTTCTTCCATTGAGCCATTGTTGGCTTTAAGCTTCATTTTAATGTCTTCAGATTCGGGTTTGGTTAGGCTAGAGTTGTTGAGGATCTCAGTTCCTTAACTTGGTTCCTCGTAGGGGTGGGTGTCTACACTCTTCGATCAACTTCAGTTTCAATTTAGTTTTGTCCATGTTCTTCTTGTTATTCACTCAGAGTTTCGAAGTGGTTCCTATTTGCTTGGCCTGATGGGCCTATTTTACTTTGTGAATTTTTTTTGTTTTTTTCCCGAGAGGTGAGCTTCGTGATTCCTTGCTCGTCTTTTTTCTGTTGGGCTTGAGAGTGGGAAACTTGAGTGAAATTTGAGGACAAACCATGAAAATATGGCCATTTTATGGCATTTGCGGCATCTAAAGGGGATATGTTCATAATCTATTTATGTATCCATATTTATTCTCTGAATACCAATTTAATGGATCCAGGTAGAGCCCCTGAAACATCCAGATAAGCACATATCCGAGTGTAGGAGACTCAGCGCCCAACGCGGGTGCCTTCTAACATTTTGATATACTCACCCAGTGTGTCCCCAATCCCCTTGAGGACAAATGGAGACCAATAGTCTATGGCCGGGGAGTAAATCCCGATCCAAACTGGCACTCTTATGAAGTCATCCTTCTCTAGCGTGAAGTTCTCTTTCTAATATCTCATGTAGAGGCCTACGAAGTTGAAGAAGTAGGGGCCTCCCTCAAATATGTAGCTCTAGTCCTCAAGTAGGTCGGAGATCACTGTGAAGAACTCTTTTGATCCAAGCTAGGGCCTAATCCCTCTCTACGGCTTCCATTTCACTTGGATCCACTAATGTAAATCCTTCCTTGCAGGCCAAAAGCCTATAAATTTACAGGTGATTGCATGCTCTTGTGTGTATTCTCTGTACGCCGCTACATCTGTGTCCTCTATTTCAAGCATTGGAATTTTCTTAGTCTTTGGTTTATAAGGATTGGTTACATGAGCCTAAGTTGTATTATTCACACTCGAGCTAACAAACTTGTTGGTTGGTTGAGAGTCTGATTCTTTTCTTGCCCCTCCCTCTCTTAAATTATTGGTGGGTTGCTTTTTGAAGGTGTCAAATGAGGTGAGTTTGGTGAATAAGGATGATTCCTTCTCCTTTCCCCTACCAGCGAGAGCTTCACTGAAGGAGGGGGCTCCTGGAACCCCTTTTGACACTGCCATTGCAAGTTGCAGGTCGAAAGCCTAGGTCATGATCAAGAACTTGTCTCTCGTGCACTCCATTTGAGTTATAAATATATGTACATTTTAATTCAATAATACTTTTGAAATTAATATGCTTTAGTATTCATTTATTTATAATAAATATGAATTATTATATATACATTTTAATTTTATATTTTTTTGAAATTAATATAATTTAGTATTCATTTATTTATTTATAATAAATATTAATTATTATGTGGATAGACATGTTTAGTTTGGAATAAGGCTTTTAGAATTTTAATTTGAATACACAATTATATAAATTAAACACATTGTTTAACTAATGATAAAATGACTTATGTCTAGGCATTTTTTCTTGTTAATTTTAACTAGAATCCCATAATTTTTAAAAAAAATTCAATTTTAAGTAGATCTACATAATTAGAGTGCCCGAGGGTTTTTCAAGGCATTGAATCCCTTATGCATTAGAAAACATATTTTAAACAACAACAAATAATAATCAATTTGATTCCAATGAAAAAGGTAATTCTATCTATTAGTTAGAATACACCTAAATTAAATGATTGATGAACTGTCAACAAGCATAAAAAAATTAAAAAATTAGCTTATTATTACTAATTATAAAAGGAATTAATATGAGTTTAACATATATACATTTAGAAAAAACATGTAACAAGATACTTAACCATAGAGATTCACTCCATTTTACCAAGGAGATTCTTAAACTATAAATAGGTTTTGTTATAATACCATGGTTTACTAATACCATAAGTCCAAAAAAACCATAACTCATATTCAGATATTCATATGACACATGTTCATACCCAATTTTTTTTAATTAATCAATTCAAGGGCAAAATTTCATCCCCTATTTTTTCAATTAATCAATTCAATTAAAAGGGAGCATAACTATTTGGAAGATTAATCTTAACCCTTAATTTTTGCATACTGCTAAGAATATTCTAAAATATTCCATGGAGGTAAATCCATACCATCTATTTCATAATAGACAAACCTATCGACATAATTATCAATAATTATTAAATGGACCATAAAGTCTCTTATGGCTATCATATGCTGCTACAATGAAACATTCAATCCAACAAATAATAAATCTTTTATTTTAATTCTTTTTACATTTAAATTATATTAATTATAGAATTTATTAAAAAAAAAAAAAAAAAACATAATTTTTTATAACTTTAAAATAAATAAATAAATAATAAATAAAACATAATTTTTTATAGCTTTAAAATAAATAAATAAATAATAAATAAAACTCACATGAGGTGACATGCATGATGCCCACGTGTTCTCTCATCACAATCATAATAGAGATGAAGAAAAATTTACAGAAAAACATTAACTTATTTATGGAGAAAAAAATTAATAAGTGCAGCAACAATAATAAAATATAAACACAGTATTTAACGGCAAAATACCCCAACTATGAAGGAAAACCCAAACCCAGCTCAGCTCTGAGCCAGACTAAATTCAAAACCCATGAGAAAACCCTAAATAGGTATGCACACAATAAGAAACATTAGCGAAACGACAAACCAAACAAAGACAAAGGAGAAATGAGCATGATAATAAGGGCAAGTCCACGTGCTATAAAGAAAGGGGAAACCTCCTTAGGACGACAAATATTTTACAACATAAAAATGCATATCGACATAATTATGTTTTCTTAATTGCAAACAACAACAAACATTTTCTTCTGTGCAATGTGAATCAGGCACATGAACCTTTAATGTTTTGGGAGAACACCATGTTATTTCAACTTTTCCTTAACTTTAACGCAAAAAATTTAATGAAATTTTTTTATTTATTTCATTTTAAAAAATAAATTTAACACTTCAAAATCTATATTATATTTAAAGTGTACAAATTTAACAAGTTAAAACAAAGATTTTCTTATATTGTTAAAATATTTCTAGTATCATATTTTGTCTCTCATGAATAAAAATAATTCAAAAAATACTAATTATAATTATTAAAATATATATACATTTTAATTCAATAATATTGTGGAAATTATATGATGTATTATTAATTTATTTTAATTCAATAATATTTTTTGAAATTAATATAATTTAGTATTTATTTATTTATAATAAATATTAAGTTTTTTTTAATATAAATATGTTTATTTTGGAATAAGATTTTTAGAATTTTAATTTAACTATACACTTTTATAAATTAAATATATAGTTTTACTAATAGATAAAATGATCTTTCTAGTTAATTTTGGCCAAAATTCATTAGATATTTTTAAAAACTTCAAATTTAAGTTATGAAATCTACAGAATTCTAGTGCCTATGGGCTTAAAGAGTTGAATCAATTTATGCATTGAAAAATGTATTTTAAACAACAAAAAATAACAATCCACTTTGAACATATGAACAAGGTCATTTCACATAATACATGTGACATTGCAAAAAAACTTTTAAAATAGTTATTATTACTAATTATAGAAAGAATTAATCTATGAGTTATACATATATACATTTAGGAAAAACATATAACTAGCAATTGCACCAGATGTTGCAAAAGAAGAAATGCCGTAAGGCATAATAAATTCGAGAACAATCATGACATATAAAAAGATCACTAAATATAAAACTTAGTAAACAAAATTCCATTAAAATCTAGAAGATAAAGAGAAATCACTTACATTGTGCCAAATTTAACAGATTCTCTTTAAAGTTCAAAGTTCAATAACAAATATTTCTCTTCAAAGTTCAAAGTTCAATAGAAAATATTTGATTAGAAAGATGCTCTTCTTCAATATTCAATAGTGTCACTTGATGAAAAGCTTACAATCATTTACCACTTACTTTTAAGGTGATTAAGGTGATTGGATTTGCGTTTGCCTGTCCTTATTTAATTTCTTTTGAGCATTTGGGTTGGTTTGTGAGATATGAGGTTTATTCAATTTTTTTTTCCAATATGAAAAATTCAAAATTTACTATTGGATGAAATATGTCTCAATGTTCTCATGTATATTAAGTGGAAAATATTATAATTGATGGCTGTGTTCATGACATTTATCGTCCTCTCACCAAATGCATTTATGGTCACTATCCAATCCAGTCACATTCACATACACACAAATATGAACATATGAGTTGGAATCATCCATTCTAGTGACTTATGGAACTTTAACAAAGGAACTTATGTAGTTTTAAGGTTATCTTCTTCTCACCAAATGCATTTATGGTCACTATCCAATCTATGGATTAGCTCATTCCTCGCACCACTCTTTCCATTCAAAAGTTGTTTTTTCACATTTTTTCTTCTAATTTTGATCAAAAACATATTTATGATCTAGATAATAAAAGTTACAAGATTATATCATAGAAATAAGCTTTGGAATTAATAATGTTACTCACATCTATAAAACTTAATTCCTCATGTTTACTTGTACTCTTTTCTCATTAAAGCAATATATCTTCATTCCTCATTATCATAATAAATTTGGAGAAGTTAAAAAGACAACCTATCAACTTACTTTCTTGTAATTGTTTTTTTTATAGTAACAATCCCACAACGCAACAACTTGTTTATTTTTTTTTTTAATCCTAAATTTCAATTTAAAGCGCAACTGTTTTGCTGGGATAAAAATGGTGTAGTCCGACGAATCTGAAAAATAATGGAAATCTATACACAATTTGGATTACAGTCGTTAAACTTAACATTTTTTTTTTTAGAAGAAAAAAAACGCTGCATATATTAAATATATCAGTTCATGAGCTACATACATACTCAATTGAAAACAGGTTCAATGAGAATACATCATTGCAAAGTCAGCCAAGTATCTGCTAATTCAGGAAGAGAATAAGCAACAAACTACTGACCGACACATCATATCAGGGGGATATAATCAACCCCTTGCAATAGGAAACTTACAATTCTGTGAAGAACAACGGCAAAGGCAATTGATCTTAATGCTCCTCTAATGACCAAACCTTGCCTAAACCTCGTCCTGTGTATATAACCGAACTATTGGACAGAAATTACGATAACAAGGGAACCTAAAGATGAAAAAAAGGCGTTGATATAATGCTAGGCAGACATATCAGAAATTGTCAAAAACCAAAACAGGCTCGAAAAGTATCCGACTCGCTTGTATATAATCAAGCTCACTTGACAGAAACATTTCGGGCTCGCTTGATACCTTGACTCGCAAAAGATCCTACAGACCAGTAACCCTGTACATAGGGGCTTAGAACCAAGAAAGAAACATCAAAAGATATATATCAAGCATACTGAGTACCGTATTCCCCATTGCAAATTGGATTCATTGTCATGTACGCTTGCCCTATGAAGGCGATCCTCTGCCTCACTTGAGAAATGTGCATAGGGATCTCTGCTCTGTATATTGAGGCTGCTGAGGATAATACATAAAGAACCAGTAGAAACCCAGTCCCCAAGGTGTGATAGAAAATGTGATCCGGCTCGCTTACTGCTGTGTATACTGGATCTCTAAGTCATTAGTGGCATATCTTCCAAGAAGACAAACCCATACCACTTCTGCTTCAAAAAATGTATATGAAAACCTGGAAAATCTATGTCTATATATATAATATCCAAAAAAGGATCTAAAAAGTATTAAAACAGTAACAGAAACAGAATGGACAGACCCATCAGATTCATGGTAAGGGAATAATGAGATCCTGAATCTTCCTTCCATTCCTGTACCAAGAAACCTGGAAGACCCCAAAATCTGCCTGTAGCCCTCTCTTAGACAATCCATCCGCACATGTGTTGTTTTCCCTATAAATGTGGGTGATCCTAGGGCATTTCATCCTTTTCCATAAACTCTGAGTACGATCCAGCCATCCTCGAAGATGTGGGGAGAGAAGTTGAAAACTGTTGGTGACCAAGCCTATTACTATCTTCGAATCCCCATAAATGTTGATATCCTGCAGGGATAGATCCGAGGCGACCCAAAGACCCCCCTAAAGCGCCATTATCTCTGCTTTGTTATTGGAGCCGGGGCCACCATTCCAGTAGAGGTGAATGCGCTCATTTGCAGACAGCTTAATCCATACTCTGCACCCCATGGTGTTATCCTCAGATGCCCCATCGAAAAAGATGGCCGGCAAAGAAATGTCATGTGGTCTAAGACGGTGGGAACAGTCTGTCTCTTTATCCGACAGCAGAGGGCGCCCATCGATCCAACTGTTAATGACTGTGAAGATCTTATCCAGTCTGAAAGGAACCCCTTCAAAAATCAACCGATTCCGGGCCTTCCACACCTCCCATATGACAAAGAAAGGGAGGACATAATATTTAGAATGCAATTTACCCCAATCACTTGCCGCCGAAAGGAAATCATGAGGCATCCATTGAGAATCCAAATGATAATCACTGAAAATACTCCAAAGTTGTCTAGTGACCGGGCAAGTGAAGAATAAATGTGTAATGTTTTCCTCCTCGTTGCAACAGAATGCGCATCTGCCCGAGCCCTGGTGGCCCCTCTTCATCAGGTTCTCCCAGGTGAGAACCTTACCCATCCAAACGAGCCATCCAAAAACAGTAATTTTAGTGGGCATTTTCCACCTCCAAAAAGAAAGGAAATCCGAGAAAACAGCGCCTGCGTTTCTGTAGATGATGTCTCTGTATACATCTTTGACTATAATCGCTTTGTGCTTCATTGGACCGTTCCAACATATGTAGTCACCTCCTGGGGCATAGCATAATCCTGCTCCTCTGAGCACGTCTCGGATAGCATCCCACTCCTCCGCCGCCACACCCTGCAAACCTAATTGACCTGCGCTTTTAAAGATTGGAGCATCAAAATACCATTCGCGGATGCACTGAGAAAGATAGTGAATTCCTTTATGAGCCAAAGAGTGTATCAACTGTATCGAAGGGCCCTGTCCGGTTTGAATATTAGTCATACTCCGCCAGCCTATCGGGATACGACTTCCGTTCCCAAAAAACCATACAAGACGCTGTTGAATGTCCGGCACAATTCTCTTGAAGCTGGCCCAAATAACTGATAATTTCCTGGGGACGAGAAATGTGTCACAGTAGATTTTGTATAGGATGTCTCCATCTATGTACTTCGCTCTTATGATCTCAGACCAAATGTTATCGCCCGAGACCGCCCTCCAGAACGTTTTCATGAGAAGAGCTTTATTAAACTCCCGAGCGTTTAGTATGCCCCACCCGTTCAAATCTTTTGGACGACAGAGGGTCTGGAGGCTGCAAAGATGGAATTTCTTCTCCAATTTAACACCACCCCACAGAAAATTTGAAATAATACGATTGATCATCTTGATTATGGCCTCTGGAAAAAATAGAAGGTGGCCCCAATAAACAACCATCTGTGACAGAACTGCTTGGATCATAACTAGTCTCCCCCCCATCGAGAGCCATCTGTGCATCCATCTTTCTATGCGGGCTCTAATTTTATCCACAAGCCAAAACCAATCTCTGTTCCTGTATCCACATGGCTTGAGTGAATATCCCAAGTATTTGAACCCCGCAGCAGCCTGCCTATATTCCACCCCTAGGAACTCAGCTATGAACTGAATCTCCAATTGGTCACCAAAATCATATATGAGGAAAGAATTGCCCTTATTCATGCGCAACCCAGTTGCAGATTCAAAGCATGAGAAGATGATGTGAATATGGAACCAATAATTCCTATTGAGGAGTCCAAATATAAGTAAATCGTCTACAAAAAGGGAGTGAGAAGTTGATACCGACCTTGAGAAAACAAACCCCTTTAGAGTACCCCGCTGTTCAGCCCTGTGGATAATCTTGCTGAAGCCGTCCATAACCAGGATGAAGATCAACGGCGATAAGGCGCATCCCTGTCGAAGACCCCAGCCTGCTTCAAAAAAATCAGTGGGAATGCCATTCACAATAATTGCAAAACGGACTGATGTTATACAGGACATGACCCATCGAATAGTCATGATAGGAAGCCCGATTTTGAGCAGAATAATACGAATAAACGACCAATCCATCGAGTCGTAAGCCTTGTGAAGATCCACTTTCATCATAAGCGCCTCCTGCTTCCCTGAATGCATAGAATGGAGCACCTCCTGTGCAATTTCAATGGCGTCATGTATAGAACGACCTTCTAGAAATCCATATTGCTCTGGAGAGATATGCTTCGACAAACAGCCCTTCATCCGATTTGCAATAATCTTAGAAGTCACCTTATAGATCAGGTTGCATAATGAAATGGGCCTGAAATCTGAGAAATTTATGGGTTCTGAGATTTTAGGAATGAGGGTAATGAACGTGGAGTTGAGACTTGGAGGAATGTGGCCTTTAACTCTGAATCCCTCCGCAAGATCAGTGAATTCCTTACCCAATAGATCAAAAAAATGGACGAAGAATTCTGCCGGCCACCCGTCCGGACCCGGGCACTTGTCATGTGGAATGGATTTTAGCACTCCGAGGACCTCTTCTCTGTCAATAACCTTTTCCATCCCAGCCACGTTCTCAGCATCAAAAAACCGGTCCACATGTTCCAATACCCACATTTGGCTTGCGGCATCAATTGATGGATCCTTTTTATAAAAATCGGAGAAATAGGAGAAAGCCTCCTGCTGAATATACTCTGTTGAGAGGGCAACACTATTATCCTGTCTATAAATCCTCCAAATGGCATTACTGCTTCGCCTTTCGTTTGCTGACTTATGAAAAAACTGTGTATTGAGATCCCCCTCTTTGAGCCAGGCAATACGGCTTTTCAGTTTCCATGTGACCTCCTCTATTTTCAGAATTTCACTTTTGCGTCTACTGAGACAGGCCATGAGTTCCATAGACTGAGTCGTTGGACTTGACAGAGAGAAAGATATATATAAATGCTCCATCTGTCTGTTTATCTCAGCAAGTTCTTTTTTAAGTGACTCCTTTTTGTCAATCTCCCAGGCTTTGGTCTTCTTCTTGATGGCCTGCATCTTATAATGAAAGCGATCCCATTGACTAGAAAAAACCTCGGACTCGGCCATAACCCACGTGGATCTAACCAAGTTTGTGTAATCCGGATCTTCAAGCCATACGCGATTAAACTTGAAGGGTCTGCCCTTCACTTTCTACACTACGTTCCACATCAACTTGATTGGAATGTGGTCTGAAATATCGGAAACAATAACACCCGACCGCGGCAATCCCCACACATCCACGAGATTTTCATTTACTAATGCTCTGTCCAATCGTTTACCGATGAAAGCCCCTTCCACCCTTTTATTTGTCCATGTGGGAAACATTGGCGATGGACGTATATCCATCAGCTTCGCATCGTTGAACATGTCAGACAAACTCTGAGAGAGTGGGTCTAAACGAGCCATACGACCCCAGATTTCCTCAACCTTAAGAGTAATGTTCAGGTCTCCCATCAAAATGAGATTAGGCAGGGTTAAAATATTAGAGGCCAGCATTCTGTTCCAGAAGATCTGTCGGTTTACATATGGCGCATACATATTCAGTATATATAGATGCTCCGCCTTACCCCTGATATAGCCTTCTAGCAGAATACCCCCAAAAAAGCTATAGACATTAAAGGATGCCCGACCGGGGTCCCATATGGCTATCACCCCCCCAGATAGACCATCTGAATCCTTTGCAACTGCCTTCCAACCTTTCTTAATGTTTAAAAGAACCTTAATTGCATTTCCTCTACCGCACATAGTCTCTTGACCCAGAAAAATTGCTGGGTTTTCAGATAAAATTAAGTCCCTAAGGCAAAGAATTTTAGAGGCTTTGCCCATACCTCTGATGTTCAAAGAGAGGATGTAAGTCATGGTGAATCCTCTGCAGGGGAGCATGCTCTAAGCGCCCTGGATGATGCCCAATATCCATCACTGACAGAGATAGGGATATCTTCTAACTTGTCCTCCTGTTCATCAAGCAAAGAAATAGCCCGAAACTTACCCTTTGAAAATTTACTTCTCCCTTTGTGGCTGCCATCATTTGTGGGAACCTTTTCAGATGTTTCAGGCGGCTTGTCGAAGATTGTGAGAGCGGCTAAGTCTATATTTGGATTGGCTAGGATAGACGCAAGGTCACTACTGACAGTGTTTCTTGGAGTGGACTCCTGTTCCCTAGTGGTCTCATGAGCATATTGAATATCCAAAGAGTAATGTCCTTCATTCGAAACATTACTGTGAGACCCAGCATACAGCCCATCGTCGACGACATCCTTGCCCTTTTCACTATGTGTGTAATGTGAATAGATGGGAGTTCCATCAGGACTGAGGCCACCGGAGATGTCATCCACGGGGGTATCGTTAGACAGGTCAGATGCTATCTGGCGAAATCTGATGTTGTCAAGCCCTTGAGCTACCGCCGAATTGAGACCTTCGGATGGGAGCATATTTGACTCAGGTTCCATGACCCTACGGTTAAGAGGGGAGCTCCTGTTGAAAAATGGATCCAATGGCTCAGATAAATTTGCTTCTTCGATTGATGATGGGGATAATGGATTACCTGGAAGAGGTTCCGAAAGATGAGAGACAGCAATGCGGTTGAAATGACCCACTGTCACTCCTGCATTCCCACTACCAGCACGTTCCATACGGGATCGAAAAGGACAGCTCTCCCTCAGGTGTCCGGTTCTGTGGCAAATGAGGCAATGAAATGGTATGCCCCAGAAATCTACACGCTGCCGGTGTCTTCTGCCTCCCCAAACCAAGTCAATGTCCCCTGGCAGCCCACCAGAATAGTCGACTTCCACGAGAATCCATGCGATTCTCTTATCTCCCGCGCCCAGAATACTGGGGTCAATATACTTTGTGCTGCCAATAGTGTCTCCAATTGCCCTAAGTGCCTTCAACGTCCAGAATTCAAGGGGCAGACCCAGAAATTTAACCCACACCACCTTATTACGAGGAGCCTCTACAACAGGGTTGAACCCGAGGAACCAAGGGACCAGCTGCATGAAGCTTCTGCCCCGAACTATAATAGTGTAGATTATAGTTGTTAAATTCTAGAATTTTGGGTGTTTCAAAGTTTTTGATTGCTGTGAAATTTGAAGTTCTGACACAGACCAGTGTGTAATGTGCAAGGGGCATTACAGAGCAACAGAGAACGAGGGATTCACAAACACAGCAAAGAAGATGGATACTGCAATTTTCAACTAAAAAAATTCATGGGAACTCTCGTGACCAGCATTAAAACCCAGGCTAATACCATAAAGCTTTATGCACAACACTTTCTCAAAACACAAATCCGTATCCAAGGAGAAGTAGCAAGAACAACATAATCTACCTGTAAGCTCTGCACCCCTGGCCACCAGCAAAGAGGAAACAAAGGTTCTGGAGTGCCTCTTACACCACAATTAATTTTCCAATGATAGTCAATTTGCAGGCTCTTGTCGAGATTTTCTCCCAATACCATCATATATAGCTAACGAAACATGACAGATTCCACAAAAATCCTTGAAATCGCCAAGGATCAAATGGAAAAGATATCGATCAAATGTGTTCACATTCTAAGTTTTCAGAGACAGTGAGTTTCAAAATATAAATTATGAAAAATTCCCACATCCTTGCAACCGCTCAACACAGACAGGCTTCTTCATAATATTCCTCCCATGGCGTATTGAATGGAGCCATTTATTGAGTCATGGGACGTATGCATTCACTACCTCCCATGCAGGTGCTCGTGTAGGGTACCATCCGCCATGAACACGTAGATCAGCAACTGCTCGTCATTTTCCTCGCAGTACCCCAATAGATTCAACAGTTGTACGTGGTTCAGACGGGATAACAGGTCCCCTTCACGGTGAAATTCCTTGGAGTCCTTATGCACATCCATAGCCATGATCTTTCACTTCACAGCAATGACACGACCGTCAGAGAGCAGCCATTTGAAAATGTAAGAGTAGGTTCTGCGGCCTACCTCGGTGTCTTTCTTGAACCCGCCCGTGGCTGTCTCCAGTTCTGTTGGAGAGATAGAGGATTCAATCACACAATAACACGAATATTTCACACATGAACAATGAGCTGCTGCTCTTCTATTAATCATAAAACTCTGAATCATAAAACTCTCTTACTCTCTTGAAAACAATGAACCCGTGAAGGGTATTTAATCTAATTAACATGCACACACTATCACTCATAACTGAACTTAATCAACTCACTTAACTCGCTGTCTAACTCGTTCACCAAATCTAACTGTAACTGTGCTCAACTAATTCCACTTAACTATTTGTCTAACTTCTGCATGAGGAAGTAATTATATATTTTAACACTCCCCCTTAATTACGACCTCTAAACTAAAACATAACTCATGACAACTCAAACATGCCTGCTGGTCTATGTCTCAGCTAGGCTTACAACTCCCAAGTTTCTTTTGTGAAACTCAAACAAATCTACTGCTAATGGCTTTGTAAAGATATCAGCCATTTGATCACTTGTTCTACATGGCTTCAAGTGAACTTCTCCATTGTTCACTAGTTCTCGAATGAAATGATATCTCGTATCAATATGCTTGCTCTTTTGGTGAAACACACTATTCTTGGATAGTGCAATTGCTGATGTGTTGTCACAGTATATTGCTGTTGATCCTTGCTGTTTCTGCTTGAGTCCATCCAATACTCTTCTTAACCATACTACTTGACATGCTGCTGAAGTCGCTACTACATATTCTGCTTCTGCTGATGATAATGTCACAATAGGCTGCTTTTTAGATGCCCATGCTATCACACCTGAACCGAGATGGAACACATAACCGGATGTGCTCTTCCGATCATCCAAATTTCCTGCAAAATCACTATCTGTATATCCAATCAACTCTTTCTTTTCTGTACTTGCATACATTATGCCATAATCTCTGGTTCCTGCTATGTATCTCAGAATTCTTTTTCCAACACTCCAATGTGTGTCTTTTGGAGTTTCCATGAATCTGGAAATCAGACTCACTCCCTGCATAATATCTGGTCGTGTAGCTGTGAGATACATGAGGCTGCCAACCAATCTTTTGAATAGAGTTGGATTGACATCTGCCCCTTCATCATCCTTACTCAACTTTGTACCTGTTGCAACTGGTGTAGGTACAGGTTTGGAATTATCCATCCTGAATCTTTTCAGCAAATCTGTTGCATACTTATTTTGGAAAATAAAAATGCCTTTTTCAGATTGCTCAACTTCAATGCCAAGAAAATATTTCATGAGACCCAGATCTGTCATCTCAAATTCTTTCATCATGGCTGCTTTAAATACATCTATTTCAAGATCACCTGTAAAAATCATATCATCAACATATAAGCAAACTATCAAAATCTGTCCATGCTCATTTACCTTTGTGTATAAGGTAGGCTCAATGCTGCTTCTGCAAAATCCATTCTTGATCATATAACTGTCGATTCTGCTATACCATGCTCTAGGTGCTTGCTTTAGTCCATAGAGCGCTTTCTTCAATCTGTAAACTTTATCCTCTTTTCCTTCAACTTCATAACCTGGAGGCTGCTGCACATAGATTTCTTCTTCTAGAATTCCATTCAAGAAGGTTGATTTGACATCCATATGATACACTTTCCACTTGTTCTGAGCTGTTGTTGCTAGCACTGCTCTTACAGTATCCAATCTGGCTACTGGAGAAAAAGTTTCTCCAAAGTCTATTCTCGGTTGCTGCGAGAATCCTTTGGCTACAAGTCTTGCTTTGAATCTGTCAATCTCACCTTTCTCATTCACTTTGGTCTTGTATACCCACTTCACACCAATGATATTTTTATCTTTTGGTAAATCAACCAAATCCCATGTATCATTCTTTTCAATGGAATTCATCTCTTCATCCATGGCTTGCACCCAATTGTCATCTCGGATTGCTTCTTCAAACGAAGAAGGTTGGAATGCTAACAATGAAAAATTGGAACTAACATCCAAATCATCATAAATATCCTTCAAACTTCTCATCTTTTTCTTACCTGATTCGCTGCTTGGAGAATTCTGATCTGTGGATCTGCTTGAAGATCCATGCTGCTCTGAAAATCTGGGAGTCCTTGCTGGTGTGACTTTGTTTGGTGTCTGCTCTTTTGGTTCTTCTTGCTCCTCTTCTTCTACAAGAGCATCCTCCATCAATGGTGTTTGAGCATCGGTTAGTGTGTCTACAGTCCCATTCCATGACTCTTGTTCTTTGAACACAACATCTCTGCTAATGATTGTCTTCTTTGTGAAAGGGTTATACAGTTTGTAAGCTTTTGACTGCTCACTATAACCAGTAAATATACATTTTTCACTTTGATCATCTAATTTTCCTCTTAACTGTTTAGGCACATGTGCATAGGCTACACATCAAAAAACTCTAAAATGAGATACACTGCAAGACATACCTGACCATGCTTCTTCTGGAACTCTGTTCATCACGCTCTTTGTAGGAGATCTGTTTATCACATAAACAACACATGCAACTGCTTCTGCCCAATACTCGTTAGACAGGTGTCTCGCTTTCAACATGCTTCTTGTCATGTTCATGATTGTTCGGTTCTTCCTCTTTGCTACACCATTCTGCTGTGGTGTGTATCTGGTTGTAAACTGTCTTCTGATTCCATGTTGTTTGCAGTACTCATGGAATGCCTTCGAATCGTATTCTCCACCACGATCTGATCTCAATACCTTGATCTGTCGATCACTTTGGTTCTCCACCAAAGCTTTGAACTCTTTGAACTTTGCAAAAGTTTCAGACTTCTGCTTCAAAAATTAAACCCAAGTCTTCCTACTATAATCATCAATAAAGGTGAGGAAGTAACAACTTCCACTAATCGACTGTGTCCTCATAGGTCCACACAAGTCGGTATGCACCAATTCAAGTGGTTTCTTTGCTCTGTAAGAAACTCCTTTTGGAAAACTTTCATGGTGTTGCTTTCCCAAGATGCAACACTCACAAGTGCTAGCAGGTTCTTTGATGGGAGGTAAACCTCTGACCATCTGTTTCTGCTGCAGCAATCTTAACCCAGAAAAATGCAAGTGTCCAAACCGAAAGTGCCATAACCAGTATGCATCATAACATGTTGTTGTAAAAGAACTAACCTGATCATTGTAGTTCATAATGAGAGGAAAGAGTCTGTTCCTCGTCATCTGCACCTTTGCAATCAGCTGCTTGCTTGGGGATTTGTTGGAAATAACACACTGTTGTCCCTGAAAGGTAACTTTGTATCCTTTCTGCATCAATTGACCAACACTAATCAGATTGTGTTTGAGTCCAGGGACATAGTATACCTCTGATATGGTCTTTGGCTCCCCCTGCTTGGTCACAATGTTGACCACTCCTTTGCCATCTACAGCCACAGTCTTGTCAGTCCCCAACTTGACCTTTGTCTGCACTGTGACATCCAAATTAGCAACCAAATCCTTGTTGCCTGTCATGTGGTTACTGCAACCACTGTCTAATAGCCAGACCTTATCAGACGGTGCATGCATGGTGTTGCATGCTAGAAACATAGAGTCAGTATTTTCTGTACTGACATTAGCTCTCTGATTTCCTTGATCTGCAATCTTCTTCCTACAATCACGAGCATAATTACCAAATCTATTGCAGTAAAAGCACTTTACCTTAGATTTTTCAGACCTTTGATTGTTATGAAAGCTTCTGCTGTTGCTGCTTCCATGTTGATGCTCATGATCATCTCGGCCATCTCTGTGACCGCCATAGTTGTTGCCTCGTCCTCTGCCTCTCGATCGACCTCTGCCTTGACCTCTTGAAATATAGACTTGACTTTGGAAGGCAGTTTCCAATGTGGAATCCTTATTTCTGTTTATCCTTGCCTCATGCGATAGAAGAGATTCCATCAACTCATCAATTGTGAGTTTTTCCAAGTCCTTTGCTTCTTCTATGGCTGCTACCACAACATCAAATTTGGTAGACAGGGATCAAAGAACCTTCTCGATCACTGTTCGATCTTTAATATCTTCGCCATAGATTTTTAACTGATTGACGACAGACATGACCCTATTCATGAAGGAATCAATGTCCTCTGTCTCCTTCATCTGCAGACTTTCAAAGTCTCTCCTGGTGTTCTGCAATTTAACAATGTTAACTTTAGCCATACCTTGATATCTTGTCGCCAAGGTGTCCCATGCCTCCTTTGCTGACGAGGTTATCATGATCTTCTGGAACACGGCTCGATCTACTCCCTGCTGGATCAAAAGCAACGCTTGCGCATTCTTCCGCTTATCTTTCTTCCACTGTTCCCTCTCTGCATTACTGAGGGCTCGTTCTTCTGCATCATCTTTAGGTTCTGCAAACCCATACTTGACATGATCCTAGACATCATGCGCTTTTAGCATGGTCTCCATCTTAATAGCCCACATATCGTAGTCTTTCCCATTGAAAGATGGAATTTGTGGCTGAAAATTTGATGTGGCCATCTTGCCTCAAAAAAATTGTCTCTGACAAAAAACCCTAAATTTCTCTCATTTTTTTTGTAAAGGTTCTGCCAACCTTCTTTTTTTTTAAAAATCTTTCAATAAAACACTAAATCCTCTTTTTTTTTTTTTTTAAATCTCTCACTAAAACCCAAACCCTAGGTTTTATGTAAAAACTAGGCCGTTGTATTTTTATAAAAGTTTATAAAAAAACTTTATAAAAACTCTTTATAAAACACCCTTTGATTTTTTTTGTTATATATATATAAATCTTTATAAAAAAAGATTATATAAAAAAATCTCAAAAAAAAACTTATGAGTATCCAATTCCAATGCACGTATTGTCTTTCTTTGCTTTATAGAAAGACTTTCTAATAATTCAAAAAGGGCTCATGCACGTATTCTCGGTTTTTGTTTTCCCAACAAACCCACAAGAGATTATCCCACGTGACTTTGAATAATACAGCACGTATGTACCTTTTAAAATAAATCTTACGGCTGTTTTATTTGCTTTCGCGCCGCTGCCGCCCGTGTAAGTTTTTACTAAACCGGGTTCCGCACCCCCGATAAAGGTACACTGCGTTCTAGTTCCGCACCTCCGGTGAAGGGTAAGCTGCGGTCGAAACTCGAATTTTCTGAATTTTGTAACTTTGCTGAATCTCCGCAGCTTTTTTTGGGAGAAGATGCGGTCTTTCCTTGCGGATCTCCGCAGGTCCGGCACTAAAAACGTGCGGACCGCGGGTAAAAAAAAATTTTGCGTAAAAAAAAAATCGGCCTTTTGCTTTTGGCCTGCTTACGGGTTCTGCTCGCCCACGGATCTCTGATCCTTCCTCAGCTCCGATACCAATCTGTTGGAGAGACAGAGGATTCAATCACACAATAACACGAATATTTCACACATGAACAATGAGTTGCTGCTCTTCTATTAATCATAAAACTTTGAATCATAAAACTCTCTTACTCTCTTGAAAACAATGAACCCGTGAAGGGTATTTAATCTAATTAACATGCACACACTATCACTCATAACTGAACTTAATCAACTCACTTAACTCGCTGTCTAACTCGTTCACCAAATCTAACTGTAACTGTGCTCAACTAACTCCACTTAACTATTTGTCTAACTTCTGCATGAGGAAGTAATTATATATTTTAACAAGTTCCTCATAGCTGAAGATTATCTGCGCGCGACGAATCTTGATAGCGTTGTCGGTTCTCGACTTGCTCTTGCAAGTGGTTGTCATGGTTTCCGACGGATCAACCTTGAGCTTGAACGATAATCCCCATGGCCATCTCTGCAAATATCAAAATCTGAATCTGAAAATATGAATCTGAATCGAGGAACACTTCTTGGCCTGGACCGATGATGAATCCACCCTGCAAACCTCAGAGCAGGGCCCGGATCCGGTGCAAGCCCAGCAATTGTAGTTGCATTACTGGTCATCGGCCGGAATACAACCCAAACACTGATACATTGGGAACTCATGGCTACATGACACAGACTTTAAAATACGTGTGAAAAATACTCTAATACGGCGGAGACGATGACTAATATTCATGAGTAGGTTAGATAATTGTAACTGAAAAATACTGGATGGCAGAGGCTATTTCTATCGTCTAAGACCTAAATCAAAGTCACAGAAAGACACAGATGGCATTTACAGTTTTGTGGTTGCCGTTGTTCTTATAACTTATTTGTTGCCGTTGTTCTTATAACTTATTATCAAGAAACTGTTAACTATTAAATATTAATTTGACGGCTTACAAATCTTCAATCATCTACTAGTACAGAGTGGCAACTAGAGAAGTTATTTTCAAATAAGAATGCCTTACGGCATAACAAGACTATTAACCATAGAAATTCACTCCATTTTACCATGAGGATTCTTAACCTCTAAATATGATTTTGTTACAATACCATGGTTTACCAATACCATATGTCCAAAAAACCATTACTCATATTCACATATCCATATGTTCATATAACATTTTTTTTAATTAATCAATTCAATTAAAAAAATAGAAAGAGAATAAATACTTCAAAGATAAATCTCAACCTTTTGATCTGAGTATACTGCTAACAATATTCTAAAATATTCCATGGAGGTTAATCCCTACCATTAACTTAATAATTACTGATAATTAAATTAAAAATTTGGAAGCTTTATTCCATAATAGACAAGCCTATGAGAATAATTATCAATAATATCAATAATTATTGGGTGGACATTATGGGTTTAACCTCTAGGGAATACTCATAATAATATAGGCAAATTAAAAGTTGAGATTTATCTCCAAAGTAGTTATGTTCTTTCTTCCCTTTTAATTAAATTGATTAAATTAAAAATGGTGTAACAATTGTCATATTAAGTGGGTTATGGTTTTTTGGGCATGTGGTATGGATAAGCCATATTATTGTACCAAAACCTATTTACAAATTAAAATTCTCCATGTGTGGGAGTAAATCTTCATAATTAAAAATCTCACTTCATTTTTTTTTAATTTATATATGTTTCACTTATATATTACTTCTTATAATTATATTATTAATAATTTAAAATAAAAATTATAATTTAGTTAGTTTTTATAACATTTTTAATTTTAACAACTTAAATTGTATAATAAAGTAAATGTTTTGATATTTATTATGTATTGATGGTTATCTACATTTACCAACTATTTAATTTATATGGTTATACTAATTTATAAAACCACATTTTTATATTTTATGTTTTAGATAGATTGATTTCTCTTACTACCACTCTCATCTATATGCTCAAAATATTTGGAAGCATGGAGCTTTTTTGTATTGCTCATTTTTTTTAAAGCCGTTTAAGATTTTAATTTTTTTTTTTTTTTTTTTACAAAATTTGATAATAATTTTATTTTGGGATAAAATAGTATTTTTTTAAATGCATTTTCAATGTATTACTGAACTTAGTATTTTTAAAAATCTTTATAATATGAAAGTTATATATAGTTTTATAATTAAAAATTATGATTTAATAAAATTCTAGCAAAATTGTTACAAAAAGAATTAAAAAAAAATGTACAAATTAACCCCATTTATTTATATAGTCCAGACAAAGTTTTGAAATTGATTTTGTTTGGTTAAAAGATCGTATTCTTAGGATGTAAAGAAACAACTTAATAATCCCAAGGCCATAAGTATTTGGCAGGAGTGAAAGTCATAGTTGCACCAGCATGTAATCTAAAATAGTATAATTATCCTTAAATAATAGTGATGAATTAGCTTGCATTTATAGATAATAACCAATACTAATTTACAAACTGAAATATAATAATTTTTTCCCATATTTAAAAAAATAAACAAATCAAAACATAAATGATTTAAACTACGACCCCAAAATATGAAAAAACATCCCACCATAAAAAAGAATATGAGATTTAGAATACGACAATTTTTATGAAATTGGCTTGGAAATTGTTAATATAATTGAGCCTTCATCGGCCACATGTTCGATTAAGGATGCCAACACACACGTGGCGACTGATGGGTCCATAAATGTCGCCCATGGGGTGTTAATGTTGTCCGAAATTTACGGTGCTGGAGAAAGGTTGGAATGCAGAACTATCCTTCAAATTTGACGATTACACACCTACGTGACCCGTTTTCACAGTTTGAAGAAGAATCTTGACGGTATTATTTGACGATTAAATCATCCCGTGACAGGGTCTTCGCCCCTCTCACTAATTTGATCTCGCTTACTCTCTCTCAGACAACTGATTGTTGCTACTCTAGCAATCGATATGTTAATGAAATCGAACTCAAGAAGTGTATTCTCCATTACCACATCAAACTCCTCTTATAATCCTATACTGGAGCATCAACGACCATGATTAAAACTTAATCAATGGCTAGGATCGTCTTGGAGTTGATCTGTGTGAATTTCTACACTATTCTTGCCTTATCTCAATTAATATTGATTAATTAACCATATTCCCTAAGTTTAGACATAGGAAATATTTAAAAATTAGTTAATAATCTAATTGAGACACTTCTAGGTGGAATTTCCATAAACGATTTATGGGTTTTGTATATCTCATGTATTCTAACCTCTCCACAAAATTTTGTGGCTAAAAAACATCAGATGCTACAAAAACTAACAGTCCCTCTTAGTAGGAATGTGTTCTGAGCTGCACCTGCTGCCACAACACCCTGTCTATGCATCATCTCCTGTCACGCTACTGATTTCTGGCTTTGTTTCCCACCAACCACTGTGTAACTCTAACATCCGTTGCATATGTGTTGTTGTTGACCCTGCTAAACTGTTTCCAACACTGCATCTACACTACAACTCAATATCATCTATTGTTGTTGCAATTGCAACATTTGCAACAGAAAAAAATTCAAAATATTGAACCAAATGTGTTCAGTATGATGCATTTGTCACCTAAATCTTGAATGCTACTAGCATCTGCACTGCGCTCCCCAGTATCTCGCTGCTACTAGTATCTGCAACTATCACTCTGGCATCTGACTGCATCAGCTGTCACTGGTCCATCCTACTACTGAATATTGTGGGCCCCCTGTAGCAAGGTATTGATCCAAGAGGTGGACTCCTCAAGGACCCTACCCATCTATAGCGCTTTAGGGGCTACAAATCCAAGTCACTCCACCTCACTCCTAGAGGTATATTGACGAACATAGTGAAGTATTCATCCAGCCTGGAGGAAAGCCTGTTTATCTCTGTTGAAGCTGCCTATTGGTCCTACTTCACCTCCTTGTCCTTCTTCTTGAGAGGACACTGGGTATTGCAGTGGCCTAGCTCACCACATCTGAAGCACTTGAATTTTGACAGGTCCTCCCTCTTCTTCCTTTGCTCCATTTTTCGCTGACTGGGACTCTTAGATGTAATGGCCACATTCTCCTCCTTCAACATATTTTTCCCACTGATGGATCTCTTCAAAATAGCTCACCTAAACTCCTCCTACTGCAAATTATCCCACATCCTTCCCCTTCCTAGTAGTGTCTCTCTGCCCAATAAGATTTGGGAAAAACCCTGCTACTCCTCAAAGACGCTATTGAGAGCTAATTGCACTAGCTCAGTGGGTTGAGGCGCTACCCTAACAACTGAAAACTGGTCTCGAGCTTCCTGAATCCTGGTAAGGAAAGGGTCTATGCCTTCCCCTTTTTGCATCTGGATGCATATCAGGTTCTCCTCGAGGTACATCTTTCGTTACTCATAAGTACCCTGATACAACATGGCGAGAGCATCCCACATCTACCTGGTAGTATATTTTCCATCTATATGCGAGACTACATGATCTCGGACCCCATCTAGGATCAACCACTTCGCCCGTGCCATCTCTTTTCATACTCCTTCAGTTGATCTTCATCCATGGGAACCACCACCGCATTATCAATGTATGCTTTCAGGCCAAATTCATCTAGAAGGAAGGAGATCCTTGCCTTCCAGATGACGTAGTTGGAAGCACCATCCAACCTGTCCTGATCTCTAATTCCAACAAAGACCATCTATGAGAAAATGTCGAAAAATCTCTCTTCCCATGTTCTTGGCTAATTCTCTGCATCTCTCACTCCCTCATGGAATGTGTGGCTTTTCTAGCTGCTACTGTCAATTTGCAACTAGAAATTCGAACTTTCGAGACTAGAAGTTCCTTGACAGAAATTTTCCCTCTATGTGTGCTCTTATTCCAACCAACGTAGGTTTTTCTCTAGCAACTGCTGCAGAAACCCTTTGCATCTAGCTATAGATATACCCAACAAAAAATATTGAGTTGCTCCCTCTGCCTATGGAATCACTCGATCTAGGGAGATCAAATTTTTCTACCCCTCACTCAGAAAAATCGAATCTCCTCAAGTAGCTCGGCCCCTTTGCAAAGTGACTGTGCTGCCCTTGGGAATTTCGATCTACTACCCTTGTTGAGCAATGAAATTCCTTCTTCGTTGCCTCTAAGCTCTTTTTCTGATCAACTGCACTCTGATACGATGTGAAAAATCCTAAACCAAAATCCTATTGAAGTAGCTGGAAATTATTATCCTAATTGTTAATTTTATTTAACAATTTATTTGTTGTTTTCTACGGTAAATACTGAATAAATCACATTGCAATATACATAAATAAAACTGCGCAAGAATAAACGTTGGAAGAAATGTTAGCACACACACATAAAATTAACACAATTATCTTTGGACAAATGTCCCCGGAAAAACCCAACTTGGGAAAACCGGTGCAGTAGCTGAGGGTTTTTATTATTAAGCAGAAATGAGAAAATCTGAGTAGAATTGGATGCCGAAATACTGGAAATCCTACATATAAAAATACTAGCATAAATCTAGTAAGGAATTTTCCTCACCCCACTGGCAATATCCTGGCACAACTTTCCTTCAGAAATACGGCCTTTTGATCCTCTGCATAAGCCTCTGCACTACTCTGCGCAGTTGGTTGGATGTCTCACCTCAGACTTAATTCTGATGAAGTCATTATGCCTTCTGTTGACTAGAAATATGTTTCTCTGACACTCTGGGACTCCTTCCCAACTTCTGGAACTAAAAACATCTCTCCCTCTCAGCAAATCGATCTTGCCTCTAGAGACTATTGTGTTGCCCCAACCTTCGCCTATCTGTGGCTCTTCCGCCTCTCTGCAAATGCACTCACTGGATCTGGAATGCCTCCTACAGCCTCAGTGTCTTTGCCCCTCTCTCATTGCTTCGATCTCTCTAACTCTCTCTTTGGTAACTGACTGCTTCTACTTTGGAAATCGATCTGCCAATGAAATCAAACTCTACAATTGTATTCTTCATCACCACATCGACCTCCTCTTATAATTCTTTTTTGGATCACCAATGGCTAAGATTTAAACTTAATCAATGGATAGGATCATCTTGGAGTCGATCTATGTGAGATTTTAGACTATTCTCGCGTTATCTCAATAAATACTGATTAATTAACCATATTCCCTAATTTAAGTTTAGACTTAGGAAATATTTAAAAATCGGTTAATAGTCTAATTGAGACATTTCTAGACAGAATTTCTAGAAAAAAAAATTATGGGTTTTGCAGATGTCATGTATTCTAGCCTCTCCACAAAATTTTCTGGTTATAACACATCCATTGCTACAAAAACTAATATTACATCTCTCCATGAGACTTAAAACTAACTCCTCATTATTTTTATATTTCCTTAAAACATGATAACTTGGCTTGTGTGTAAAGTATTTGCAGAAGAAAGAATTATATTCAAGTTACATTATAGCTTACAGAGTTTATTTAGTTTAAATTTCCAATAATCATATTTTTTTCCAATATGGTTTGTGGATTTTAGAGATCAGTCACTGCTACGTCCACAGAATATTTGTACTAGGCAGATCCACTAGAAGGGGTCACTTCATGTAAGCTCAACTACATACACGAAATACTACTACTAGAAAGATCCACTTGAAAGGATCACTTCCCACCAACTCAACCACAAACCCTGACCTCAAGAGTGTCGAGAGAATTAAACCCATGACCTTTACTGCTCCAAGATCTTTTCTTTGGTTGATGTTTTCAAAATTGCATAAAAAGCATGTAAAATCCATATATGCAAATACTTAAATAAGAACAAACATAAAGGAGACCATAAAGATAATGCACACAATGTTTGATAACAGAGTTCATCCAATGTGGACTACGTCTCCAGACCCTGCTGCATTAGTGGGGAGGTCGCTTCATTCATCTCAACAAAAATGATAATGAGTACATGGAAAAATATATCATTATACCTCCAATATTGGGAGTAACCTGAAAATGGGCTATTTAAATTGCAACATACTCCATACCAGAAATTATGTCTCGAAATTCTGCAACTATAGAGTATAAACATGACCACCTTTTGAATTGTGCAAGGTTTCCTCAAAGTTCATGCCAAATCATTAATGCCACATATGTTCTTTTTCCATAAGCCCTTAGATTCACTACTCAAAACCCAAATTTGATCGCACCAATGAAATCCTTTCGAAATTCTAAGTAAAATGAGTATAAACTTAACTACATTTTTCCACTATCATCTCTAGACCCCCCAAAGAATCTTCAAGGTTCTACAATAGAAATAGTATTCTCAGAATATTCCCGAGTAATATTATCTATAATATTCTCTTTGTAATTGCACCAATAGGGTTCTTCCTCAGGGTTTCATAGAATGGTTCTGAACTTGTTTTGCTTTCATGCGTATGAGTCTCGTCAGCCCTTCAACCCTCTATTTCACTCACTCGTTGGATGAATTGAGGTCGATTTATGTAGTGTCACCTCGACGGACTTAACAAAGTTCCATTGGCTAGAACAATGTGTATAGGCAAGGGGTATGGTAGGTCATGGGTTCCAACCTCGTTGTCAGGGCACTAGCCTAAGCACCGTGAAAATTTCTAAATGTTACTTATGCAGCAATATATTGTTAGATCTGGTTATTCTTCTCATACTTAATTAATTTATTAATGTTAAAACTTCATATTAACATTGAATAAAACACATAAACAACTTTCACCGATCCAAATCTAAAATAGAAAAAAATACATGCACACATAGACAAAATGACACAAGAATTTTCTAGAAAATAGTCCCCGAAAAAACCCAATGCGGGAAAATCGGTCTTCTCGCTGCTGGAGGGTTTTATTATTAAGATTTTTCTGAATACAACAAATCTAGGTTCCAGATCTGGAAAACCCAACAGAGAAAATATAGATCTGCAACTAACCTACTATTATGAAGCCAAAATATTGAGTGGTCCACACCCTCAAACGAGATTTACAGGACTCGGCTAGATCTTGGCACTAGAAACCCCAGCACTGGCCTGGAGAGGGTTGTGTAACCCTAAAATGGGTGACGCAGACCCTACACTGCCCTTGAGGGACTCTACGTAACCCTAGAGGGTCTCCTGTTGCCTAATGCTGCCCCGGGAGAGACTGCGTAGCATGCTTCTGCTTTACTACACTGTCTTTGGAAGCTTCTCTGTGCCTCTTGTTGATCAAAGACACTAGGATCAAATCATCCCCTTTGCCTAAACTCCCCTCTATGTAGCTGAAACACTTTCTTAGCAAACCCTGCCTTCAAATCTCAGCTTAGCTTCAGTGCTCTGCCTCTGTGTGTGTCCTTCAAATGACCCCAAGCCTTTCATTTATACTTTCTTGTTGGGAAACCAACGACCATAATCTAATCTTGAATCGGTGGCTAATATTAAAAGAAATCTTGATCTGTGTGACTTAAGAAAATTCCATCACATGTTTTAATTAATTACCTTTAATATTTTAATTTTCCTAAGTTAGACTTAGGGTCCTTAATTAAAAATATTAATTAATTAATTATCTCCCAAACTAGATGGAATTTCCCAAATCCCTTTCTGGGTCTTGGAGATCTCATGTGCTCTAGTCCCTCCACAAATTTTGGGAGCTAGAGCACATCAAATGCTACCCCAACACTCAATAAAACTCAAAACTCCCTCTTAGTAAGGAATGTGCTCTAGTACAACTCTACTTCTCCCCGAAGCTCCGCACTGATCTCTAGTGTGGGTCTCTGCACTGTTGTTGGACCTGCTGCCCTTCATCACTATGTTGATGCTGCAATTTTTTACTCTACCCATGACGTTGCCACGGCCACTGCTACATTTGTACTGCAGCTCCCTCTCAATCTCCTACATCGTGCTGCCAACTGCTACACTGCATCTTCAGTTGCTAAGAGAAACAACTGAAAATCATGCCCAATCTTTGACAGACAACTTATTTGGGTTGCATACTCATCACTGAAGCTCCATCGACTGTTGATATGTGTTGTCATCTGTAGGATGATGCAAAGCTATAGCTTTTCACTGCGTAAGAAGATTCCCTTTGCACTTCTAAAGTCACATCAGCCCCTGGTGCTGAAATTTCTCATGCTGCTACTGCAATGTGTTGTCCTCCTGAAGCCTCCACGCAGTTGAACTCTACTCTGCACTGCTGAAGTCACATCAGCCCCTACGCTGTTGCTGTTGTATCTGCACTACGCTGCTCCTTCCAACCTTCAGATCTGCCTCTACTTCATCCATGATTCTCTGCACCAACTGCTCCATTTGTCCTACTACTGTTTTAAGGATCCCTTAGCTCGGATGTGATCCAAGAGATGATCTGCTCAAGGATCCTGCCTTTATTCTGTAGCTTCTCTACAGATCCATGTATCCCTACATTTTTGGTTCATGAGCTCCATGGCTGCATCATCTTCTGACCCATCATCTGCCACAATAGCCTTGGAAGAAGAAGCTTCCTTGTCCTTTTTCTTTTGAGGACAATTGTTGCTGAAATGTCCTAGTTCACCACACTAGAAGCACTTGATATTTGATAGATCTCGATTCTTCTTCCCTTGCTGCCTCTTTGATGCCAAGGCTACATCCTCTTCATCTTCCTTCTTCACCTTACTTGATCCCGCGTTGTACTGCTTCTTGGTGAATCTACGGAGTTCTTCTTGACGCGTGATTGCCCACAAGTTGTCCCAGTCAGGAAGGTCCGCTCTGCCCAAGATACTTTGGAAAAGGTTTCCCACTCATCTGTCACCGCATTGAGAGTAGTCCTAACCATCACATCATCCTCCACTTTTGCACCCATGGTAGTCAACTGGTGTCTGATCGACTGTAATTTGAAGAGAAAATGTTCCATCTCTTCCCCCTTGGTCATCATGAATGACTGCATCTGAGTTTCCAGTAGCATCTTCCTCTAGACAGACTATCCCTCATATAGGTATTTTAAGTATTTCCACTTCTCATTAGTTGTTTTCTTCTCAGCTATATGTGGGACAATATGGTCCTTAAATCCATCCATTGTGAGTCTCTTTGCATGTTCTGCAGCTTCATTATTCTTCCTTGGGATATCTACATCGGTCGACGTAGCCAAGACTCGTTTTGCATGGTCTCTTAGTCAATATGCCTCTAGGACTATCACGATTCTAGCTTTCCAAATTGCAAAGTTGGATAGGCCATCCAATCTATCCTGATCATGCAGTCCGTGAGGTGCCATCTACTAAGAAATCTGTCAGATCTTCTCTTCTCTATGCTAGAGATCTGGATCTAAGGTCCTTGGCGAAACAAGCACCTTCTTCTCCTTCTGATAACTGTTTTCCCTTCTTAGAAATCTTCCAAATCAACAATGATTCAGCTCTCTTCAATCCTTTGATCGATCTGCAAGTTTCTTTGGCTAGATACCCTCTGAGAAGTTGATCTCCTCCTACTCTTTGTCACTAGTGCTTAGGCTAAATTTTGAAAACTTCAGAATTTCACCCCACCAGCACCTTTTGAAGTTTTGTTGCTCTGCTTCAGGCATTTCTGGATCAGACAACTTCAGATCTGCGTCACCCTTGTTGGCTTCAGACAATCCCAATGCTACCTCTGCGCAGTAAGTACATGGGCCTATGTTTAGACAGCGTAAGACTACGTCACCCTGCCCTCTGCGTGATTATTCTCCCTCTGAAACTGCGATGTCCCTTCAGATCTGGCCTTATGTTGCTGATGTTGTTCTTCCTGTTGCTTTCTGCAACAAGATCCTTCAGTCTTTTGCTGGTGACCCTGCTAGATCTGCAATCGCTCTGATACCATGTGAAAATTTTTGAATGTTACTTATGCATAAATCTATTGTTAGATCTGGTTATGGTTATCCTACTTAATTAAGTTATTAATGTTGAAACTTCATATTAACATCGAAGAAAACACATAACATGCTTTCATCGATTCATATCTAAAATAGAAAAAGTACATGCACACATAGACAAAGTGACACAAGGATTTTATGGACAATAGTCCCTGGAAAAACCCAATGCTAGAAAACCGATCTTCTCGCTACTAGAGGTTTTTATTATTAAGAGTTTTTTGAATACAACAAATCTAGGTTTCAGATCTGGAAAACCCAACAAAGAAAATATAGATTTGTAGCTAACCTGTTGTTCTGAATCCAAAATAATAACTGATCCACACCCTCAAATGGGATTTATAGGACTCAGTCAGATCTTAGCCCTGGAAACCCCAGTGCTTCCCCTGAAGCCCCTGCGCTAGCCTCTACAGCCTCTGTGTCCATCTGTTTTGGTCCAAAGAGGGTTTTGTAACCCCAAAATGGGTGACGCAGACCCTGCGCTGCCCTTAAGGGACTTTGTGTAACCTCGGAGGGTCTCCTACTGCCTAACGCTACCCCAGGAGAGACTGTGTAACACCTGTGTAGATGTAGCTGCCCGTGCGCTGCATAGCTGCTACCCTCTCTGTTGCTGCTGCACCTGCTTCTCTTCGCTATCTCTAGAAGCTTCTCTCTGCATCTTTCTAATTCTAGGCACTGGGATCAGATCATCCCCTTTGCCTACACTCCCCTCTCTGCAACTGAAACACTTCTGATAATTCTTAGCAAACCCTGCCCTATAATCTCAGCTTAACTTCAGTGGTCTGCCCTGTGTGTGTCCTCCAAATGACCCGAAGCCTTTCATTTATACTTTGTTGTTGGGAAACCAACGACCATGATCTAATATTGAATCGATGGATAATATTAAAAGAAATATTGATCCATGTGACTTAAGACAATTCCATCACATGTTTTAATTAATTACCTTTAATATTTTAATTTTCCTAAGTTAGACTTAGGGTCCTTAATTAAAAATATTAATTAATTAATTATCTCCCAAACTCAATGTAATTTCCCAAATCCCTTTCTAGATCTTGGAGATCTCATGTAATCTAGTCCCTCCACAAATTTTGGGAGCTAGAGCACATCCGATGCTACCCCAACAGTCAAGAAAAATCAACACTCCCTCTTAGTGAGGAATGTGCTCTAGTACAACTCTGCTTCTCCTCGAAGCTCTGTACTGATCTCTGGTGTGGGTCTCTGCACTGATGCTGGTCCTGCTTCCCTTCATCTCTGTGTTGTTGCTGGCATTTTGTACTACTTCCCATGACGCTGCCACTGCCATTTCTACATCTGTACTGCAACTCCCTCTTAATCTGCTACATCGTGCTCCCAACTGCTGCACTGCATCTTTAGTTGCTGCGAGAAGCAACTGAAACTCCTGCCCAATATTTGAAAGAAAAGTCAGTTGGGCTGCATACTCATCACTGAAGCTCCATTGGCTACTGATCTGTACTGTCATCTGGAGGATGATGCAAAGCTACACTCTGCACTGCGTAAGCAGATTCCCTCTACACTATTGAAGTCACATCAGCCCCTTGTGATGAAATCTCTCGCACTGCTACTGCGTTGCACTATCCTCCTAAAGCCTCCACACTACTGCAACTCTGCTCTGCGTTGCTGAAGTCACATCAGCCCCTACGCTATTACTGTTGCGTTGTTGTTGTATCTTCACTGCGCTGCTCCTTCCAGTCTTCAGATCTGCCTCTACTTCATCTGTGATTATCTACACCAACTGATCCACTTGTCCTGCTACTCTCTTAAGGATCATGTAGCTCAAATGTGATCCAAGAGATGAGTTTCTCAAGGATCCCACCTTCATTCTATAGTTGATCTACAGATCCATGTCGCCCCACTTTCGTGGTTCATGAGCGCTCATGACTGCATTGTCTTCTGACCCATCATTTGCCACAACAACCTTGGAAGAAGAAGATTCCTTGTCCTTTTTCTTCTGAGGAAAATTATTGGTGAAATGACCTAGTTCGCCACACTAGAAGCACTTGATCTTTGATAGATCCCTCTTCTTATTCCCTTGCTGCCTCTTTGATGCCAAGGTTGCATCCCCTTCATCTTCCTTCTTCACCTTACTCAATCTTGTGTTGTACTGCTTCGTGGTGAATATGTGGAGTTATTTTTTATGCATGATTTCCCATAAGTTGTCCTAGTCGTGAAGGTCCCCTTTTCCCAAGATACTTTGGACAAAGGTTTCCCACTCATCTTTGATCGCATTAAGAGCAATGCTGACCACCACATCATCCTCCACTTTTGCACCCGTGGCAGTCGACTGGTCTCTGATCGACTGTAATCTGAAGAGAAAATGTTCCATGTCTTCCCCCTTGGTCATCATGAATGACCACATTTGACTTTTGAGAGCATATTCCTCTGGACGGACTTTCCCTCATATAGGGATGTTAAGGCCTTCCACATTTCATTAGTTGTTTTCTTCTCATCTAAGTGTAGGAAAATATGGTCCTTAACTCCATCCATTGTGAGTTTCTTGGAATGTGTCACAGCTTCATTATGCTTCCTCGGGAGATCTTCATCGGTCGACGTGGCCAGGACTCGTTCTGCATGGTCTCTTAGACAATATGCCTCTAGGACTATCAAGATTCTAGCCTTCCAAACTTCAAAGTTGGATATCTCATCCAATCTATCCTGATCACATTGTCCGTGAGGTGCCATCTACTCATAAATCTATCAGAGCTTCTCTTCTTGGTGCTTGAGATCTAGATCTAAGGTCCTTGGCCAAGAGGCACCTTCTTCTCCCTCTGACAACTTGTTCCCTTCTTGGAAATCTTCCAAATCAATAATGATTCATCTCTTTTTGATCCTCTAATCGATCTACAAGTTTCTTTGAGTGGAAACCCTGCGAAGTTGATCTCCTCCCACTCTTTGTGCGGGTGCTTAGGCTAAATTCTAAAACCGGAAATTTCACCCCACCAACACCCCTTTTGAAGTTATGCGACTCTACTTGGTACTTAGGGTCAGAAAACTTCAAATACGTGTCCCCCTGAACATGGTCATTCGATCTCGTGTGCCTCTGCGTAGTAAGTACATGGGCTTGCATGGAGATAGCATAAGATTGTGTCACCTACCCTCTGCATGATTCTGATCCCTCTGAAACTGCGTTGTCCCTTCAGATTTGGCCTTCTGTTGCTGTTGTTGCTCTTCCTGCTACTTTCTGCAACAAGATCCTTCAGTGTTCTGCTGGTGACTGTGCTAGATCTGCAATCGCTCTGATACCATGTGAAAATTTCTAAATGTTACTTATGCATAAATATATTGTTAGATTGGTTATTCTTCTCCTACATAATTAAGTTATTAATGCTGAAACTTAAGATTAACATCGAACTAAACACATAACAGACTTTCACCGATTAAGATCTAAAATAGAAAAAGTACATGCAAACATAGACAAAGTGACACAAGGATTTTTTGGACAATAGTCCCTAGAAAAACCCAATGCGAGGAAACCAGTCTTCTGGTTACTGGAGGATTTTATTGATAAGAGTTTTCCGAATACAACAAATCTGGATTCTAGATTTGGAAAACCCGACAGAGAAAATATAGATCTGAAGCTAACCTTCTATTTTGAATCAAAATATTGACTGATCCACACCCTCAAACATGACTTACAAGACTCAACCAGATCTTGGCCCTAGAAACCCCAGATCTACCCCTGAAGCCCCTAGATCAACCTCTGTAGTCTCTGCGTCCCTCTGTGTTGGCCTAGAGAGGGTTGTGTAACCCTAGAATGGGTGACGCAAACCCTACGCTGCCCTTGACGGACTCTGTGTAACCCCAGAGAGTCTCCTGTTGCCTAACATTGCCTCGGAAGAGACTGTGTAGAACTTGCATAGCTGTAGTTTTCCCCTGCATTGCGCAGCAGTGACCCTCTCTGTTGCTGCTACACCTGCTTCTCTACGCTGCCTCTGGAAGCTGCTCTCTGCCTCTTGCTGAATCTAGGCACTGGGATCAGATAATCCCTTTGCCTACACTCCCCTCTCTGCAGCTGAAACACTTCTGAGAATTCTTAGAAAACCTTGCCCTAGAATCTCATCTTAGCTTCAATGCTCTGCCTTTGTGTGTATCCTCCAAATGACCCCAAGTCTTTCCTTTATACTTTCTCGTTGGGAAACCAACGGCCATAATCTAATCTTGAATTGATGTCTAAGATTAAAATAAATCTTGATATGTGTGACTTAAGACAATTCCATCACATGTTTTAATGAATTACCTTTAATATTTTATTTTTCCTAAGTTAGACTTAGGGTCCTTAATTAAAAATATTAATTAATTAATTATCTCCCAAACTAGATGGAATTTCCCAAATAAATTTATGGGTCTTGGATATCTCATGTACTCTAGTCCCTCCACAAATTTTGGGAGCTAGAGCACATCTGATGCTACCCCAACACTCAAGAAAACTCAACAAGCACACCCATGAGGTGTGCCCAAGTTGGCTTAGACAAAGTGGTCGGATGAGACACCCACACGAAGGTGAGGGCGCCCCAGTGAGACGAAATTAGAATATGGCGAATCATGGGCAAGGTCACCTGCATGAAGGCAGGCGTGCTTGACATGAAGTAAATCAAATGAAAGGAATGCAAAATATATGGTCATTGAGTCGACTGGACGCATGGTATAATAGTGGAATTGATGGGTCGTGCGCCCAAGGAATGCCCACATGAAGGTGTGTCGACAGGAAACCAACACAGGATGTGATGTGTCATGCACATGATCTAACTGGGTGATTGGTTAATATACGAGTTGAAATGAAGTGGACCGTTGGACGTTGCGTCGACACGACATGAAAATGCCCATGCCCATGGGCGTGTCTGATTAGAGAAAATTTTAGCCTAAAAGTCCCACGAAAATTTCACGTAATTTCCATGTCATAATATGTAAACCAATCAAAATCCTTGAAATTTAAAAAGAGGTAAATTTAAATATTTTATAGGGAAAAGAAGAAAAACTAGTATTTTAAGTGTATTTTTTTTTTATTATCTCCTTATATGTTTACTCAAATTTCAAGTGTAGACACTCGTTGGATGCGGAATTGAATTTTTCATCTAACGAGTATTCATTATGCATACTTTGGAGAATACCCACATTGATAAAAATTGTAGATGCTTTAAAAAAGCATGAGTCAACATGATTTTTAATGTATCTGCAATTTTTATCAATGTGGGTCTTCACCAAAGTATGCATAATGGGTAATCATTGGATGCAAAATTTAATTTCGAATCCAATGAGTGTCTACACTTTAAATTTGAGTAAATCTATAAGGTGATAAACCAAAAATGAAATTTAAAAAAATAAATAAATAAAATTAAAAATAAATAAATAAATAAATAAATTTTATTCTTTTCCCTCCAAAATTCATAACTCTTATTTTATTATTTTAACTATTGTTTTATGATTTTTCCTTAGGAAACCACTTTTAGGCTAAAATTTCCTCTAATCTGAGCATTGTGATAGGGTGTGCCTTGATGTGCATGGAAAGGCGGTGAGCGACGAACAAGACCAAATGAAGGAACGAGTGAGCGTTAAGAACTTGGTGTTTGGGGCACAACTGAATGGACTCCCATGCCTTGGGCTCATGCCCGCATGATGATAGGGCGCTTGACACATGAATTTCCTCTTGGGAAGAACCCTATTGGACTGACATGAGCATTGACCATATATCCCCCATTCCCTTGAAATTAACATTGTCATATGAAGTTCATGGACTGACAGATGGAGCACATTGAAGAGAATCTTGGCATCCCACCTCCGGCTGGAGACACTCCTCGAGACAACAAAGATCCCATCCAAGTTTCAACCATAGAATTTGATTCTTCTACCTAGTTTATGTCATGATTATGCTTTACTAGTAATTTTCTCCTACAATCTATTTTCACAACTCATTAAGCCAACTTTTCAGTTTTTATATGATGATTTTTTTTTATCTTAGTACTTAGTGATATCTTACCTTTTTACAGAGATTTTCTTTTTGGCTTTGGTCCAGTCTCACCAGTGAGAGACTGACATAATATTTTTAAATATTATCTTGTAATCTACATCTTAGAAGACAATACAATTTACCAAAAAAATATAATTTTTTTTTTTTTTACGATTTTTTAAATGTCTATCAACATCTATCACCCATCAAATTTATATACATATACTAATGTAAATAAAATGATATTTATAATTACACATTAATATAAATTAGGCTAATCCATTTTTACACCGAAGGTGTTCCCTCTATGGAGTTAGCTGGGCAAACATTATTCACCCCAGACAATCCCATCTCTTGATTTCCGTCTTCCTTATTCCAATGAAAATCTTACACGTGGAAAGTGTTCATGAGCCATTTCTCTTTTTTTCCAGTCGGGTTCACCTTTCGTTTAATTTTCCCAAGGGTGGGTTTCTGGAGGAAGAGTCTCGTTCTGGATATCATTTACTTTTTCAAAAGAAGGGTTGTTAGAGGAAAATTATAGTGAAAATCTCACACAAACAAGGTTCGTGAACCATTTTTCCTTGTCGCCATCCCCTTCATCTGGTGAAGGTTCGACTCTCCTTTACTTTTCCGAGGAAGGGTTTCCCGAGGAAGATACAACGATGAAGGGTTTCCATAAGAAGATTTTACGATGAAAATTACTTGTGAGGAGCAATTTACAGTGTGGAGGAAGATGAGTGGAAGCTTTTGTCAGGCAAGAGAGATAGTCGTTGCGCTGCTCTAATCAATGGAAAATTTTTCGTTGTTGGCGATCTATCAAAAATTGTTCAATAAACAACTTTTTCCAATGTTTGCTTTCTTACTAAAGTTGCCTTTTGTGCACTTATGTTCCAACTATCATGTTTTTCCTCAATATCAATTAATTCAATCTTTTGCTGCACTAAACACTTTTTTTTGTGACTTAGTAAAAAAAATTTCGACTCTTTCAAGAATTCTTGCTACTATGATAGCCATTTTTCTAGCTTGACAAATCTAACTACCTGCAATTCTAGGTTAGCATAAACAACCTGTTTCCATGCAAATTAGCAAGAAAGATACACTAACATATAGAGAATACAAGTCATAAGTTTTCAAAAAAAAGAGGCCACACAACTAATTTCTTGTTATTATTACGAGTCATGACTTATTCATGTATGAACTTCTCTGCCGCCTAACAACAATTGAAACTGAACATGCATCATCATTACAAACAAAAAGGACATGCCAACAAACTGAATTGATACATGATATATTATTAAAATAAAATCTCTTAACACAAAATGGGCATATCCAGACAAGGAATACAATAACCCTACTGAACATGATATTCAACAAATAAATTCATATTCAAAGTGATCTTATCAAACTAATTGATGTCTTCCCAGGACTATGTGTGAGAATGTTGCAGGTGAGCATAGGAATTCATCCAATGGAATAGGAACTTAACTTCCAGGACAGGAACTGAATCAATGGTTCAGGAACAGAAATTAAACTTCTCCAACAGGAAGTGGACACCTTTCATCTGCTACACCATCTAAAATCACGCCTTTCAAACCAAGGTCACATTCAAACTTTGTTGCAACCCTTCCTAAGTCTTATGGCAATTAAATTCTATTCCAATTAAACTCTGCAAATGAGTTTCTGACTTACCTCTACGCCACAACCAACAATCTTGAACAGAGCTTCGCCCACATCTTTGACAATCTCGAACAGGACTTCGATCCACATCAATTTCGATCTCATTCCTGGAATGATCGAAATGCGTCCTTGTCTTTGAACAATGCCACGAAAACTAAACCTAAACAAATTAGAATTCACACAGAAGTTTATTTGCTTTTTAAGCAACTTCCAAAAAATGATTCCACCAACAATGTCCATTCATAAAAAAGTTCACAATTCTGCATTAATGGTTCAAATTGTCCAATCATTTAGAGTTAGCTCCCCTTAAAGTCCACTGAAAAATGTCTAGCGGAAATCATGTATGAATAGAGAAAGGCTTTTAAAAAAAGAGAGGAAAAGGTTCAATTGACAATAAGAATATGAAGAAAAAATAGTGACAAAATGACCACATATTTACTAAATAGTTGGTGGTCCCAGTATCTCATATCACTTTCACATTTTGAATAAATTGTTGGCATTCAAAAGAAATATTTCCATTTCCTTTCATCAAATTTTTGTTCCTAATGAGAGTGGAAAAATAATTCTATATAAGTGATGGGAAGAAAAAATTGTTTACAACAACAGTCATTTGATAATATGAGTGAGTCTGCACATCTATTGCAACCAGAATCTCCTCCAAATATCCGTGGAGAAAATCATGGTAGAAAACAAGCCTAATCATTGCAAAATCCTTGAACACCATATCTACGTTGGCATCAAGATAATCGCTTAAATAGGAAGTGTTATTCAACTTAAAAGCAATTAATAGGTTGTGAAAAGTCACTTGTGTGGCTGCACAATGCAATTCTTACTGCTGCCAATTAGGGAAAACAATGCATTCGATAAACCCAATAAACTTATATGAATGTGCATAGATTGTTGTTTAAATGTATCCCACTTAAGCTTGTCAATATTCTAAAAAAATAATCGAGGATGCCATTGAATCCATTGTAATTCAGAAAGACCACTTGCAGATTAAGAGCCCATTGAGACTGGGGAGCATTCCAGTGAATCCATTATGTTGTTGCAGGAACATGGTAGTTGAATATTTGAGCTGGTTGATATTTTCAGGAAGCTTACCTCAATGAGATTCTTCATTGAAATACTTGTGATAATTATGCATCAAAATTCATGTGAAAAATCCTCCCTAGCACTATGTGTGACTCCAAACCCTGCAAGCATTTTTGCCTTTCTAGTCACAAAATCTCCTTGTTTTCCAAGTTGTTGTGCAATATATTCACAATGTCGAGTTCCCAAAATTTGTAACGACATTGCATTGCCTCAGAATGGCCAGCTCCCAAAATCTGTAACAACATTGCATTGCCACAAAATGGAAGCATGAGGCAAATTCTGAGTAGCAGAATCATTATAGAATGTGAATTTGTTTCAACGAAAAAAAAGCCCATAACTAGTGTATGTCCATCTTAATCTCAATAATGTTTTTTTTTCAGTGAACATTCCAAGATTGAAATTCTTGCAACATGTGGCGTCGAGAACTATTTGATGTAGAACCTCCTACACAGAAATGCACTGCAGCCTATCAGTTGTCAAATGTGGTTGAGGTGGGCGGCTTGCTTTCATGGGGAGGAATGTGAGCGAATGAATGCAAGTGGATTTCATGTGTATATTAGAGCAGCGGTGGATTGAATATATTTTGAAGCTTGTTTGAGACAATGATGCTTTATTTCTTATATTTGGTTTGATGTTTTATTTCGTATGGGCTTTGTTCCCCATACTCAAAGTGCACATACTCAATTAAAGTTTTAAAACTTTTTTATAAAAGGCACATAATAAATTGTATATTTATATTTGAAATGAGCTAAAAATATATAAAGCATTACGAAAAGTAGTGTTTCTGCTTTTACATCTAGAAACGAGAGTAATGACATTTGATGAGGTGTTTGTTTCACTCTGTTAGAGCTCCACATTAAAAAATGGTTTGGTTTTGGAGGGAAAATCTAAAGCATTGACAAATTTTTCATAACTATCTACCTTAAGCCTCAAGTTGTAAAAAAAAACAATAAAATAAAAATAAATTAATTAATTAAATTAAATTAAAAGAAGAAGAAGAAGAAGAAGAAGAAAAGAAAAGAAAAATTCCAATATATTGACATTCCAGCTGCCTCTGCAATAAATATATGTAGCCACTTAGGTTTTATATTTGAAATTGTTTGTGATAAGCATTGAATGGGTGTGGAAATGTAATGCCTTACACCTCACAGCCCATGGGAACATTCATGCTATTGGCTGCTAGATGTAAACGAAAGCATAAAGGAGCGATGAATAGTTTGATGGGTATATACATTTGCACTGCATTAGTAAGGAGACTAGAAGTAAGCTAAGATATTCATAATTAAATGCATATGATTGTATAAAAAATTGGTACAAAAATTGCATCATTTAAAAGGACACTTGGTATATTAAGTTAAGTACTACAAGTAAATCAAAATTGGTAATTTCTTCGATCTCGGTCGAGTAGATATATCAATGTAGGTATATATGATATTTGGAAAAGTGCCTTACAAAAATTGGTTTCACTTTTTGACACATTAAATCTCTATTATCTTTAATCTAGTTTTTAACATTATCCTTAATTTGTAGAATGGGGAGGATTGGGACATGGGCTACTATACTAGTAAGATGGTATAGTTTTAGGATGGCACTTAAAAGAGAATGTAGTGGATACAAATCACAATTGTTTAGTAAAATTGGGTATTACTCAGCATTCTTTTAAGTCTAAACATATGATCATTTGAAACTCTAAACATGTGATCATTTGAAACTCTTAGCCTAGATTCCATTTTATAACTCTAGGGTTATCGAGAAGCCTTGAAAATCCAGAAGAACTTTAATAATTTTAATAGAGAGGATGGATATAGACTTAGTCAATCATGGAAGTCGTCACTCACCATATTGGCCATTAATAATTTGAACTCCAACTTCCTATTTCCAATTTGTTAATAAACCCCTTGTAGTTGGTGATTCATTAATATGTGTGTGTGTGTGTGTGTGTGTGTATTCTCTCTCTTTTAGGTCAATTTCCAAAAATCTTTATTTTGATTAAAAAATTTCTAATTTGTTCCACACAATATTTTAATCATATATCTAATTTATTGTTTAATTCTTAGTTTAAATTAAATTTTAAATTATATCAAAATTAAAATTAAAATTACATCAAATTATATCATTTTTATATTAATTTAAATTATAAGTTTAAAAATATTTCTTAACTAACCTTTTTGTTTGACTACATTATTTATTATTTGTTGAATTCTAATAATTATTAATTTTTATAATTTCTCAACCAATCTTAATATCTTAGTCTATAATTAATTATTTTATAATTTCAATTTCCATTTTTTCTTATTTCACATATTAAATTATTTTATTTTTCATAGTTTTCGTCAAAATTTAATTATTATCTCTGATTTAATTGTATTCTACTTTGACCTCTCCCCAACAGATAATAGTTTCATTCTTCCCTATAATTGGCTTTCCAACACTAGTTCACTCTTGAAGCTCTCTAGCTGGTTCCTGATGATGAATGGTGTAAACATCCCAAACGAATTCTAAATCCATTACACTCTCCTCTGGAAATTTATATTATATTTACCTTGTTGCTTACTTGGCATTTAGTTTTTTATTTTTACATTGTACATCACATCATGATGGATGTACAAGAGAGGATATGCAATACCACCATCAAACTTGGTGAGGCTAAGAGTAGTTCTAAAAGTAGTTTCTTTCTTCTATATAATTGGCTTTTCAACACTCGTTGACTCTTGAAGCTCTTTGGTTCTGATGATGGATAGTGTAACCATCCTAAATGAATTATAAATCCATTACACAGTTCGCTGGAAATTTATACTATATTTACCCTGCTGCCTACTTGGCATTTAGTCTTTTATTTTTACATTGTACATCACATCATGGGGGATGTACAAGAAATGATATGCAATACCACCATCAGATTCAGTGAGGCTAAGAGTAAATAGCACAACATCCACCCTCTAGGAAAGTCTTTTAAGTTAAAATGAATTGATACCTAAGGAAACTACTTGGAAAAATGTCTAAAAAAATGTTTTAACTTTTTTACAATTAAAATATCTATCATGATATTTTGTTTTTGACACTAAATTAAAATAAATTTATACATGTTAAAAAATCAACTATTTGAAGAAATGAAAACATTTAAATATGGTTTTAATACAAATTTTACCATTAAATAAATATTTTTGATTATGCAATGTAATCCTTAATATATTAAAACAAATCTACATGCTCCTTATATTCCTTCAATGTATCTTTATACTTCTAAAAACCATTACTAATTTTAAAAACTTATCAATACATGTAACTCACTCTAACTCATTATTAAAAAAATTACCATATCATATAACTCACTCTAACTCCTCAATAAGATATAGTTTTGAAAAAAATCATATAAACATATAACTCACCCTAACTCATGAAGACAAAAATTATCACATCATATAACTCGCTCTAACTCATCAATAATATATAGTTTTAAAAAAAAAACTTATAAACAAAATATGGAAACGAAGACGCCATTACAACACGAGTATTTAGGAATAATATAAAATGTTTTTAATATCATTTCATAGTAATGCTATATTAATGTGAATGATAAGTATCAATGTTACATAGATGGGTTAGCTTTGTGGCAAAGGTGAAGTTTTAGCAATTACAGAAGTAACTCTAACTCTACCCGTGTGTTTAATTTTAAACCTATTTCAACTTCTTATCATTATTGACGATGCTAAATCATTGCAATGTTGTTTTTTTAAGTATCTAAAATTAAAACTATGGTCAGGATTTGGGGTAGCTGCTAAATTATTGTAATGTTGTTTTTTTAGTATCTAACTTAAAACTGGTTTAGGATTTGGAAGTGGAGTTTTGCATGCAAGGTATATATTTGTTATTATTAATGGTTTGACTTGCCTTTAGAATTAATAATATATATATTTTTAAGTTATTTTTAATGAATTTTTAATAATAATATAAATTTAAAAAGTTATTAATTGATTTATATATGAAAAATTGTATGAGTTAAAATGATTGATTGAGATATAAATATGATTGTTTATTTTTAAGAGCGATAAAAATTATAAAGTTAGATTTAAAACTTTTGTGATCCATAAATAAATGTTTTTTGGATTAAAAATATTTATTAAATATTTTAAATAATTAAAATGTTTATTAAAAATATTTTTAAAAAATAAAATATCTATTATTATATTTTTTTCTTTTAACCTTTTAAGTAATTATTTTAAATATTTTCTTAATAAGTGTCTAATGGTTATATTTGGGCAATGTTGCATCCTTACTATTTATTCATGATGATCGATTAAGCTTTTTCATCCTTACTATTATGTTGCACCCTTACTATTTATTCATGATGATCAATTAAGCTTTTAACCTTGTCCCGAGGATGAACCAAATTAGCTCTATTATAAATTATATGAATTAAATAGAGCATAACATATATGAATACGTACATGTGGAAGGGCTTGATGCTTTTGAAGTCAAAGAAGCATCATTGAATATCCTCTTGACACTAGGAACCCTCAGATTTCGTTGCCAACTTGTGTGGGTGATAATTGCAAATGGGATTGAGGGAGCATGGTAAAATTCATGGTTGAAGATTACTCAAGTTTCTAATCTTCCTTTACTGATCCTTGTAAACTCAACTTCCAAATCATTGACTTAATTTCGAATTGACTACTTGAGGTCATGCTGGATTCATTCAAATGAGATTGAAGAGAATATTTGTAACACACGTTTAATTTTAATGTTATGTTTAAAAGACTTTTATAAAATACATTTGAATTTTGTTAGTAAAAAAGATATTAACAAATATGTTTATTCATTAGTAAAACTTGAGTTCTACTTCATGAATAAAATTATATTAAGTAGTTCATTAACTAATTGGTAAAAGAATTCCAAGATTCCAGAGTAAAAAGGAAGAGACAGTTTTTCCGACAGTTACCTTTCCCAAGAGGATAAAAAAGAAATCCTCTGAAGAGGAAAGGGTTTTGTACATGAAAGAAGAAAAGGGTTAACAACATATTGTTGTAAAGGAAAGAGTTGTCCAGAGCTATTTTAATACCAGTGGAGCTCTGTAACCTGAAGGGAGTTTAGGCTGGACAAAGGTCTTGAGGCCTAACTTCTGACAAATAACTGCTACCTTAGACTCTGGTGCGAAGCACGGGGGGAGCAGAGGACATGATCGCCTCTCTCATGGTTAGGTGGCACCATCAGTTAATAGAAAATACATAGATACATATTTAAGTTTTTTGGTTATGTTATAGGTAATGATAACAAATATATACTTAAAATTCTGTGCTTGACATGTTACGGGAAATAAAGAGGGATAACTACAAGCTAGATTTAATACTGGTATTTCAATTATTTCTGCTAGATAGATTTAATACTAGTATTCTAATTATTTCGAAAAGATGAAATAATCTCAAAACTAGATAAAGGAATAGAAAATGTCATGATGAAGCTAAGAGAAATACATTGTATAGATACTCTTGTTGTTTAAACATTGCGAACTGTGTGCAATTCTAAATTCTTCGTAGACAGAAAAACATATAATGTACAAACATCAAAGAAAGATCTTCAAATAAAACATTCTAAGTCTAGCAGAGTAAATGTTCTTACATTGTCAAGTTTCAATATACTAATTGAATAAATGCATTGAAAAATTGATTAAATAATTACACAGGAAATGTATCGAGAGTAGAAAAAGAGAGATTATATTACGCATATTGTAACCTATATAACTACTTTTACATTCCCAATATCCTGTGTAAATAATTATTAGGCTCAGAGGCTTAGAATTTGAGCTGCATGGTAAACAGAGCAAGGATCAGTGTCCTCTGGCCACTTATTACTTAGAGTACACAATGAATCAACTTTAGCAAAGAAAGAAAGAAGCTATGATGCTTAAATAACTATCAACCTCGAAAATCACATTAACCTAGAACTTGCTCATCAACCCATAGACTTAGAATCTGTCATGAGACTATATATATTAAAAAAACGCAAAACCCCGAATGCAAACTTCTCTTACAACAATTGAGTTGAGGATTTTGGCTAGAAAGGTATTTATAACAGACATTGTCAGTGTAGAGATACACATATATAAATCAACCCGAACAAAATGAGTAGGGCTAGCGAATAGCGTCTGGAGGTTAAACCCTTTAAAAAATGAATTTATACAGAGCAGAGAAAAAAGATAAATATATAGTTATCCTCATATTTTCAATTGGAAATTTTGCGAAGTCATAACTAAAATTAAAACTTAAACTCTAAAAAGTAATCTATGCAAAAACCCCTTCACTTTAAGGTTCATAATCCAACCCACTTGAGGGGAGCCGAAGCTAACTCATGCAAAGAAATTAAGGGCCGGTTCCCAGAAATTGTTACAAGCAGAGGGTTCTACCCTTAGTAACCCTCAAGAATCATATGAAAACAATCTGAATGTGGATGATGGGTTCGACTTGCCTATGGTGGCCACCTGTGGAGATGCATTTCAGAGCTGGAGGGGACCTCCCATTCCACTAGGACCCCGGCAAACCGCCATAGCTCGCAACCAAAACAAACAAAGAGTTCGTGAGTAAATTAACAGACAAAATATTCATGTGAGGCTCATTTCAAATAACAGAGATAAATAGGAGGAAAGACTTAGCGGAACCACGTCATTACCTAAGTTCTAGTTCTTGGCGCGCTGGGAAGATTGTGTCCTGCAAATTTGTTCGAAGAGAGGGGAAAATGAAACAACTGTTGGACAAGAAACCTTCAGCCATTGTGGATTTACCATCCTGGACAAGTTTAACAAAATAGCGAAGAGGATTAAAAGAGAATACCCTTGCAGATGAAACCAACCAAACATTCTCTCCATAAATCTGAGCGAATGTGAACAAAAAAGGGCATTTGAAACATTACCTGCATGTTTTCGGAGAGCACTTAGTGAGAAATGGTGCGGAATCCGAGAAGACAATATATGAAAAACTAAACCCATGCTGCATGGTTAAACAACACAGTGCCGCAATGAAACCAAGAATTCGAAGCAATCAACATATACCTCAGACTAAGCAGAACCACAACCAACTGTTGAGGGAGAAGTATTACCTTATTTTCTGGAATTAGAAATCTAAAAGGAAAAAATTGCATAGTAGAGCTGCAACGGTGCCAAGAGAAAATGAGCTAAGTGTGCGAAGCTTAGGGTCGGGTAGTTACCCTAAACTCTCCCGCATAACTTTCCACGATCGGATCTAGGTTTTACCAGATCGAAGGATATCACATTTACCAATAATTAAATCGTAATAGACAACTGGATGGACCGGATCTACACTATGCACAGTGCACAAATAATAAATTAACAAATCCCAAATGATTATGTTACACACGTAGACGATCACCAATCTATAGAAATATAATGTATGGTTGACCGTTGATATAATGAAGTTCATGACTTAAGGATTATATGATAATACAATACTCTTGCAATAATAAGGTTAGAATAAAGGTACAATTCAATTTCACATGCTTTTCTTACAAAATGATATAATTGTCATATATTATAATGTGCTAATCAAAATGACATAGTTGACACACGAATATATATTAAATGTGCCAATTTTTTAGTATGGTAATAATTTTTTTTATGGTAAGTATTTGATGGTGGTGACAAGTGGTATCAAGGCGTGGTTACACATTGGGGCCATATGGGCCAATTGAATAACATTGGGTGTTTTAATTTTTGTTAATTTTTTGCACAGTGACAAGAATTATTGATAATTTTCGATGAGGAGAAGATCTAGTCATCTAACACCAAGATCTACAAGGGAATCCCATTCCCTGCTTAATCCAGAGATTAACCCAAATATGTGGGTACAATTGAGCGTGGATCAACACCAGAAAAATAGTAGATTACTAGAAGAAAAACAACCTCATACCAACATATTGTTAGATATAGTACAACAACTCCAAATAGAGATGACTCGAGCAAGAAGCGATAATGAAAGGTTAATGCGGGAACAAGCTAGGGTTCTTAAGAGCCTCCCAGATAAGCAAAATCATGGGGCAGCACAACCTAGCCCGGAGAGGGACACCCATGAAGGCAGTGAGTAGAAAAAAGAAGTTAATGACAACCCAAAATTTAGTCATACTCAGCAAAGTAACAAAAACAAAACTTACAATGAAGAAACAAAAAGTGGAGCTACAAGGTGAATTTCGTAAAATTGAAACTCCTACTTTCGATGGAGAGGCTGATAAAGTGGAAAAAGCATGGATAATTAATATGAACAAATATTTTCAAGTTTATGAGTATAACAACAAGCTCAAAGCTCGCTTGGCTATTTATCAATTGCGGGTAAAAGCCACATTATGGTGGAAGGAAGTGAAAAATGTGTGGGGAATTGAAGACCAGAATGTGACTTGGGATGAGTTCCAGTAGTATTTTAAGGAAAAGTACCTAACTGAGTGATTCTATGATGAAAAATCTTGAGAATTTCATGACTTAAGGTTGGGCCAACTGTCTATGGAAGAGTTCATCACTGAATTTACCTCCTTGTTAAGGTACATACCGTATTTGAGAGATAAAAAAGCAAACGTTCAATGATTGTTGAGTAGCATACCTGCTCACACGAAGGAGAGGATCGAATTTGTGAATCCAAAGACAATGGATGAGGTGATTCGAAAAGCACGAATGTGCTATCAGCAGTCCAAGGTGAAAGAGGATGTTGGCAGAAGTTGCCCACCAAAGAAGGGGCAAAAAGTTACTTTGAATTTTAAAAGTAGCAGACCAAGGAATTATAAAAACGCTGCAAGGAACCTAGCAAATAGACAATTTGGGAAAAATCAACAAAATCCCAAATGGCCAGTTGATGAATGACCTACCAAAGCATCCAACAGGACAGACCATAGGCAGATCCAAAAACCACCGCTACAATGTTGGGGATGCGGTGAGGCACATTACTTTAAGAATTGCCCTCACCGTGGAAGAAATGATGTCACAACAAATCTGCAAGAGAAATACACATTAGGGGATGTTGCACGAAACATACTAAGGACCAATGCTGCACTAGAAGATCAACAAGAAGATTTCCAACCAACCATGATAGAACTGGAAGGTAAGTTATATTCCCAAACTGTTTCCATTTTGGTTGATCCTAGTGCTAGTTTAAGTTATATAAATCCCCGAGTAGTTCAAAATTGTAAATTGCAAAGCCAAAAATTTAAAAGTCCGTAGTTGGTACAATTGGCTACTAGAGCAAAGGGAAGGGTTAATGCTAAAATCTCAAATTGTATCTTGGAAATAGGAATATTCTACCTTTGGGCTCCTACGATATTTTGTTGGGAATGGACTGGTTAGAAATACATTGGTCACTGGTAGATTGCAGGAGAAAATCATCCATTTTAAGGTAGAAGATGGTACTTGTCAAGAATTACAAGGAATTAAGAAACCACTTCAATTGCACCCCATAACTGCATCCCAGCTGGGCAAATGCATTAGAAAAGGGTGTAAAATTTACGCTATTCAAGTGGGGTTTACTAACTCTAAATACAAGACCCTTATGTTGGAAAATATCCCAGTTGTTTAGGATTTTATGGATATGTTTCCTGAAAATATTCTAGGACTACCCCCAAAACGAGATATTAACTTTACTATAGAGTTAATATCCGGAGCATCACCTGTGTCGCGAGCACCATACCGAATGAGTGTGCCTAAGCTGACAAAGTTAAAAATACAACTGTAAGAACTATTGGACAAAGGGTATATTCGACCAACTATGTCCCCTTGGGGAGCACTAGTGTTGTTCATTAAAAAAAAATGGTACGATGTGGATGTGCATGGATTACCAACAACTTAATAAGCTGACAGTCAAAAACAAATATCCATTGTCATGAATAGGCGATATTTTTTATCAAGTAAAAGGATAAACCGTATTTTCAAAGATTGACCTGAGATCTAGGTATCACCAGATATGGATTAAGGATGAGGACATAACCAAAACAGCCTTTCGTACCAAATATAAACATTATGAATTTGTGGTTTTACCATTTGGATTAACCAATGCACCATCAAATTTCATGAGTCTGATGCATGGTATCTTCCACTAATTTTTGGATAAATTTGTTTTATACTTCGTCAATGATATACTGATCTACTCTAAAAATATGGAAGAACACAAGTAACATTTACGCTTGGTGTTTAAAATGTTGTGGGAACATCAACTCTACGCTAAATTTAGCAAATGTGATTTTTACAAAGAATAGATCCAATATTTGGGCCATGTAATATCTGCTGAAGGGATCTCAGTAGACCCCGAAAAGATAAAGACGCTTATGGAAAGGAGAGTTTCTATAAATGTAGTAGACATATGTTCTTTCATGGGCTTAGATAGTTACTACTGGTGATTCATCAAAGGCTTCTCTAAGATAGCCTTTCCTGTTACTTCCTTGTAGCGGAAGGGGCGAGTTTTTAAGTGGAATAATGAATGTCAAGCCAGTTTTGAACAGTTAAAAGAGCTGTTAACTACTGCCCCTGTATTGAAAGTAGCTGACCCAAGCAGAGAGTTTGAAGTCTACATTGATGCTTGTAAGGAAGGGGTGGGAGCAGTACTCACACAAGATGGCAAGATAATAACGTATGAATCCAAGAAGCTAAAGGACCATGAGCAGTGATACTTTGCTTAGGATTTAGAGCTGACTGTAGTAGTACATGGCCTTCGAGTTTGAAGACATTACTAGTTTGGGAAAAGGTTTGTGCTAAGAACCGACCACAATAGCTTGACTAGCTACTTTAAACAATCTGATTTGAATGCCCGCCAAGCAAGATGGAATGCGTTCCTAAGTGAATTCGAATTTGAAATTAACATGTGAAAGGTAAGGAGAACTGTGTAACTGATGCTTTAAGTAGGAAACGACATTGCATCTATGAACTTTACTTTAATCAAGCAGAATTTAAGTTCCAGGAGAAAATAGTGGGGGCAGCAAAGAGAGACCCTGAGTATCAGTTTTTGTGGCAACAAGAAAGAGAGGCAGAAAAAAAGGAAAGTAATCAGATTATGGGATTAATGGAAAACATCTTTTGATATTTCGAGGGAAGATATGTATTCCAAATCAGATGAGCTTGAAGGAGCTGATTTTGGATGAATATCATCGGAGGTCCTATGCTGGACACCACAGATATCAAAAGATGCTAACAACAATTAGAAAGGATTATTTCTGGCCTGGAATGCGTAAAAACATTGTTGAATACCTGACCAAATGTTTGGAGTGTCAGCAAGTCAAGGTGGAGCACCAACATCCAGCAAGATTGCTTCAGCATATTCCTGTACTGGAATGAAATGGGAAGTCATCTCACTTGATTTCATCACAGGTCTACAGAGAAGCAAGAGACACAATGATTCAATTATGGTGGTGGTGGAAAGACTCATACCAGTCCAATCAACTTACAAGACCATATAGATTGTTGACATTTTCATGAGGGAAATATCTAGATTGCAAGAAATTCCGAGAGTCGTTATCTCAGATCAAGATGTAAAGTTCACCTCAACTTTTTGGAAGGCACTATTCATCGGTTTGGGAACACATATCCAGTTTAGTACAGCCTATCATCCTCAAAAGGATGGACAAACTGGAAGGGTGAATCAAATATTAGAAGACATGCTACACATGTATGTGATGCAGCAACCCACAAAGTGGGAAGAGTATTTGCACCTAGTCGAATTCGCCTACAATAATGGATACCAAGAATCCCTCAAGATGAGTCCTTTTGAACCATTGCACGAAAGACAATGTCTGACCCCCATAAACTGGAGCAGTCCGAAAGCCAAACTAATGCTTGGGCCGGACATGCTGGAGGAAATGGAGTGTGAGGTAAGAAAAATCAGACAAAATTTAAAAGTAGCCCAGGACAAGCAAAAGATATATGCTGACCGGAAAAGAACTTTTTAAGAGTTTGAGGTGGGTGACCACGTTTATGTAAGAATTAAACCCAAGAAGAGCACCTTAAGATGGAATACCTGTGCCAAATTGGCTCCAAGGTACTATGGACCCTTCCAAATTTTGGAACGGGTAGGGTCAGTGGCTTATCGGCTGGCATTGCCTAGCCACATATTGGTACACAACGTATTTCATGTATCATTACTGAAATGATAAGTACATGACCCCAAGAATTTTATACAGTAGCAGTGTAAAATTTTTAATACAATTATGTATTGCATGGATTCTCCTGATCTAACAATTATATTCCACTGTTAAATATAGAATCGCTTCTACAAAAATTCTTGCAGAATTTAAAACACGATCGCCAATTGCAATATCAAGAAGAACGATCAATCACACATAACACAGATGTTTTTACCGGGAAAGCATAAAGCTAAAAACCCCACTATCATATATATATATATATATCATGGATCATGAAACAATATCATACAAAACTCTAATCCAAGAGCTCTCAGTACAATATACAATCGTCTCACACTGTCTTGCACAAATTGGAAAATGCCTTAGTCAAATATCTGCCTCACAACAGCCTGCCTCCACTGCACAATCCTTGATGGTCAAGAACCTCTGAATGAATCATTCTAGCTTGCCTTGATTGCGCAATAATCATAGGCACATCCAATGTGTGTGTGATTGCATGTGTGCACCCAGTAATGTCACAATTGATAGTCAAACTGTCCCTTTCACCTACATCTCAACTGGGTCTCCAAGGATCTGACATGCATGTAGTTAATAGTAGTAAATATTCAGTTGCATGTGAGACCACTGATTGTGAATTAATTTAATAATTAATTCACTGATCACTCACTAGTGTATCTTCAGTTACAACTAACACAACTGAGTTTAACTCACTTAACTGAGTTAAAATACTTTACAACTCACATAACTACACATTCAACTTTGTTACAACTTCGAATCACTTAGTTACAACTAAGTCCACTTGCATGTCCCACCAACCAACCTTTGAACTCGAAATTCCTTTAGCTAACTGGTTTTCTACTTCAGTTAACTGATTTCAAGTGCTCCATGAGAATAGATTAATATTTATTGTCCAACTATTATTAGGGGATAATAATATTCGACATGCATCTATAAATAGACATGCGATTTATAAATAGAACTCGCACATACATCTAAAAATAGAACATCATCTATAAATAGAATTTGCTCACCATCTATAAATAGACATCATCTATAAATAGAATTTTCTCATCCATTCTAAAAATAGACTTCCACCTAAAAATAGCCTATGTGGGCCCCACCTAGTGTAGGTGCTTAATTTTCACTAGGATGAAGGATGTTGTTTCCGGATTCCAATTTCATTGTTTCTTGTTGCAACCTTCAACACTCCCTCTCAAAAAGAAAGTAATGTATTTTCATGCACCATGCAACTCCATGCATGTGCCTTGAAACCTTTGCATCTGCCATGCAACTCCATGCATGCACCCTGCAACTCTTGTATGCAACACTTCTCTAGTGTTTCTCGCACATGCAACACTTTCGAAACTAAATAGCTTCCAAAAAACTGAATCAATATAATGCATCTGTCATCAAAGTCTTCTGACTTCTGCTGGTACCAACTACACATGTCTTTTGGAATCACTGCGTCATTGACCTCTACATCCATGCACTCTGCACTTGTTGTCAACTCTGATCCGCGCTCCAGTATCCGAAACTTTCACTTTGATTTCATGTCCTCACGACATCTGACTGCATCAATCCAACTGATCCTACTACTGTTGTACAGTGGGCTCCCCATAGCAAGGTTCAATTCATGAGATCCACACCATCTCAATGAATCATGCCCAAATATTTCTTCTTAGGATTATTCATGCATGTCGCCCATCTCTCACCTGGTGGTATAGCTACATGCACTCCCTTTGCCCATATTGTTTGAAATTTCTCTGCATGGGTGGTTGATCCCACTCCATGATCCTCCGCATGTGGCTGCTCCACATATTGAGGTTCACTCTTACCTACATGCAAATCCAGCTCCCTCTCAAGGGTCAATTGCGCAACTTTCTCACACTTCCAAACAGTAGGAAGATATGTATAAATCCCATCTACATCAAGTCTATAGAGATTCTTAACTCAAATCCCAACCTTCGTGGCTTGCCCTGTTGCTTTGTGTCGCGGGAAAACTTTTCCTTCACTAAAGACAACATCATAGCCTCTATCCTCTAACATTGCGACTAAGACTATTTTTTTCTTCAAACCTAGAACATGCATAACATATTTTAAATGAAAGAGTTTACCTAAAGCCCTCTGAAAGGTAATGGTACCAATTCCAGTCGCACTGTATCGTCCATGGTCACCCAAATCAATATGCATCTGGATATATTTCTCCTCCAAGTCACTGAAAAGTTTCTTATCTCCTGTCATGTGAAAGGAAGCACCACTATCCAAGTACCACCCCAATCCCAATGCACTTGACACCATGCATGCGATCAATGAGAAGTCAAGCTCAAATTGTGAGGCAAGAGCCTCACCAGCTGCAGCTCCAATTGCCATCTTGTTCTTCTTCTTTTGTGGACAATTTGTGACAATATGTCCATACTTGTGACAGTGAAAACACTTCACTTTGGACATGTTGTGCTCTTTGCCATCTTCATCGGCCTCAGATTTAGAATGGAATTTCTTCCCCTTCCCCTTCTTCGCCTTGGCAGCCAAAGCACAATCCTCCTCATCATCAAGATTTGATGAAGAGCCATCTCTGGTGTTTCGCCTAAACTCCTCCTGCACTAGATCCAACCACAGTCGTTCCCAATTCGACAGTTTTTCCTGTCCGTTGACAAAGTATTCATAACTGTACCAACTCTTAGGAAGTACCAAGAGAGCCAAACTCACCAAATCATCATCAAAAACACTTATTCCTACACTCCCAAGCTCATCCCTACATTGGACAAAATTTGTTAAGTATACCAGAATAGTGTCGTTCTTTTCCATCTTGACCTTCCCAAGTTTATGTTTGAGCGCCGATTTCCTATGGTCGCTGCTGCTTTGGAATAGATCCATCAAAGCCTTCCACATAGCATATGGTGTGGCTTTCCCATGAAGACTTGATAGAATGTGGTCTTGTACACCTTCCAACATAATCCTCCTCGCCTTCGCTACTTTCTTTTGCCATGCATCAAGTAATGCAGCATCCGTCGAAGTGGGCTTAAGAACATCATTGTCGATGAATTCCTTCAAGCCATTATCTTCAAGGACAGCCTCCATCCTGACCCTCTAGGCCATGTAGTTTGAGCTACCCTTGATTTCATACTCTAGCCGCAAGCCATTGAAATCCATTTTGATGTTTACTCAACTGTTGCACCAATAAATTCTTGCAGCAAATTCGAATTGTTTCCACCAACAAACTCAGCTCCTACTTCAAAATTGCAATCTTCTGTGCTTTGATACCATGTAAAAATTTTAATACAAATTATGTATTTCCTAGATTCTCCTGATCTAACAATTATATGCCACTGTTAAATACAGAATCGCTTCTAAAAAAATTCTTGCGGAATTTAAAACACGATCGCCAATTGCAATATCAAGAAGAAAGACCAATCACACATAACATAGATGTTTTTACCGGGAAAGCATAAAGCTAAAAACCCCACTATCATATATTATGTATATATATCATGGATCATGAAACAATCTCACAAAAAGCTCTAATCCAATAGCTCTCAGTACAAAATACAATCGTCTCACACTGTCTTGCAAAAATTGGCAAATGCATTAGCCAAATTTATGCCTCACAACAACTTGCCTCCACTGCGTAATCCTTGATGGTCAAGAACCTCTGAATGAATCATTCTAGCCTGCCTTGACTGTGCAATACTCATAGGCACATCCAATGTGTGTGGTTTCATGTGTGCACCCACTAATATCACAACTGATAGTCAAACTGCACCTTTCACCTACATCTCAACTGGGTCTCCGGTGGATCTGACATGCATGTAGTTAGCAATAGTAAATATTTAGTTGCATGTGAGACCACTGATTGTGAATTAATTTAATAATAAATTTACTGATCTCTCACTAGTGTATCTTCAGTTACAACTAGCACAACTGAGTTTAAATCACTTAACTGAGTTAAACTACTTTACAACTCACATATCTACACATCCAACTCTGTTACAACTTCGAATCACTTAGTTACAACTAAGTCCACTTGCATGTCCCACCAACCAACCTTTTAACTCAAAATTCCTTCAGCTAACTGGTTTGCCACTTCAGTTAACTGATTCCAAGTGCTCCATGAGAATAGATTAATATTTATTGTCCAACTATTATTAAGGGATAATAATAGTCGACATACATCTATAAATAGACATGCAATCTATAAATAGAATTCGCACATAAATCTAAAAATATAACACCATCTATAAATAGAATTTTCTCACCATCTATAAATAGACATCATCTGTAAATATAATTTTCTCATCCATTCTAAAAATAGACTTCCACCTAAAAATAGCCTGTGTAGGCCCCACCTACTGTAGGTGCTTAATTTTCACTAGGATCAAGGATGTTGTTTCCGGATGTCAATTTCACTGTTTCTTGTTGCAACCTTCAACACCACCTCTCAACAAGAAAGGAATGTCTTTTCATGCGCCATGCAACTCCATGCATGCGCCCTGCAACTCTTGTATGCAACACTTCTCTAGTGTTTCTCGCACATGAAACACTTTCATGCAACACTTCCGAAACTGAATAACCTCCAAACAACTGAATCAGTATAATGCATCTGTCATCAAAGTCTTCTGACTTCTGCTGTTACCAACTGCACATGTCTTCTGGGTCCATTGCATTGTTGACCTTTGCATCCATGCACTCTGCACTTGCTGTCAACTCTGATCCGCGCTCCAGTATCCGACACTGTTAGTTTGATTTCATGTCCTCACGACATCTGATTGCATCAATCCAACTGATCTTGCTACTGTTGTACATTAGGCTCCTCATATCAAGGTTCAATTCATGAGATCCACACCATCTCAATGAATCCTGCACATAAATTTCTTCTTAGCATTATTCATGCATGTTGCCCCACCTCTCACCTGGTGGTATAGCTGCATGCACTCCCTTTGCCCATATGGCTCGAAATTTGTCTAAATGAGTGGTTGATCCCACTCCATGATCCTCCGCATGTGGCTGCTCCACATCTTTAGGTTCACTCTTACCTGCATGCAAATCCAACTCCCTCTCAAGGGTCAAGTGCATGAATTTCTCACACTTCCCAACAGTAGGAAGCTCTGTAGAAATCCCATCTACATCAAGTCTATAGAGATTCTTAACTCGAATCCCAACCTTCTTGGCTTGCTTTGTTGCTTTGTGTCGTAGGAAAACTTTTCCTTCACTAAAGACAACATCATAGCCTCTATCCTTTAACATTGCGACCGAGACTAATTTTTTCTTCAATCCTAGAACATGCATAACATATTTTAAATGAAAGAGTTTACCTGACACCCTCTGAAAGGTAATAGTAGCAATTCCAGTCGCACTGTATCGTCCGTCATCGCCCAACTCAATATGCACCTAGAGATCTTTCTCCTCCAAGTCACTGAAACGTTTCTTATCTCCTGTCATGTGAAAGGAACCACCACTATCCAAGTACCACCCTGATCCCAATGCACTTGATACCATGCATGCGATCAATGAGAAGTCAAGCTCAAATTGCGAGGCAAGAGCCTCACCAGTTGCAGCTGCAACAACCATCTTGTTCTTCTTCTTTTGTGGACAATTTATGGCAATATGTCCATACTAGTGACAGTGAAAACACTTCACTTTGGACATGTTGTGCTCCTTGCCATCTTCACCGACCTCAGATTTAGAATGGAATTTATTCCCCTTCCCCTTCTTCACCTTGGCAGCCAAAGCACAATCCTCTTCATCATCAAGCTTTGATGAAGAGCCATCTCTAGTGTTCCTCTTAACTCCTCCTGCACTAGATCCGACCACAGTCGTTCCCAATCCGATAGTTTTTCCCGTCTGTTGACATAGTATTCATAACTGTGCCAACTCTTGGGAAGTCCCAAGAGAGCCAAACTCACCAAATCATCATCAGCAACACTTATTCCTACACTCCCAAGCTCATCTCTACATTGCACAAAATTTGTTAAGTATACCATAATAGTGTCGTTCTTTTCCATCTTGATCTTCCTGAGTTTATCTTTAAGAGCCAATTTCTTATGGTCACTGTTGCTTTGGAATAGATCCGTCTAAGAATTCCACATAACATATGGTGTAGCTTTCCCATGAAGACTTGAGACAATGTGGTCTCGTACACCTTCCAACAGAATCCTCCTCGCCTTTGCTACTTTATTTTGCCATGCATCTAGTAATGCAGCATCCGTCGAAGTGGGCTTAGGAACATCACTATCAATGAATTCCTTCAAGCCATTATCTTCAAGCACCGCCTCCATCCTGTCCTTCTAGGAAATGTAGTTCGCGCTGCCCTCGAGTGGATACTCTAGCCGCAAGCCATTGAAAGCCATTTCGATGTTTACTCAACTGTCGCACCAAGAAATTCTTGCAACAATTTCAAATTGTTTCCACCAACAAACTCAGCTCTTGTTTCAAAATTGCAATCTTTTGTGCTCTGATACCATGTAAAAATTTTAATACAATTATGTATTGCCTGGATTCTCCTGATCTAACAATTATATGCCACTGTTAAATAAATAATCGCTTCTACAAAAATTCTTCCGGAATATAAAACACGGTCGCCAATTGCAATATCAGAAGAAAGATCAATCACACATAACACAGATGTTTTTACCGAGAAAGTATAGAGCTAAAAACCCCACTATCATATATTATGTATATATATCATAGATCATGAAACAATCTCATACAAAACTCTAATCCAAGAGCTCTCAGTACAATATACAATTGTCTCGCAATGCTTGCAGAAATTGTCAAATGCCTTAGCCAAATTTCTGCCTCACAATAGCCTGCCTCCACTGCGCAATCCCTGATGGTCAAGAACCTCTGAATGAATCATTCTAGCCTGCCTTGACTGTGCAATACTCATAGGCACATCCAATGTGTGTGTGGTTGCATGTGTACACCTAGTAATGTCATAATTGATAGTCAAATTGTCCCTTTCACCTACATCTCAACTGGGTCTCCACTGGATCTGACATGCATGTAGTTAACAGTAGTAAATCTTCAGTTGCATGTGAGACCACTAATTGTGAATCAATTTAATAATTAATTCACTGATCTCTCACTAGCGTATCTTCAGTGACAACTAGCACAGCTAAGTTTGACTCACTTAACCGAGTTAAACTACTTTACAACTCACATAACTACACATCCAACTCTGTTACAACTTTCCATCACTCAGTTACAACTAAGTCCACTTGCATGTCCCACCAACCAACCAACCATTGAACTCGAAATTCCTTTAGCTAACTGGTTTTCCACTTTAGTTAACTGATTCCAAGTGCTCCATGAGAATAGATTAATATTTATTGTCCAACTATTATTAAGGGATAATAATAGTCGACATCCATCTATAAATAGACACGTGATCTATAAATAGAACTATCACATACATCTAAAAATAGAACATCATTTATAAATATAATTTGTTCACCATATATAAATAGACATCATCTATAAATATAATTTGCTCATCCATTCTAAAAATAGACTTCCACCTAAAAATAGCCTGTGTGGGCCCCACCTAGTGTAGGTGCTTAATTTTCACTAGGATCAAGGATGTTGTTTCTAGATGCTAATTTCACTGTTTCTTATTGCAACCTTCAACAAGCAGAGCGTACATGTAAGTTATGTTTACATTATGACTTCTAGAAAAAGAAGGATCCTTGATTAAATTAATTATAAATTTTGTTGCTTGTAGGTAGAACTAGACGACGAATTTCTGGTATAACCTCAGCGTATTCTCGATCAGAGAGAAATAACGCTCCGTAGGCAAGTCATCCCCCAAGTTAAAGTGCAGCAGAAGCACTTTAGCCCAGAGGAGGCTACTTGGGAGGACGAAAAATCTATACGAGAAGCATATCTTGAAATGTTTGTTGTGATGAAGTAAGCACCGAGGACAATGTTTACCTCTAGTGGGGGAAGATGTAACACCTTGTTGAATTTTAATGTTATGTTTAAAAGACTTCTATAAATAAATTTGAATTTTGTTAGTAAAAAAGAGATTAATGAATATGGTTATTCGTTAGTAAAACTTGAGTTCTACTTTATGAATAAATTTACATTCAGTAGTTAATTAATTGTTTGGTAAAAGAATTCCAAGATTCTCGAGTAAAAAGGAAGAGGAAGTTTTTTTCTCACAGTTACCTTCCCCAAGAGGATACAAAAGGAAATCCTAGGAAGGGGAAGGGGTTTTGTTCATGAAAGAAGAAAAGGGTTAACAACAGATTGTTGTAAATGAAAGAGTTGTCTAGAGTTGGTTTAATTCCAGTGGAGCTCTGTAACCCGAAGGGAGTGTAGGCTGGATAGAGGTCATGAGGCCTAACTTCTGACAAATAACAACTACCTTAGACTCTGGTGCAGAGCACGGGGGGGAGTAGAGGATGTGATCGCCTCTCTCATGGTTGGGTGGCACCATCAATTAACAGAAAATAAAGAGATAAGTATTAAAGTTTTCTGGTTATGTTATAGGTAATGATAAGAAATATGTACTTCAAATTATGTGCTTGACATGTTACAGGAAATAAAGAGAGATAACTGCTAGCTAGATTTAATACTGGTATTCTAATAATTTCGAAAAGATGAAATAATCTGGAAACTAGATAAAGGAATGCTTTGTCTCACAAAGCTTTGGGAAGTCCATGAATTCTATTTCGACAGGTGGAGAATCTAAATGACAGAGAGAGACTTTGATGAGTTGGGTGGCTCGAACAAAAAGTCCCCAAGCATCTCGTGAAACAAAGAGAAAGACTTTGAAAGCACATTTCAAGACTAAATTATTCCAAAGATGAGATATTTTGCCTTTCGGAGATGTTTGGAGGAAGGGAAGTCTTTGAATATCCAATTGCACTTGAATTGATAAGAGGAGCACTAATCAATCACGAAGAGGGAGGGGGGCTGCAGTCAAGTAGCCAAAATTTGATTGAGTGATGACCTTAATCTCCCACAAGAAGCAAGATGGTAGCAGATCATACTTCCCATGTGGAAGAGGAGTTATCCTTCCTTTGAGCATGGGAGTCATCTCAAAGCAATCACTAAAAGAGGACATAAAGTGGAACACAATGTTTGCGCTTGTGGGTCTTATCAACCCTGTAGTGACTTCATGCAAGGGCTATGCCATGCATTACATTATGATATGTGTGGCATTACACTAGGATATGTGTGGCTTAGGTTGGCTATTATGAAATTCAATCATATCTTCAACCATTAATTACTAAGGTTCTCTAGCCTTGCATAATAACTTTATTTACCTTGAATTGGCAATAAAATTGTGTTAGCCAAATATATGTACCACCTTATAACTTTAAATTATTCAATTATTTAAATTTTTTCCTAAATAAAATAAAGTTTAAATAAAAATATTAAAAACCATATAATGAAAAATTAACTAAAATCACCTAATATTATTAATTTTTTAAACTTACATACTAACAACATAATATTATATTAGTAAAAATAAATATATTTTCACTTTATCATTATACATTATTCAATACTCACTCAAATTTTTTTTTTTTAATCATTATACATTATTCAATACTCATTCAAAAAAAATTAACTCTTATTGCCCAAGTTCAAAGAGCTCCACACACAAAGAGCCTCACACACATATTTAGTGATATATTTTTTAATACATTAATCAATAATAGAATCAATCATTTTAATAAAATATTATTTTTTTATAAGAAACTAAAAAAATTTTCATTACTATACTTTTGTTATTTTTAAATAATTTGAATATTCAAATTAATTAATATAAAAAATAATAATATAACTAAAATGTGGTTGGCTATTCCTGCAAGGCAGATGGGTTCCTCCGTACGCCCTGCTGCCTCGTTCTGCTGAGCAACCAAAATTTCGGCTGCTATCCGCCCATTAATGCGGTGGCAGATACACTGCCCACTGTTAACGGTGGGCAGTGTATCTGCCACCGCATTAATGGGCGGATAGCAGCCGAAATAAGCTTCTGCTGTTGTTCTTCCACCGTTGTTCACCAATTTATTAACCATATAAGAGCTACGCAACTCAACCCTCCAAAAGATTATCATCTATTACGTCCAATTCCCTCACCACGCTAGTTGTGAAAACTATCTAAACTTTAGAGGAGTGGATCTCCATTAAACTATACCACTTATGGAAGTGCAGAGGGTGTATCTTCACGAACAATCAAATATAACGGTTGATTACGACTTGGAGGAGTAACTGGAGTTGAATGGAATCTTTTTCTGACAATGATCACGACCACTCACCACTAACTGGAATTGGGTAAAATATTTCCTAAATTCATTCACAAATCCACCCAGAAAATTTTAAAGCAAGAAAAGCATAAAAGCATATCTGCAGTTTTATAAATAGCCTATGCCTTTGCCTGCATATGGACATAGTTCTCTTCTTTCTTGTCAGTCTATCCGTGTGTTTTCGTGTTGGTGTGTGTATTTATGTTGCCGTGTTTGTGTTTTTGCTCTGTTACATGTGTGGATGAATCGTGCTTGCAATTGCAGCTTGTATGCTGATGTTCTGTTACGTCCCTGTCTTGTATATCTGTTTATTTGTGAATTTTGTCCTTGTGTATGACGATATCACTGTTTATTTGTGAATATGTCATTGTTTATGATGAGGAAGAGCAGAGAAGAGAAAATAAATTATAAAATCATAAATTTCATTGCTGAAAAGGGTTTGATGAATCGGCTGCACAATTTACTGAGGGAGGATTTGATGAATCTTTCATTTCAAGGATGCACAGACAACTAGGAGGAATTAAGGAATTATGCTTCGACCGCCTACAGGTAGGATTTGCTGCTTAGGTTAATAGATGGTCGTACATTTGTTGTCCATCATAAAGTTATGTTGTTTTCCATCCTGCTTCCGCTTAAATGTCGTTTGTTATTTTTTTCTGTGGTCTGATAATCCTCCTGTACGAGCAAATAATCTCAATAAAACCACCTTATTATTTCAGTTACTATTGGGAATTAATGGCCATTAAACTCAATTTCCACAGCTACACGGAAATATCTTGATAAAACATTATTATATTAGTTATCTTAAGCAAATAATCGTCATTCAACTCAAATTACAAGCTCATTTGTAAAAAAATCTGTCAAAATTGTATTGCTCATTAATTTATTTCAGAATAATGAACAATGGCAACAGAAATAGGAGGAAAAAGACGTACGAAGAAGAGAATCGAAACCTACGAGGGAAGGGTCAGGTGGTATATCTTATGGTGTAAATGGGTCGATTCCCTCATAATCACGCGTCCTTGTAAGAGTTTTGGCGTTCGTTTTTGTAAAAGAGGGTGGACAATTCCCGGGTGCTTCTGCTGTTGTTGCTGCCACATCTAATTGCAGTTTGGTTTTTCCGATTGTCACTCTCTATATCCGGCCTATAGATTGTCATTTTCCGCCCAATTTGAATTTTTTTTCCGGGAATCGTCTTCATTGACATGTGGTAGCGTACTTTCGAGTGATTGTATGTCTAGCTACACACTTGGTAGAGGATCTTTTCATCATCCTCTTCTCGAGGTTTCTCTGTCATTGTCAGGGGAGACTGATTTATGAGATTTGGTGGGATAGGCTTATTTTATCTTCTCATGGTCTCTATCTGCTCTACCATAATCTCCTAGGATCTACTTGTCCTATCTAGATTGTGTTTTTTATTCTCTTTGTTCTTTGGGGATACCGAATAGGCGGCTATCTGCAACGTCTCTCCAGTACTCGCCTTTCTCACATCATTCTTGGCAGGGGATATGATCTTTTCGTGGATTGTACAGGCTATATGGCCTCTTGGGGATTGTACTTCATATCTTCGTTTCCTTTTATATTCTTACTAATCATAATGGCTGTACGTTGGATGGTGCTGCCAATCTGTCCTCCGTTACCAATTCTTGTCCATAAATAGGCTTCACCTCTCTCTGTTTTATTGCTGTTTTGGGACAGTAACGGCACTTGGGATTTGATCTTCTGCATTTCCTAGGGAATGAGGCTTCCTGACGTCTGTGCCGCCGAATCAGCATTTCGGCTTTTTCTTGCTTATTATATGGTATGAAAAGATGCCATATTTGGTCTTTCTGATATCATCAATTTCTGGTTTTCCACGTCGGCGTTTTTTCAATTTCAATACTATTCGCTAGTGGTGGGGTGTCTATTGCCACATACGCCTCTCTTTATCCTTTTCGCCCTTCAGTCCTAGTCAGAATTGCAGTGACGGCACTCTGAACTTTCACCTAATATCATCTCTTAAGTGCTTTTCGTACTGTCATGTCTTAATTGCTCATCATTCTGTCACATGGCGGACTCGAGTTCTCCTCTTATGGAAATTCCCAGAAGTAGGGTGGAACACCCAAATTCAAAAGCTGCTGATTCTTGTCTTTTGGAGGGTCTGGATGATATTGATGAGCTTATTATCAAACAGGCTTTCAAAAACAATCTTGGTGCTGCGACAAAGGTGCTGGGTGGTCGAACTAGACAAAAGCTCTGTGGTCGAAGTAAGAAGAAGAATCCCTGTTTCAAACATAAAATGGAAATCAAGGAAGTGATATTAGACTATGAGGATCTCTGTGGACGCATAGCAAGTCTGCAGAAAAGGGCGGTCATTGGCAGATGGATGTTTCCGGAGAATTGTGACTTTGATACGACCACATGGATAAGAAAATATTGGAACCCAATTATTGGTTATACTCCTAAGGTCAGTCTTCTTATCAATGGCTGGTTTAGTATTCATTTTATGGACGACAAAGATGTATATAAGATCATTAGTCAGACCTGGGTGTGCGGTAGAAGCTTTATGCAGCTTGTTCCATGGTATCTCGGCTTCAATCCGGTCATGGAGGCTCCTCGCAATCGGGTTATCTCGGTGAAACTGCCGGGCCTCCCACTGGAATTTTGGTCCCTCAAAGCTTTGAGGGCAATTGGTAATTCTATCGGCTGCACTAAGTACATTGACCCTAGTATTTTGGGTTCGAGCGATAAGAGAATTGCATGGATTCTGGTTGAGCTCGATTATTCTGGAGCGCTACCAGGGGACGTTGATTTGGTTTGGGGCAACAGGCATCATCGTCAGCGTATTGATTTTTGGGGCATTCCTTTTCAGTGCCTCATTTGTCACCGTACCGGTCATCTTAGGGAACATTGTCCATATCGAATGCGTATGGTCCGTTCGGGGGATGCTGTGGCTGGTGTGGCTGACGGGCGACGGACTAATGCGGCTTTTGGCATTTCTGTCGGTCTTGAATCAGGTAATCCTAGCTTCCCTAACTCTGAAGATGTCTATGTCTTTTCTGAAGGTCAGTGTGATAGGAACAATCATATGGCTGGGGTGGCTGATTCGGTTCCTGGAATTCACAGAGTTTCATATGATAATTATCGTGTACTGGAACCGGAATCAAATCATGTGCCCTCAGACATAGTCAGTCCACCTGAATCCTCTGGTTTGGGGAATAATAGTTTCGCTGTCAATGTCACCCCTCCTGGGCCTGGCGGTTTGGGGATTGACTCGTCTATTGACTTATTTCAAAAGGCCTCTTTGGATTATTCTGATGAAGTATGTCCTCATTCTCACTCTGTTAATATATCAGATTGTACTCCCCATGAAAATCCGAGTACTGTTGTCTGTCGTGGAAAGTCCCATGCTGACCCCCCACTTTTCCCTTCTTCCAACTTTTCAATAGGTGAGTCGTCTGCTCTTCATTGTAATACATCTAGTGGGGCCCATCTGTCTCTTGATATATCCCCTGAACCTGTCGATCCTGTCATCCTTTCGGACTCCCCTAGGAACTCTGTTGGGAGTGATTTAGAACCCATCATGGCCAACCCTAATATAGATCTTGCTGCTCTTACTGTTTTTGAAAGGCCTCCTTCGTCGAGGGATACTAGGGTCTCCTATCTTCAGTCATCTAATATTACTACAAGGCGTAAGCCCCAGGCAGTGAACAAATATTCTAGGGGCAAATTCAAAGCTATCTCCCTGTTTTCTGAGGAAGATGTGAATCTCACAGATATTCCCATATCTGTTAGTGAAGGTACATGGGATAGTACAAGGGCGCTTAGAGCATGCAACCTTGGGGAGGCTTCGCCATGACCCACATCCTATCCATGAATATATGGGGGTTGGGCAATGCCTCCAAAGCTCATTGCCTGAAGGATCTTTTGTTTTCTGAAAGTCCGGTCATCTTTTTGGGTCAAGAAACTATGTGCCGCCGGGAGAAAGCAATCAAATTGTTTTTGAGTTTCAAGACTGGGTGGTTTGCGGCGGCTGTGGATGCTATGGGGCTCTCTGGGGGAATGATTGCCATTTGGGATCCGGATAGGGTAATTTTTATAGCCTTTAAATTTTTCGAGATCATTTTGCTCTCGAGTCGACTTAGGGGACAGGAGGAGGCTGTTAATATAATCAATATCTATGCCCCATATAATAACAGGCAATCCTTTTGGCAGAGAATGGCTGCATCGGGCATACTTTCGCTGCCTAATTTAATCTTGATGGGGGACCTAAATTCTACAATGCAATCCGACGAAATATGGGGCAATTCGGCCAGACTGGATCCTCTCTCCTCCTTTTTGAATGATATGTTTTATGACTTTCATTTGGTTGACATTCGACCACTCCCTCTTTTTCCTACATGGACGAACAGAAGGGCGGGTGCTGACTTCATAGGTAAAAGACTGGATCGGGCCTTGGTCAAAGAAAACCTTTTGGATAAGTGGGGTATGCCTCGATCGGGGATCCTCGTATCAGATATCTCGGATCATATGCCCATTAAACTGTCTTGGATTCCAATTGCTGAGTCTAAGGGAAGGCCTTTCAAATTTAACAGAATATGGCTTGAGGATAAATAATACACAAGTATGATTATTCGGCTCTGGCAAGATGATGAGGAGTTTGAGGATCTCAGGGATTGGAACCGTTTTCATTGTAAGCTTCAGAAGATTAAGAAGGTGTCAAAGGAGTGGGAGATTAGGAAAAAGAAGACGCTCAAACATGAGTTACAGGAGATCTCCAGACAGATGGCGAATATATATGCTTCTTTCACAGTTTCTGCCCTTGATGTCTCTACACTGCAATTGTTGAACGATCTCGGTTCAAGGAAGAGGGAGATATTAAGGATTGAGGAGGTTACCTGGCGATTAAAAAGCCGAATTTCATGGCTGAAGGAAGGTGATCTTAACACTCATTTCTTTCATAAATCTGCTTCTGACAGGCGGAACCGAAATGCTATCTGGCGGATAAAAAGGAATGATGGCAGCTTTGCTTATTCTACTTCTGAGATTCAAAAAGAAACATTCTCTTATTTCTTAACCTTTTATCTGAAAGATCATTCGATTAACGATGAGAATCAGTCCTGGGTTTTGGAACATATTACAAGATTCTTTGATGAAGCGGTCATTGCTGTCATTGATTAGCGTATTACAAGGAATGAGGTTCTTATGGTCCTGCAATCTTTTCCTCATGATAAATGTCCGGGGCCAGATGGTTGGCCTGTGGAGTTTTTCATTTTCTTCTTTGAATTTCTTGGTTTAGAACTCACTGATTTGATGGAATTGTTTCACATACAGGGTTTTATGCCGGCTAATCTGAACTCAACGTTCATTGCCCTGATTCTGAAAGTTGCGGATCCTCAATCTTTTACAGATTTCCAGCCCATTGCCATTTGTAATCTCATTTATAAGGTCACCTCAAATATCATAGCAAATCGTATTAAAGCTGTATTATTTGATCATATTTCCAAGGAACAGTATGGTTTTCTTAAGGGGCGGTCAATTCACGATGCAATAGCCATTGCACAGGAGGTTCTCCACTCTATGCACTCGGATAAAAAAGAGGCTCTGGTTACGAAGGTGGATTCAGTGGATTGGTCTTACATCCGAATTGTACTGCTCAAGATTGGTCTTCCATTCGAATTATCCGATGGAGTATGTCTTGTATATCCTTGGTTAGATACGCTGTCATTGTAAATGGTATTCCAACTGATTTTTTTGTGGCTGGTCGTGGTTTACGACAAGGTTGTGCTTTATCTCCGCCATTTTCATCCTCATAATGGACGGATTTAGTAAGATCATGCACAAGGCTGAGCAAAAGGGTTTCATTAAGGGCTTTGCCTTTTCAAATTCTGTATCCACAATGCACTCCTTATTTGTTGATGACCTATTACTTTTTGGAAATATGGTTCGAAATCATTGGTTTTACATTCACATTATGTTTATGCGTTTCGAATCTACTACAGGTCTGGGTATCAACAGCAGTAAATCCTTCCTTATTTATGAGTTTGGTGATATACAAGAGATCATGTTCATTGCGGAGTTTTTGGGTGTCGATTATAGGCTGGCATCTCTGGGTTTCAAATATCTGGGTTTTATAATTAAACCCTGTGGCTATAAAATCAGAGATTGGATTTGGATTGTTGAAAGGTTTAGGGCTCGGATTTGCTGATGGACTCATCGTTGGCTGTCTTTGGGGGGGCGGCTTATCATGATACAGGCAGTCCTGTCCCAGATGATGGTTTTATGGTGTCATATTTTCTTCCTGCCGGCAGATATTGTTAACAAAATCAATAGTATTATCTCCCAATTTCTTTGGGGTGGGGCTAATATGGAGAAGAAATATCATCTTTGCAGTTTTGAAACTTTATGCAAGCCAAAGGATATGGATGGATGGGGTATTTTGAATACCCGTGTTTTCAATTGTGCCCTTTTGATTAAATCCTTTTGGCGGGCCATTAATGGTTCTGGCATTTGGAATGCCATCATCAGGGCCAAATATATTGATGGTGATATTCCTTATTTTCTCAGCTATCATGATTTTACATTTCCTCGTAGAATTTCCTGCATCTGGGGCAGTTTCAAAAAAATCCTGGCTCACGTGGCTCCTCGATTGACATGGCTTTTCCGAGATGGGGGGCGCATCCCAATTGGATCCCTCAGCGTTCTCTCTTTGCCTCTTCAATACGCCCCATCTCATCGTCTTGTCCACTCTTTGGCTCAGAGTGGACATATGTATCTGTCTCATACTATTTTTGTATGGTCTTTTGCTGCTCCAATTTTCAAAACTGCTATTCAATTGGGACTGGATGGGGCTATTGCTGTTGAGTGGGAACAACTTCGTGATCATATGAGGGGTGCTGGTTTTTGCTACACTACAGGTGGTGATCAGATAGTATGGAACGGACCTCTCAAGGATAATATGGTCATTGTTCAGGATATTTATCGTAATATCATTTCCCAATCTCAACAGATTCAAGCAACCAGAATTTTTTATCCATTTTGGCATAGGAAAATTCCCACGAAAATCACTCTCTTCGGATGGTTGGTTTGGCGTGGGAAGATACTTACATGGGAAAATCTCATGAAGAGAGGTCATCAGGGACCCAGTCGTTGTGCTATCTGCTGCATGGAAGAAGAATCCATTTCTCATTTATTTTTTTCCTGTCATATCATATCCAGATTGTGGAAGTTTTTCAGCGCCTTTTTTATGAACCCGTTATGGTCTCTTGTGGATTTCATTTCTGCTGCTACAGATTGGGACATGTTGAAGTCTAATTACAACTCGCTTCCTTTTTTCCTCATATGGGAGGTCTGGTTGGCAAGAAATCAATTGATCTTTGAGAACAGACCCTTTCAGATTCACCGTGTCTATCAGGCCATCAAAAGTTGGATGGAAGATCGTCCCCAACATGTTTCCACTGTGTTGGATGGCTCTCATCGTATTAGACCTCATGAGATTTCCATCCCTGCCATCTTTTTCGATGGGGCATCATTGGAGGGTAACACTGGATGTGGTGTATGGCTCAAATTGTCCAACCGTGAACGGATTCATATTTTCTGGAATGGTGGCCCTGGCTCTAATAACAAAGCTGAGATTATGGCTCTTTGGGGTGGTCTTCTGGCAGTTTCAAACCTTCAAATTCAAAACATCAGCATATATGGGGATTCAAAACTTGTCATTGGATGGGTTTCTAACAGTTTTCTTATGTTGTCTCTGAGTCTGCAAGGTTGGATTGATAGAACACGGAGACTATGGAGGAGGTTGAATTGCCCAAAAATCAGTCATATATATCATGAGAATAACACTCGTGCTGATGGGCTGTCCAAGAAGGGTCTATTGGCCGACTTCGGGGTCATGAAGATCATTCACTTCCGTGATGGTTCGCAGATATGGGAGTCATCCATTCCCATTCCTTGAGTTTATCGAATTGCACTCTCTGTTCTCTGTTTTTTTGGCTTATCATCTTTTTATGGTTGGATACAGGTTTTTTGGTACAGGCCTTATGGTTCTCGTATTTCTGTTTGTACTCATCATGCTGTTCCTACAGGCGGAATCACACTGTTATGATGTTACTTCTCAAGGTTTCAGATTCATGGATTTCCCTGTCTTTTTGTCAAGTGTTCCACGTCTATCATTTCACAAGTGAGCCTGCTTTTATAACCATCTCAGTATGACTTTGTCAAGCGAGCCTGGTTTTGGAATATCTAGCAAGCGAGCCTGCTATATTTTATCTCAAAGCGAGCCTGTTTTAGATTTCTATCAAGCGAGCCTGCTAGGCACTTTATACCACAGGAAGCGGGCCTGCCCTATCTTATCTCAAGCGAGCCTGTTATAGATTTATATCATGTGAGCCTGCTATACGCTTTATTCTACAGGACTGGTCTATATTTTCTCGGGTGGGCCGTTTTCATTATTACATCAATATGCCCACCCCTGTCTTGAAGACTTCCCTTATCCTTTTTCTACGCTATCATTTAAAATTTGCCTTCTTTTTGTATGCTGCTATGGCTTATTACTTATTGTAATAATCCTTTTCAGCCTTTCATGTCTACCAGGTATGACAGATTTTAATTATGTTGGGATGGATAACCCCCCCCGTAATAGTGGTAATCGGCCTCATTTTCATCTGCTTATTCTTTCTTTGAATGAGCATCTTGTTTATGGCTACGCAATGTTGATTTTCTCGCTGATTTTCAGCTGAGAATATAATTTTGAACATGTACTGTTTATATCCTAATATATACAGTGTTTTTTTCTTCTGAAAAAAAAAAGAATCGGCTACACAATTTTGCTGTGGGAGGAGCTGAACTTCTTTCATTTCATGGATGTACAGACATCAAATAGGTATGGTGTTTGCTTAATGGATGGTTTCTACAGAGTTCTACTGTTGTTCATCCAGATATGCCTTCTCTACTAGCTACTGACCGATATTATTATTTCAGTTATTTTTAAGAATTAAGCTGCATTAAACTCATTTTTTTTCTTTTAAGTGTATCGTCTAGACTGTCATTTGTAAAGCATATCTAAATATGCTTTGTTTTGTCCAATATAATATAGTTTATTATGTTTATTTTTTAATTTCATTGCATTCAAAAAATCTTTTATAGGTATATTGAAGTCTTTTATAGGTATATTGCTCACTAATTTATGGAGAAGTCATAAATGATGGCAGGAATAGGAGAGAAAAACTAATTTAACGTGTAAATTACGGAAATAGGAGGGAAAAACTAAACTAAATTGTTCTGTTTAAATTTGATGAATCTGATTAGGGTTTTATCAAATGCTTGTATGCTTGATTACTGCATCTCATTAATGGTTTAATTTTATAGTTTATGTCTGCCTTTTCACATGCAAATGTTTGGAGATTTCCCAAATTGAAACGAAACCCCTTTTAATGGTAGGTCATTTGTTCGAATCCCGTCAATGGTAAATTTTATTGTGTTTAGATACCGTGGGAGAAGCGGTGTGTAAAAGGCGTATGGTAGTGACGTGTTTGGGAAGCCCATTTCTGTGCCAAGAACGTGGCCAGCATGGTTGGCGGTTTTTCCCTAATCCATTCAAACATTCTCTGTGGATTCCGGTGATTTGACTACCCCGTATGAAACGCCCTCTCTCGCTGTTCCCAAGGTTATCTCGGCAACCTTTGGTGTAGCACGGAAACCTAGCAAGCCTTAAGCCGTACTGTCTTCCACGTTGCACACCAAGTATGTGTCCTTAAAGGCTAAAACTACTGCTGCAGTGGCACTGCATATGCTTCGATTGGCATCGGAAGCGTAAATAGCAGTGGAACATTACTTGGGCTGAATCGAGATGCCTGCTGGATAACATTACAAAATTAAAAGCCCATGCAATTCATTTCGATCATGAAGCGGTGAACAGGCCAAGGCCTTCCGACGGATTCCCATGCGATAGGGAGATAGCCGGCCGACCGTGGCACCCCCGCCGACAATGTTGAGATTTTCTTTTAATTAAATTTGGAGAAAATCTCATGAAGGTGAGAACAATAGGATTTGTTGCTAAATTGACTCCATCTATTTCTGATGAGGAGTTAATGCATCCTATATTTGTTGTGAGTGAATTTATGATTCAGTTTCTATTCACAGCTATAAAATTTAAGCCCGTAGAGGCAAAAGAGCATGATGAGGAATGTGAGGTGAGTGGAAGAGATGAGACAGGCAGCAACTAAATAACTAACTGTTGCTCGAGCAAATGCTACCTTTCCGTCTCTCTTGCCGTAGTTCTCTTGCCCTGGAGATCAAAAACTTGCAATCATTTGCTTGCTTTATCATTGCCTTGACACCTGAAGACATCGAGCCATGCTTGTTTACGAGCATATCGATTAGACCTGTTGACGCCAGAAAGATTCTATTTATTAAGCAATAAACTACCTGGCTCGGAGCAGGCAATAGGGTCGCTTGGATGGAAATGAATTCACAAAACCCGGGGATTGGGGTGGGTGGGTAAATAGTCGCTGTTTTTGATCAATCAAATTGCTTTATATAATCTAACTTTGCATTTCAATCCATCCATCCAGAGCAGTTCAATAATAGCTAAAGGGAAACCAACCCCTCCCTCCTCTCGGGACCATCCATCCCCGCAGCAGATGAGAAACTCTGCTATTGTATTTCTCCAGTTGATGAATGAGATTGTCGATGCCCTATTAGGTGGACGTAGCCCAGATTGGTTGGGTGAACCATGTTAAAATCTCTGTTTTTCATGGTTGAATGCTATGTGTGTCTTATTTGTTTTAAGTTTCTGCTGTGTTAATTACTCTAACACTTGGTATCAGAGCATGAAGTTGGAGACAGGGCGATGTTGATGGTAGTGGTAAGGAGGTCCAAGAAGATGCGTCTTTGATTGCAGCGTTTAGTATTGGATCAGAGTGTCGACGTCCTGAATTGGATCTGCTGAGTGCGTTGAGCCGTGAGATGGTTCGATGAGCAATTGGGCTGGCCTGCTATTCAGCTGCCGAAGCATACTTGCGTGGATTAATAGCGTAATTAATTTCCGCTGTTGAATTATGATTTGCGTCCTCTGTTCCGTGAGCTCGTGAGCTGGAATCAATACAGTGAATTGTCAGTGTTGTGAAGCCAATTGCAGGAGCCGTTGAGCTGTTGAGCAGTCGTCCAAGAGCTGTTGAGCTGTTCGAACAATCTGCGTGACCTGTTGATGACAACGTTGTGAGCTGGAGGGCGTGGGGTATATGCTCCGGCTAGGAACTTCAATTCCGGATTGTTGTTAAACTGCGCGTGATGGAGATCCAACCGTGCCTGATGCATACCTGCGTCGACTGATTGACTGGAGAAACCGTGAACTGCTGGGGTATGGTTAAATCGATTATTAAAATGCCACGTTGAACCATTGAAAAATCGATTTGCTGCACTTCTTTTTAAATCGATTTAAATATTCGTTTTTTACTTCTTTCAAATCGATATCGAAATTTTGAATACAAATCGATATATGATTTAAAGGGATGCATATGATTTTTTTAATGATATGCAAATCGATATATATAAAATGCAATATATATTTTAAGTCGATTTATAGTCATTGAAAATCGATATGCAAAATCGATGTTTGGCATAAGTTTTTTGGTATATCGATTTGAGTGTTGTTTTTTGAAAAACAAAATCGATTATATTAGAAAGGGTGGCACTTTATTAATTTAAGAGGAGGTGGCCCATTAGAAATCGATTTGTATATTAAATGCCATTTGCATATGGTATTAAGGGAAAGGCATTTTATAAGGTGAAGGGCATTTTCATTAGCAAAAACTTCATTTATTAAGAGTTGCAATTGGAGATTTTTTTTGTGACACGAGCTACTAAACATGGCAAAAACACAAAGTGCTCGGTTTGAGATCGAGAAGTTCAATGGCAAAAACAACTTCGAGATCTGGAAAGTGAAGATGTATGATCTACTTGTGCAACAAGGCGTGGTGAAGGCGCTGTTGGGAAAAGCCAAACAGCCTTACACCATGACAGATGATGAATGGAGTGACTTGGATGAAAGAGCACTGAGCGACATTCGACTGTGTTTGGCGGATGATGTTTTGTTTAACATCGTGTCAAAAGAAAACTGCTGCTGGTTTGTGGACAAAGCTTGAAAAGCTGTACATGACAAAATCCTTAACCAATAGGATTCTTCTGAAGCGACAGTTGTACAACTTGCGCATGAAGGAAGGTACAACGATAACTGATCATCTGAATACCTTTAATACTCTCCTGGTGCAATTAGAAAGTATAGAAGTAAAATTTGAATCTGAAGATAAAGTTGTAACTTTATTATGCTCGTTGCTCGAGTCATGGGATCATTTTGTTACTTCTATAAGTCTTAGTTCATCAGAAACCCTTGAGTTTGATGATGTTGTTGGAGCTTTGTTGTCTGAAGAAACAAGGAAAAGGTCAAATTCAGAAACCTCTACATCAGAAGCAATGATGGTCAGAGGTCGTTCTAAAGAAAGACGCTTCAGTAAGCATAACAACTCGCGTTCAAAATCAAAAGGGAAGAAGAGTAAGGTAAAGTGCTGGTTTTGTGGCAAATCAAGACATTTGAAGAAGGACTGTTGGAAGAGACAACAAACATCCAAAGGAGACTCTTTGACAGAAAAGAAAGAAGCAAACACGATAGATACAGGTTCGGCATCCATTTCAGGTATGAGTGATGAAGTGTTATCAGTTAGTTTGTCTAATCATGATCAACATTGGTTGTTAGATTCTGGTGCGTCAAATCACATGTGCATTCATAGAGAGTGGTTTAAAACCTATAAATCAATCAATGATGGAGTTGTTTACATGGGAAATGATGTCTCGTGTAATATTGTGGGAATTGGAAGCATCCAGATTAAAATGTTTGATGGGACAAATAAAATTCTAACTAATGTAAGACACGTACCTGAACTAAGAAAAAACCTCATTTCACTAGGAGTACTAGACACTAATGGATATAAAACCTTTATTCAAGGTGGAGTAATGAAAGTTTATAAAGGAATTTTACTAGTAATGAAAGCAAAGAAGGTTGGAAATCTTTTTCAGTTAGAAGGAAGAACCGAGTCAGATCATGCTTCTACAGTATCTGAAAACGACGGTAATTCTATTCGTTTATGGCATCAAAGGTTGGGCCATATGAGCGAAAGAGGATTAAAAATTTTATCTGATCGTAAGTTACTTCCTAGTTTAAAATCTTCTAAGTTAGATTTCTGCAAACATTATCTATTTGGGAAACAAAGCAAGCAGAATTTTAAAACTGGAAAACATACTAGTAAGGGAATCCTTGATTATATCCATTCTGATGTTTGGGGTCCATCTCCTACAACCTCATATGGAGGATCGTCATATTTTGTATCTTTTATTGATGATTTATCTAGAAAAGTGTGGGTCTACATGTTAAAGAAGAAGTCTGATGTGTTTACAGTTTTCAAACAGTTTAGAGCATTAGTTGAAAACATCACTGGAAGAACCATTAAATGTTTAAGAACTGACAATGGTGGTGAGTTTACTTCAAAGGAATTTGATAATTATTGCAAGGACGCTGGGATCGAAATACATAAAACCACTGTATATACTCCTCAGCAAAATGGAGTTGTTGAACGCATGAACATGACTCTTTTAGAGAGAGCAAGAAGTATGCTTAGTAACACCAATTTGCAGAAGGAATTGTGGACAGAAGCAATTTCTACAACTTGTTACTTGGTAAATCGATCACCACCAACTGCAATAAGATGCAAAATTCCTCAATAGGTATGGAAAGGTTATCCATGTGATTATTCTAAACTGAAAGTTTTTGGTTGTGATGCATATGCTCTAGTTCCGAAACATCAGCATTCTAAATTAGATCCTAAATCAAAAAGATATATCTTTGTTGGATATGGTGATGGGACTAAGGGATATAGGTTGTGGGATCCTACTACTCACAAGATCATCATTAACAAAGATTTTAAATTTAATGAATCTTCACTTGAAAATCCAGATGTAGATGATAAATTGAAACAGGATAATGTACCTAAGCTTCAACACATTCAGTTTGAAACCAGTTCAAATACTGATGATAGTCCAGATGAACAAGTTTCAGATTCAGATCATGAACAAGTTTCAGATGCAGATCATCAACGTGTTTCAGATGCTGATCATGAAGAAGTTCCTACAGATAATAATAAACAAATTGTGGAAGTACCAGAAACATCTTTAAGGAGGTCTACGAGAATCAGACGTCCTCCTAAAAGGTATGATGATTATGTTACTTCAGTTGCTTTAACCGCTAATGATGATGAACCTTTGTGCTATCAGGACGCTGTAGAAGGTTCTAACAGTGATAAGTGGAAAGAGGCTATGAAGGACGAGATGAAGGCATTAGCCAAGAATGCCACATGGGATCTGGTTGAACTTCCTAAAGACAGAAAAACTGTGGGATGTAAATGGGTTTACAAATTGAAGAGGGGTGTTGATGATAATGAAGACAGGTACAAAGCGAGGCTGGTTGCGAAAGGTTTTTCTCAGAAAGCAGGCATCGACTTTCATGAGATATTTTCACCAGTTGTAAAAATTGTTTCAATTCGGATTGTGTTAGCATTAGTTGCTTGACTTAATTTAGAATTACAACAACTAGATGTTAAAACTGCATTTTTACATGGAGATTTAGATGAAGAGATTTACATGGAACAACCGGAAGGGTTTGTTCAAAATCGCATCAAGAAATTTGTCTGCAGGCTCAAGAAATCATTGTATGGTCTGAAGCAGTCGCCTCGACAATGGTACAAGAAATTTGATTCTTTCATGATGAGTCAAAATTATATAAGAAGTGAATATGATCATTGTGTTTACTTTAAGAAATTAAGTAATGGCATATTCATTATCTTAGTGTTGTATGTTGACGATATGATTTTAGCAAGCAAAAGCATAACAAAGATCAACAGGTTAAAGGCTCAGATGGCTAGGACGTTTGATATGAAAGATCTAGGAGCAGCAAGACAGATTTTGGGCATGGATATTTTCAGAGACAGGAGTAATGGTAAGCTGTGGCTATCACAACAGAAGTATATTGAGAAAATACTCTTGAGGTTTGGTATGAACAATGTGAAGCTTGTTTCAGTCCCTTTTGCTTCCCATTTTAAGCTTTCTTCAAGTTTATGTCCTAACACTAATGAAGAAAAGGAATATATGTCTCGAATTCCATATGCCAATGTAGTAGGTTGTTTGATGTATGTGATGGTTTGTACTCGACCAGATATTTCACATGCACTTGGGGTTGTCAGTAGGTATATGGCAAATCCAGGAAAAGAACAATGGTTAGCGGTGAAATGGGTGCTTTGGTATCTGAGAGGCACAAGTGATTATTGTATCACTTATAACAGAAGCAGTGAATATGTTTGTGGATATGTTGATTCCGATTTTGCAGGTGATTTGGATAAGAGAAGGTCAACTTCAGGGTATGTCTTTACTCTTGCAGGTGGAGCTATTAGTTGGATGTCAAAGCTACAGAACATTGTTGCTTTATCCACTACAGAAGCAGAATACATAGCTGCTTCACATGCTTGCAAAGAAGCAGTTTGGTTGAAAGGTTTGTTTGGTGAGTTTGGTAGGTTACAGGACAACATTAAGTTATTTTGTGATAGTCAAAGTGCAATTCATTTGGCTAAGAATCCGGCCTATCATAGTAAATCAAAGCATATACCTATCAAGTACCATTTTGTAAGATAGGTTATCACTGAAAGGGGAGTCTCTCTTGAAAAAGTGCATACAAAGGAAAACTGTGCAGACATGTTCACGAAACCAGTTTTGTTAGAGAAGCTACGATGGTGTCTGGCTTCTCTTGGCTTGCAGAAAAGATAAAAATAATAATGGAACAGGGTATCAGGCTAATTGTTGTCAAGGTGGAGATTGTTGAGATTTTCTTTTAATTAAATTTGGAGAAAATCTCATGAAGGTGACAACAATAGGATTTGTTGCTAAATTGACTCCATCTATTTCTGATGAGGAGTTAATGCATCCTATATTTGTTGTGAGTGAATTTATGATTCAGTTTCTATTCATAGCTATAAAATGTAAGCCCGTAGAGGCAAAAGAGCATGATGAGGAATGTGGGGTGAGTGGAAGAGATGAGCAGATGAGAAACTCTGCTATTGTATTTCTCCAATTGATGAATGAGATTGCCGATGCCCTATTAGGTGGACGTAGCCCAGATTGGTTGGGTGAACCACATTAAAATCTCTGTTTTTTATGGTTGAATGCTGTGTGTGTCTTATTTGTTTTAAGTTTCTGCTGTGTTAATTACTCTAACAGGCAACTCTTCAGCTCTTCAACGAGAGATCTCTCTAGGTGCCTACCTCAACATTCCTAGACAATGTTACATTTAATAAACTGAAAAGGTTAATTTAGACAAAAATAAGTGTTTATACATGGTAATTTGATATTTCAAGTCTCCGCTGTTTGTGAAATGTGGTAATTTAGATTTGAGTTGAATTTATGTTAATGATAATGTTAGTTTATATAATTAAATGTAAGTAGATATCATTTCAATATTTTAAAAGTAATAATTTAAAAAATAAAAATGCTTTAAGTTGTTTTATTTTTATTTTTTTAAAATATTTTATTTTTAGAGAAGAAATACATGCACAGGTTTTCTAGCAAAACATTTTTCGGTTTTTTCCTCTTAATAAATTGGAACATATTGGATGGAAATATATGTTGTGTTTTTTTTAAAAACTTTTGGCTTATTATCCTATATTCTTGGGCTTTTTTGGATAGCATATTAACATTAACATTGAGCTCTTTGCAAACATATTGGAATCAGAGAAAAATAAATTGAGTTCTAACTACAATTATAATTATAATTATATCCATTGTAAGTGTAAGAATTAAATTTCTCATCTTGAAATTTTCATTTTTCTAGTCCACAAAGAGCTTTGAATCCCTTATTTACTTTCAAAAAGTTTAGACCTCTATTTGTGGCAATTTTGAACATCAACCAAAAAACATACACTTCAATCCTGTTTATTAGATCCTTCTCCTACCACTGCTTTAAAGCTAATCATGTGATTGCCCCTTAAGAATATGTACCTCATGCTTTATATTTACTTGGAACTCCTTGGCATCCTCCTTCAAAGTAACTCTAAATCTTTGATTTATCTATCTTTGAAACCTTTAAATTTCTTTAAATCTTTGTTTTGAAAGATTGCCAAATATCTCCACAAGCATATTTAACATCTTGCAGATTTAAATTGGTAGAATTTCTTTCTTTTTAAATATCATTTCCTTTTTGGCCAGCCAAAATTCCCACACTACTATACAAGGTAGGCTTTGTGGTTTCTTAATAAATTATCCTCAACTCTATGGTTTCTTGCTGAATTATTGTTATACCATTAGACAATTTGAAGTCTCTCTTCATATTTCTTTTGAATATGGGCAATGCACAAGCGATGATATATGGATTCATTCTTCTTTTTACACAAAATACATCATCTTAGAACCTGTAATGTCCTCCTCTTATAATCATCCTGGGTTAGAACCTTAATGGATAAGGTGAACCATAAGAAGTTCTAGATTTTAATAGATAATTAATTTTCCGTGCAGCTTACCTAATTTCATGATGGTCTCATTACCTAATTTTGTTATGGATTTATTTTTAGACCATATAATTTCATCTTACATTGTACATTATTCGATAGCATTATTTTTTGAGATTAGATATATCACATCCATTCCTTTGCTTTCTCTTCATGAAACCCCAACTGGGTCATTGATTTCTACCCTTGATTACATATTTTTGCTGTCTCAAGATTTGTTGCCTCTGCTAAGCGAAAGATTTTCATATTTACCAGTTCAGATATCAAGTTTTTAGACAACTTACAATTTCCTATATTCCCCATCTGAGGATCTTCATCTATCTCTGTTCTATCACCCTTACCCACCTTCTAGACTAGCCATCTGGTTATCAAAGGAAAGGCCTTGACTAAGATCATCTCAATGACTAATCTACACAGTTTTTTCTTCACTTCTTATTCATTCCACTATTGTTTTAGGAAGTATACATTTTTCAATCATTACTTTCCCCTATAATCCTTCTCCCTAATCTTTTTCTTGCTATAGATTGTCGAAACAAGTGAATGTTTTTTACTCCAAACCTCTTTGATTTTTTATCTTTTTCAATTTTTTCTATTTCACCTTAGGGATTCCTTCCTTTTTTGTTTACCCTGTCCACAAAAAAATTAAAGCATTTATTCCTTATTTTTCCCAACATTCCTTTCAAAATGTAAGCTAATAAATGCCAATACATTGTGATCCCCTTCGATACCAACTTTATCAAGCTGGCTCCTTTGGATAACCACATGTAGCATTAATTAGTCATTTGCACTTCTATTATTTCATAAAGCCAATTTTAATCCTTCACCCTATAACCATTAGGTTTAAGACAAAATCCTAAGTATTGTAGTCCACCATCAATGCTTTGGATGGATAATGATGATGTGTGAGAGAACTAGCTTTTTGGCTCTTCATTCAAACTATTAAATAACAATGGGTTTTTATGAGCACTTACCCCATTCATGTTGTTTTGCAATACAATTCTAAAATTTCTTTGTATCTTGTTTTCCCCTAAGAGACTTGTTACAATAAAATCTTGCACTTGTTGAGATAAAGTCCAGAAAGCTCAAATGCGAGACCCTATGCACTCAAGAGGGGCCCACTATTACTTCACTAACCCTCTTGCTTCTTTCCAGCTCTCCTTTGGCTCAAGTGGGTTTCTCTATAGTAGATCATAGGGATTTAATGGATCGGTCAAACTGAGTCAAGAGCCCCCTACACACACAACCAAGGAATCACTGGGAGAGATAAACCCTAACAAAATAGTTTATATGACTTACAAAAGAGAACATGTGATGCAAGATAAAAAAATCAGTGCCTTCGCTTGCCAATATATTTTTGGGTGAATATGGAGTTAAGGAGCAACACAATTGGGGAGAGAAGGGAGATGGATGTGGGTGCAAGGAACTAAGGGAGACTAACTTATTTCCCTTAGACTTCCAACCTTAGTGCCCTTCAATCTTCAAGGATGGGAGGGGGGGGTGAGCTTAGCTTAGGTAATCTCAAAAGAGCTTGATGAGAGATTCAAAAAGGCTTGGAGTGGATTTAACCTTAGACTAACTTGTGTATCCAGGAGGCTTGGGCTAGGTGCCTTACAATTTTCAAGGATAAATAAGGGAGGGAGCTTAACTTGGTCACCTCAAGAGAATTAAGGAAAATAAAGAGATAAAAATACTAGCAAAACCATAGTGAATGTTTAGTAGCCCTTATCCATCAACAATAAACAAGATTGAAAGAAGATAAATCACATTGAATAACACATATCATCAAAGTTCACCAATAATCATCAATGAAAAGAAGTCTATCCACATCAATATGGCCTTTTAATCAAGATTTTTCAATACCCATCAAGAAAAGATAACTATCTACATCAACAAAATCCTCCAAAAAGTTGTTCTACTTATTCCTCCATGATCACAATTAAGAATTAAGAGAAAATTTCAGAAATTTTAAACTTGTTAAGGGATTTCTCCCCAAATGCAATCCTAAGAGAAAATAAGAAAAAGTGCACCTCTATTTATAGAGGAGGTGTTGAACTTCACATATATTAATATTTTTAAGGCTAAAAGCCACCCCTAATCTGGCCTAAGGAGGGGAAAAAGGCCTCTTCGCCATTAATTAATCAAAATTACACGAATTAAGGGCCATTTATGCCACTCGACAAGTTCTAAGGGGTAGAAGCCGTCAAAGGCGATCTAACTCGACAAATGAGGGGTTTCTAGTGCAACTGGCTTTCAAATGCCCTTCAACATCTCCTTCTCTTCCAAAAATTCAGCAAGAACATCTTCAAATATGGGCAATGAGGTCGTCAAGGTCAAAAGAAAAGCTCCAAGGTGATGAAAAATAAGGGCTTCATAGTACATTATCAGGCCTTCAAAAACTGCCAAAGGGCTGGTTTTCTTCGCACAATGTGGACACTTGAACCTTTAAAGTATCATTTTCCAAAATGTTACTCAAACCGTCTCTATATGAGCCCCCTTGGTACAAGTCATCCCTAGACTTGTATTTCTGTCTCTGACCAAAATGCAAGTCGGCCCTGTACTTAATATTTCAATATTGAATTAACTTCAAATATGAATTAATTTCAATTCCAGTGTGAGTCGGCCCTCTCCAATATTGCTTGAATACATCTTCTTTTACCCTTACAAATCGGCCCAGCTTCTTCAAAATAAACTTATGTCGGCCCTGTCCAGACTTTTACCTTACATTTATGTATAAATATCCATTGATTTATTGCTTCTTCTTTGATGTAACTTGCTGGATACTTCCTCAATAACTAGGCTTCACCCTTCTGCAATTTTTATGGTTTGCCTTTCATGAAAATTGATGGATAATGCAACAGTCTTGGGCTTTAGTAATCTACAGCAATTCTGGAGTTTTATAACATCTGATAACAACGTTTTCTGTTATAAAATCAATTTTATAAGAGACCAAGCTCACATATCTACTGTACTGGCCTTTGCTACAGGATTTCAAAATATGTAGCATTCATTTCTTTGAAAAATTCGTCATGGTGAATGCCCTCCTGTGCAGATCTGTACCTCTTGTTCTTAGTACTTAGTGAGAAAAAGCCTAATCCTTGTTTTTGTTCATTCATGTTTATAATTGAGAGATACCAGACTATCATAGTACCACACACTGACTGATGTCCAACCACGATCATTCCTTGAACCATGTGCTACATTCCATGCCCTAGTTCAACTAAAGCACCTGATATGAGTGTGTAATCCAAAGGAATCTTCACGCCACCAATTGAACTTTGGTGTATGAATCTGCTTGATTTCTCTGTTTCGGGCCTTCTTGAATCTTCCTTTATTTCTAAATTTGACCCCTCTATCATGCTTTGACCTCTAAAACTGTTGTTTATATAAAGGAGGCATGCTACAGGACTGTTTGTAGGTGAAAATATCAAGGAAATCATCCAGATTTATATGTTTTCAAAGTAAACTTTTGGATCCTCAAATATATGTGCCCAGGTCCTTCAAACATCTAGTATATACACATTTTCATCATCTCTGTTTATCATAAATTTGGGCAGGCATACCACCTCCATCATGAATAATTACAACATTTTTCAACATAGTTACCTTCCTTGTTGTAACTTGCACTATTATCCTATTCAGCTCCAATCCTCGGCTGGTGTCATAACGAATAACTTATATCTACAAAATATGCTAGGACATCCTCATGGTCACACAGTAAGATTGTGGATAACATTTTGCTCCAATGTGGGGACTAGTGTTCTTCTTGGGAACACTTGAGAACCCAGGAGTCTTATCAAAATAAAATATGTGCTAGAAAGAAGTGCGAAGTGAAATCGGTGTGCCAGTGCAACCACCTCATGAATTCGTTGGCACAATGACCCTTTCCTCTATGTTTGATCATGGTAAAGAACAGAGACACATTAAAGCCAAAGTGGTCATGTGCTGGAACTTTTGTGATTTTAAGTATAAACGTGGGTAGTCATCCATTAAAGACCTTTTTTCGGAACTTTAAAACCCTTAGGATATAAACCGACATATTTATGGTGCAGATTTGTACTCCTGATATAGGAAAGGATAAACTCTCTAAGATGTTCTTGTAAAACACATAAGTAACATGGGATCCTTATTGTATTTTCATTTTTTCTTTTCTTTTGTAAAGCATCATCAACCTCTCCTTTTGTGCCTCTTCTAAATTTCCTATAAGCAAGGTTTGTCTTCAAAGTTCAGATAGCTCATTAGCTGTTTGACACATATATTAATGATCTTGTCAAAATTTTCAAAAATATCCTTTACGACAATATCGATAGAATTTAGTTGTGCATGTTTCCGAGGTAGAGCAAACAATAGAGCTGGTTTGCCTTCATGCTCAACTATCAATATGCATGCCAGCTTGGTTATTGCCTGCATTCGAGCCTGAAAACTAACTATATTAGTCCGTTGAATGCATATCTCATTTGGTAGAGGGTGCACACCATATGGAAAACTTAAAAAATTATGCAATATCACCAATCCATTTGGTCTCAGGAATGTCATCATCTGTACCTCAGTTATTAACAACAATTTTTTATCCTTCCTATCAGATTCAGGCTCAGGTTCATGGAAGCAAATAAATCTCAAGGTCTTCATCACAAAATTTAAAGATGGAGTTCAGCTCATCATCAAGAGGCTAATCTGATATGCTCCTTTTACTAATGGCCTCATTACCCTGGAAAACAGTCATCAATTTCTATCCTTTCAGCACGAACACAGGTGTTATCACAAGGCATTTCCAAAAACTTGTCCTTGTCATCATCCTGAACAGCTGATGTATTATCATATTCTAAAATAAAACCAAGGGTATCCCTTCCCTCATCAAAATCAGGGTCATTATGGAACGAGACGAAGAAGAATTGGATAAAATGAATTCATCCAAATTGCTTGGTGATAGTTCAAAAAATGGCTTTTGTTCATCAATTCCTCGATCATTGCAATCCGGGGCAGCAAGGATATCATTGTCCAGAACTTTCAAATTGACACTCTTCTCTATGTTGCAATATTCTTTGCGCACATCCATATCTAGGTCCCCTTTTCTACTTGAAACCTCATCATTTATCTTTTCTCTGATAAACATATAGCTTTGCAGATCACTTTCCTCCACATATAGGGCATCCCAACAATTTCAAACAAAAACCTGTCCTTCCAAATCTGAAAAATCTTCTTGAATTCCTTCAGAAATCTCCCTAGAATATCCTCCATAGATGCTTCATCTTCTTCACATACCACAATATGAATTTCTTCTTCTTTAATGCTTTCCTTTGTAAAAATTGCATTACCACTATGTAGATCAACATCTGGGATAGCATGAGTAATACTACATGCTTCATCTTCTTCACATACCAGAATATGCATTTATTCTTCTTCAATGCTTTCCTTTGTAAAAATTGCATTACCACTATGTAGATCAACATCTGGGACATTTTCTTCAGGTTATGGAAAAGGATCGTTTTCATCAGCAAAATGAATTGCTCTTCTTTTATTTCCCCATGATCATAACTGTCATATAGGGGATTTCCTTAAAAATGTATGATACATGACCTAAAATTTGTCGATAGAAAAAATTCAAATTCCTTTCTACCCAAGTCTAGGTCACCTCACTGGTGGCTTCATCTATGTGGTTGGAATTCCTGTCTTCTTCAAATTCTAGGCACAAAGTGTCTTTAGACAACAAATTTTATTATTATCGTTTGACACATCAATTGAAATATCATAATAATTTCCTTCCATGCTTGGCACATCTCCTGGGCCTTCTTCATGAGGCTTGAGATATGCACCATTACCATGGATATTCTACTGGATAGCTTGTCACAATAGATCTGATAAAAATAGACAGAACTTAGATTTCAGATTTATTAATTATTGTTTTCATCTTATGCATGTAATAGATAAAAATTCAGAAAATAGAGAACAATAAAATACAATTACACACCAACCACAGGTGAGGCTGTTCTGATTTTTTTTCGTATAGAATGGAAATAAGGCAAGTACAATGGGGAAGGCACTCTCTATGGACTCACCTTAGACCTATGGATAATCAAGCCACTACAAAACCACTAATTCTCTTTGTTATGTTCTCGCACTCCTACTCCCCATTGTTTTTTTCTATTGTAGAACGAGATACAATCGAAATAAATGGAACCTCTTTTCCTCCTAGTGACCTGATTATAACATTTCTCGATAGCCTACTAGGGCACAATAGGTCAACTTTTAGGAGGCATAAATTTTGCATTTGAACTTCAATTGACGCAATTATTACAATGATGGAAAGGTTTATGAGTGCATAATAGCTTCTTAGGGTCTAACACTTAAGTTAAAATGTTTTAACCCCCAAAAAATGTCATTCAATGCCTAAAAATGGCCTTGGAAGGTTTCATACCTCAATTGTCCAAATTGGGTCCCACTGGTAAAACTCTTCTTGATGTTTTGGGTAGCAGAGGGAGTATTCTCATGTGTAAGTGGCCTAAGCGATGGAGCTTTGCACCAGTAGACCCATGGTATTGCATAGTTTGGAAAAATACAAGTTCAAGGGTGAGTAATTTAGGATTGGAGCGAAATTAGCTTTAAGGACTATGGTAGACTAACTCATGTACCCTAGAGGCTTGGGCTAGGCACTTTACAATATTCAAGGATAAATAAGGGAGGGAGTTTAACTTAGGTCACCTCAAAATAAATTAATGAAGAACCTTTTTCAAGGAGAATAAATAAATAAATATACTAATAAAACCATGGTCAATATTCAGTAACCCTTATCCATCAACAATAAACAAGATTTTAAAGAAACCACATTGAAGAGCACATATCATCAAAGTTCACCAATAATCATCCATGGAAATAAGTCTATTCACATTACCTAGTCCTTATCATCAAGATCTACCAAAACCTATCAATAAAATAAAATTGATGACATCAGCAAAATCCTTCAAGAAGTTGCTCTACTTATTACTCCATAGCCAAAATTAACAATCAAGAGGAAATTTCAAATTCTAGACTCGCTAAGGTATTTCTCCCCCAATATAACCATGAAAAAATGATAGGATATGCACTTCTACTTGTAGAGGAGGTGCTCAACTTCCTTAATCTAAAAGATAAAAGCCCCTAAGCTAGCCTAATGAGGGGAAAAGGCTCTCTTCACCATTAGTTAATCTAGATGACACAAATTAAGGGGCATTCATGTTAAAATATATATTCCAGTAACCTACAAAAATTACTTGTGATTTCCTTATTGAAAAATTAATTTTGATTGAATTCTTCATCTCATAGAATAAAATACACTTTAGAAATTTAACTAGAAATTAAAATAAAATCAGTAGAAGCTATCAGAAACCAATCTCCAAAATACACATAAATTTTTGCCCTTCAAATATTATTTTTTCATTAAAATTACTCCAAGCTTACAAGGGCTTCCAATTTGGGAAAATAGCCCATGGAGAAAAAACAAGAGGTATTTACAACAAATATAGCTATTTTGATGCATTGTAACCTATACATTTGGAAATTTCTGAATCTTTACACTTTATGCAGAAATTATTACTGTTAATCTGGTAATGCTCCTCCTACTTAGACAAGTTATTAACTGAATAAATTCAAGTTAAAAATCGAAGCAAAACACATAACGTATCTTCACCAACCCAGATCTAGAACAAGTTCATGCACACATCGACAAAGTGACACAAATATTTTCTGGACAAATAGTCCCCGAAAAAACCCAATGCGGGAAAATCGGTCTTCTGGCTGTTGGAGGGTTTTATTATTAAGAATTTTTTGAATACAACAAATCTGGGTTCCAGATCTGGAAAACCCAAAAGAGAAATAATAGATCTACGGCTCACTGGCTGATCTAGGGCCAAAATAATGACTAATCCACACCCTCAAACGGGATTTACAGAACTCAACTAAGATTAAGGCCTAGAAACCCTAACGCTCGCTCTTTGAAAACCTCTCGCATCGTCAAGCTCCTCTAACCCTTAGCGTCATTCTCCGGAAGGGACCACGTTACCCCGCACCGGGTGACGCAAGCCTCTACGTCGCCCCCTAGGGTCTCTCGGCAGAATCCTTCCGAGATTTCGCTGAAAATCACGTCGTCCTTGTTGTTGCAATTGCAAGCCCCCTTCTCCTCCCGTTACTGTCCTTGAATTGATCTTTGCCTCTTATGTATTCTAGACTCCCGAGATCGATCATCCCCTTGGCCTAAATTCCCCTCTCTCATAGCTTGAAATACTTCGAATATTCCGAGCAACCCCGCTCTAGAATCTCGCCTAGCTTCGCTGCTCGCCTCGTGTGTCTTACAAATGACCCCAAGCCTTTCCTTTATACTTTCGTTGGAAAACCAACGGCCATGATCAGATCTTGAATCAATGGCTAAGATTAAAAAAAAGCTTGATCCGTGTGACTTAAGACAATTTCATCACATGTTTAATTAAATTCACTTTAATTATTTAAGTTCCCTAAGTTTTAACTTAGGAAATACATTAAAATAATTAATTAATTTAAAATCTCCTAAACCAAATGAAATTTCCAAAATCAATTTCTGGGTCTTGTACATCAAGTGTACTCTAGTCCCTCCACAAAATTTGGGAGCTAGAGCACAACTGATGCTACCCCAAATACACAAAATCTCAACACTCCCTCTTAGCATCAAGGGTGTGCTCTAGCAATACATCACACTTATGCATTACATGATTTTGGGCACTAGTTCTGTGCTACTAATGCTTGGCCTGCTTCCACTCAACTCTGCATTGTTGCTGCCATTCTGTATTGCTGCTCATGAATTTGCCACTGCCACTGCAACCTCTGTACTGCAGCGCCCTCTCAATATGTTGCGTTTGTGCTGCTCATAGCACTGCCACTGGTGGTCTGCTGCACTGCAACTTCAGTTGTTGAGAGAAACAATTGAATCTCCTGCCCAATCTTTGACAGACAAATCAAATGGGCTGCATCCTCATCACTAAAGCTCCATAGGCTACAAATCTGTGCTGGAATCTGAAGGATGATACACAGCTACAGCTCTGCACTGCATAAGCAGACTCCCTCTGCACTACTGAAGTCACATCAGCCCCTTGTGCTGAAATCTCTCATGCTGTTGCTACACTGCACTGCCCTCTGAAGCCTTCTACGCTGCTGCAGCTCTGCATTGCGTAAGCATATCTACTCTGTGTTGTTGAAGTCACATCAGCCTCTGCGCTGCTGCTGCCTCTACGATGTTGCTACTATGCTTTGTGCTACTCCTCCCAGTCTTCAGATTTGCCTTTGCTTCATCTGTGATCTATGCACCCACTGCTCTACTTGTCCCGCTACTGTCTTAAGGCTACTGTAGCTCGCATGTGATCCAAGAGATGAGATGCTTAAGGATCCGGCCTCACTTCTATGTAGCTCCTCTACATATCCATGTCACCCCACCTCCGTGGTTCATGAGCACTCATGGCTGCATCATCTCCTGACCCATCATCTGCCACAGCTGCTTTGGAAGAAGATGCTTCCTTGCCCTTTTTCTTCTTAGGACAATTGCTGGCGAAATGTCCCATTTCACCACACTGGAAGCACTTGATCTTTGAGAGATCCTTCTTCTTCTTTGGCTGCTTCTTCGATGCCAAGGCTGCATCGGCCTCATCTTCCTTCTTCACTTTGCTCGATCCAGAGCTATACTATTCTTGGTGAATCTGCGGAGTTCTTCTTGACGCAAAATTGATCACAAGTTGTCCCAATTTGGGAGTTCCGCTCTACCCAAGATACTTTGGACAAAGGTTTCCCACTCTTCTGTGACTGCATTGAGGGCAGTCTTGACCATCACATTGTCTTCCACCTTGGCACCAGTTGCAGTCAACTGATCTCTGATCAACTGTAGTCTAAAGAGGAAATACTTCATGTCTTCTCCCTTGGCCATCATGAATGACCTCATCCGAGTCTCCAACAACATCTTTCTTTGGACAAATTTTCCCTCATACAGGGAGGTCAAGGCCTTCCACATCTCGTTAGTTGTATTTTTCTCAGCTATGTATGGTACAATATAGTCCTTGATTCCATCCATAATCAACCGCTTGGCATGCCCAACAGCCTCTCCCGAAGGAGATTCGGATCTATCGGTGTGGCCATAGTTTGCTCTGCATGGTCTCTAAGATTTTATGCCTCAAGGACTATCAGGATCCTCGCCTTCCAAACTGAAAAGTTTGAGAGGCCATCCAGCCTATCCTGATCATGTAGTCCATGAGGAGCCATCTCCTCAGATTGTGTCTGAAATTCCTTTTCTCTTTGCTAGAGAAATGGATCTAAAGGTCCTTGGTGAAACAGGCACCTTCTGCTCCCTCTGACAGCTGATTTCCCTTCTTGGAAATCTACCAAATCAACTATGATTCAGCTTCTTCTTTGATCCTCTGATCAAATTGCAAGTTTCCTTTGGCTAGAAACTCTCACAGAAGCTTATCTCCTCTCGCTCTTTGTCACTTGAGCTAAGGAAAAAAATCTGAAAACTTCAGAAAATTAACCCCACCAGCACCTTCTGAATTTCTGCAATCTTTTCTAGATCTGACAGATTCATATCTGAATCACATTGGCTGGATTCAGACTGATCCAGTGCTGTTTCTGAGCTGCCTCTGTGCAGTAATTGCGTGGGTTTGCTAAGAGACAACGTTAGACTGCGTCACCCTTCCCTCTGTGTGAATCTGCCTCTGAAAACTGCATTGTCCCTTCAAATCTACGTTTCTGCTGCTTTCTGCAGCTAGAACCTTCAGTCTCTTGCTGGTGACCCTCCTAGATCTGCAATTGCTCTAATACCATGTGGAAATTTCTGAATCTTTACACTTTATGCAGAAATTATCACTGTTAATCTGGTAATGCTCCTCCTACTTAGTCAAGTTATTAATGAATAGATTCAAGATAAAATCGAAGCAAAACACATAACAGATCTCCACAAATCCAGATCTAGAACAAGTTCATGCACACATTGACAAAGTGATAGTTATTTCTGGACAAATAGTCCCTGGAAAAACCCAATGCGAGAAAACCGGTCTCTGGTTGTTGGAGGGTTTTATTATTAAGAATTTTCTGAATACAACAAGCTTGGGTTCTAGATCTAGAAAAATCAACAGAGAATATACTAGATCTACAACTCACTCATTGATCTGGGGCCAAAATAATGACTGATCCACACCGTCAAACGGGATTTACAGAACTCAGCCAAGATAAGGGCCTAGAAACCCCAACGCTGCCCTTGAAAGCCTCTGCGTCAGCCTCTGAAGCCCCTCTAACCTTCAACGCTGCTCTAGAAGGGACTGCGTTACCCCAGACTAGGTGACGCAGTCTCTACGCTGCCCCTTAGGGTCTTTGCATAACCCTTTGAGGGTTTCCTGCTGAAAATCACACTATCCTTGGAGGGACTGCGCTATCCTTGCTGCTGCAGCTTCCCTTCTCCTCTACGCTGTCCTTGAGCTGATCTTTGCCTCTTGTGTATTCTAGACCCCGGGGATCAGATCATCCCCTTGGCCTAAATTCCCCTCCCTTCAGCTAAAACACTTTTGAGTATTATTAGCAAACCCTGCCCTATAATCTCATCTTCGCTTCAGTGCTTTGCCTTTTTGTGTCTACAAATGACCCCAAGCCTTTCCTTTATACTTTTCTTGTTGGAAAACCAACGGCCATGATCAGATCTTGAATCAATGGCTAAGATTAAAAGAAATCTTGATCCGTGTGATTTCAAACAATTTCATCACATGTTTAATTAAATTCACTTTAATTATTTAAGTTTCCTAAGTTTTAACTTTGGAAATACATTAAAATAATTAATTAATCTAATATCTCCTAAACTAGATGAAATTTCCCAAATTAATTTCTGGGTCTTGTAGATCAAGTGTACTCTAGTCCCTCCACAAAATTTGGTGGCTAGAGCACAACTGATGCTACCCCAAATACACAATATCTCAACAATACAACCTTATCGAAATGTACAGTAAAAGCCCTCTTGTGGCTACTGAAATCTATCCTAGAAATTTGTACGACCATCCTTCTCTTTCGTTGGGTTTCACGACCTTCTGAAGTTTCTTATGCATCTACTGTGTATGGCCCCTTCAATTTTTGAGAGTTGGGTTAATCTCTTTTTGTTGCTCACACTATTTCCTCTTTTCTTGTTTGTACTTGCACACTGAGTGAAAATCCTCTATTACTTTCTCACTTGTGTTTTTCTAACACTTCTTGTGTATCACACTCTCTATGTATTTTCCTTTCACTTTGTCTTTTTTTTATAACATTGAGTTGATGATCAAGTCTCCATAACCCTATTTTGTCAATGAGATTGATGGTTGAGATTAAATCCCAATCGAAAGTGGAGATTGCATCTAAATCACTAATGCATCTACTTACATTTTATTAGACATTAATAAATTCACCAATAAAAGACTCTAGCTCACCTCTAGATTCACACCAGTGAATGCTTACTTTTGTGTCTTGTCTGTCATGTCCCCAATTTTTATTTTCCGCATTAGAGGCAATTTTGGAAAGAGGGGACATTTCTGGTTTTGGGACTTGGAAGAAAAAGGGAAAATTGTATCTCTAGTGGAATGTGGGGCCCATAAGAAACAGAAGTTAGACCCATGAAGGGAACTCGCACTCTTGGAGGAGAGAGAAAGAAAAGAGAGTGTGAATTAGGAGAGAGAGAGAGAGTGGGGACCACAAGGGGAGAAGAGGCAAACAATCTATAAATAGAACTTGAGAGCCTCACTTTTGGAATCTTTGGTCATTTTACAATTTCAACATTTGTTTTCTTGAGCTACTTAGCCAAGACAACCGTGCTGTTCAGCACAAGGAATTTTCGAGTGGGAATTCCACCTCTAGTTTCGATGAACTTCAAGTGTCACCCTAGGGGAGTAAGAAGGAGTCCATCTCAAGGCTCCTTTAGGAGCTACATTGCAGACTAATTCCAGTTGGAGGGTGCTTCTCTTAGGGCGTAAAAGGAAATTCGAAGGCGCTGAGAGGAGTTAGCAAAATTTGGAGTTTTGGCTAGAGAATTTATAGAGATTTATCCATAGGGAGTATGGGATTTTACTTGGTGATTTGCAAGGTCGAGGTTGTTGCATTGTGGACGGTCGAATTTATCTCTTTCATGGCCTACGCAGGTGTTTCTGGACAACTACTGCGCAAACATTTTGACAGGGAGATTTGGGGAGTTCGCGCTAAGGAGAAATAAAGAGGTTTGAAGGAGTGATTTGCAGGGCTTGGAGGAGATTTTCCAAGAATTGATTTGGCCTCCTACAGTAGGATTCTTTCTACAAGGCGTTTTTCCTGCCATATGGAGCCACACACACTTCTTGGGGGTCACCGGCGCATGTTGGATTTAACCCAAACCCTTTCTGGGTTTTTGTGGGTTTGGTGAGAGGAAGATAGAATTAATTTTACAGGTTTTTCTGAGCACTTCTGAAGGAAAAATTCCTAGTTCCATTTAGCAGCCAACAACAAAAATTGTTGGAGGGCACAGTTTACCCTAGGACCATTTCCACCACTTGGGCCTGTGAGATATTTTTGGGTTTTGTTGGAGCTAGTGTGGAGATCCTATATTTAATTTTGTGTAATTATTTTGGTAGATTTGAGGGCTGAAATCTCATTTCACCTACAACAACAGTGACAGTAATTTACTGGGTCAATGCAGATGTTTTTGGTGGAGTCATTCCAACATGGGCATCACAATTACAACCTGTGCTTCTCCTAGATTGTTGTAGCAAGCTCAGGTTCCTCTGATCTCATTTATTGTACTTATATTTATCATAATTAATACAATGGCTTAGAGTTTTTTCCCATATTTTCATGTTCAAATGTGTATGGTTGTGCATTTATGAATTTAGTAGTTGTAGCTAGTTTGGTCGGAGGATCTTCTCCGGGGCCAAGAATACATAGCAGAGATGCAGAGAAAGGCGCAGAGGAGGCAACACAGTGCCCAGAGAGGGTGATGCAGCACCAAAAGAGGGTGATGAAGGGCCACGAAGGCCACACTAGAGGCAACGCAGTCTTCTTGAGCAGTAGTCCGAGATTTTACTGGGAGATCAAGATTCTGTGCCAGAAGGGCTGGAATCGAGTTTTCCTGAGAGTAGATCGATCCAGCGGAGGAGGTGACGCAATCCTCCAGAGTTCCCCACGCAGGACCACAAAATTACTACGCAGAGGCAGCGCCAAGGGTGCTAGGGGTTCGTCGTTTCAGCTACCGGATTAGCTGGGATTTTCCGAGTGAGGTAATCTCACTATATTTCTTTGTCAAGTGATATTCTCTATACTCGATTGCCAACAAGGCATCCAGAGATTGTATTTAGAAATAACTGTTGCTTAATAATAAAACGCTTAGATCCGCTATACGGGTTTTCTCGCATTGGGTTTTTCTGGGGACGTTTGTCCAAAAACAACGGTATCCTGTGTGATATTCTTTTCTTTTGCTCAGTTTCTTGTTTCAGCATATTAATTTAATTAAGTGAAGGTTGCTTTAGTAATTTTCTTCATTATTTACAGTAGAACACCATAAATAACTTGTTCATCTAAATAACAAGTAGGTCAAATATTTTCAGTTGGTTGTAGTAGGATTGCAGACTTGGAATTTTCACATGGTATCAGAGCATTGTAGGTGAGAAAAGAAGAGCAGATCCAATGCTAAGTAGGAGGCCGAATAGCTGCAGAAGGTAGCAGTTCGAATCCCCAGAGGGATTACACAGTCCAGGCCATGAGAGCTGAATTTTGAGGAAAGTCTCTCTCTGAGTGAGTCGACAGAGAGGAAGGGCTTCCAGATCAAGATTTTCCCGAGCCAGAGGGAGCAACACAGAGCCTCAGCATAGAGCTGGTGGAACACGGTTTTTCTGTAGGCAATTTCCTAGGCAGGGATTCGTCTGAAGAGAGAAGAAGCACAGTGAGGGAATTTTTCTTCCTCAGGGAATTCCTAGCTGGGGAATTCTATTTTTCGATATCTGAGCAACAGATCTAGGTGGCTAATTTTCCACCTCCAGCAAGGAGTGCGTAAGCCAGTCCAACATTGCGTAGAGGAGAAAGGGAGGGAGTAGATTTGGCATTTTCTTTTTGGTAGATATGGTAGCGCACGGGCTAAGAGATCAGGATCGGTTGGAGGGAGCCTCCAACTACCTGATTTGGAAGGAAAGAATCAAATGCCTTCTAGATGAATACAATATCAAGCTTTTCGTGGAAAGTACGGTAGATGTCTCTACAGATCCAGATCAGAACAAGAAGTACAAGGTTGATATGGCGAAGGCTAAGAGGCTACTCCTAGATGGAGTCAAGGATCACATAGTGTCCCACATAGGCAGCAAAGACACAGCTAGGAAGATGTGGGAAGACTTAGCATCATTATACGAAGGATCTTCCGAACAACAGAAGATGTAATTACAGCAGAAACTGAGAATGATTCAGATGTAGAAAGGGGAGCGTATTGTTCTGTTCCTGTCTAGGCTTCAGGAAACTCATGATAAACTAGCAGTAGTGGGGTCCACACCTCAACACAGTCATTGAAGAATGGCAGGTTTTTGTCCAAATCATCCTAGGCAGAGCAACCTTGCCAAGCTGGGAAGAGATGTGTGTTGCTCTTCAGCAAGAGGAGCTTAAGGAGGGACCTAGTCAAGTGTAAACTTGACGACAGTAGTGGAAGTGGGTCGAAGACAAAGGAGGAGGAGAAAAATGCAGCCCTTGCATCCAAGGGGTAGCAAGAGCAGCGAAGATGGAAGAAAGACGTCTCAAAGATGAAATGCTTAAGGTGTGGTGAACTTGGTCACTATGCAACACAGTGTCCTTTGAATAAAAAGGACAAGGACGAGAAGCATGATCCTAAGACTCCATCCGCAAAGATCAGAGAAGATGAGTATGCCATGAGTGCCCACACATCTCTAGGAGGGAAATGGGGTGATTTTGAACTGTAATTTCGCAAGAACTTCGGTTGGGCAGGATCCTTGAGTAGTCCAACTCTTGGATCATAACCTTGCTACAAGTGCCCAATATCAGTAGTAGCAGGCTGGAGGAGTTTCAGTTGGTGCAAAGGAATGTTGGAGCGAAAGATGCAATAGCTAGAGCGCTAAATCTGAGCAGCGCAGTGCAAAGTTGCAGCAAGGTAGAGAGACTGTGCAGAAGCATCAACAACGAAGTGGTTCAGAGGGACAACGTTGGACTAGCAACAGTCACAGTTTTAGCATCGAGATGTATCCATACTGAACACTTGTTCATATTTTGGATGTTTTTCAGTTGCTTCTCTCAGCAACTAAGTTGCAGTGCAGAGTTAGCAGTGGTAGTGCTAGCGGCAAATGCAACATTTGAGAGGGAGTTGCAGTACGGATGCAGTGTTGATCGTGGTAGGGTCAGCAACAGTACAGTTGTAGCAACAACGCAGTAGTTGGTGGAGAGCATGTCAGACATCTGCAGCGCAGAAGGAGATGCTTTAGAGTCAGAGCAGTGTGCAACATGCCATATTTGCTAGAGCACATTCCTCGCCAAGAGGGAGTGTTGATTTGGGGTAGCATCGAATGTGCTCTAAGTCTCAAACTTTGTGGAGAGGCTTAAACACATGTATTCCAAATAACCTAAAAATTGTTTAGGGAAATTCCAACTGGATTGTATTTTATTAAGAAAATTATTTATTTTAAAGTGACCCCAAGTCTAAACTTAGGAAAATAAAATAATTAAAGTGAATTAATATATTATGTGTGTGCATGTTCTAGAAAAAGCAGATAAAGTCAAAAAGTAATCTTAGCCGTTGATTGGAGATCTAATCTCAACCATTGAAGTCTCAACGAGAAGACTATGAAGAAGACTTGAGGGTCATTTGGAAAAACACACCGTGATATCAAGAGATCGAATTTTCTAAAATGAGCAATGCTCAGAGGAAAACTTTGATCGAGAGATTCTCACGCAGATGAGGGGCAGAGACAGTTTTGGTCGGAGGATATTCTCTGGGGCCAAGAATACTCGGCAGATATGCAGAGAAAGGTGCAGAGGAGGCAACACAATGCCCAAAGAGAATGACGCACCACCCAGAGAGGCTGATGTAGGGCCACGAAGGCCACACGCAGAGGCAGTGCAGTCTTCTTGAGAAGTAGTCCGAGATTTTGCTGGGAGATCGAGATTCTGAGCCAGAAGGGTTGGAGTCGAGTTTCCTGAGAGAATATCGATCCAGCAGAGCAGGTGACACAGTCCTCCAGAGTTTCCCACACAAGCCCATGTAATTACTGCGCAAAGGCAACAAAGAGGGTGCTGGGGGTTTGTCATTTCAGCTACTGGATCAACTGAGACTTGTCGAGTGAGGTAATCTCACTATTTTTCTCTGTTGAGTAATATTCTCTATACTAGATTGCCAGCAAGGCAACCAGAGATTGTATTCATAAATAACTGCTGCTTAATAATAAAACGCTCAGATCTGCTGCAGCGGTTTTCCCGCATTGGGTTTTTTCGGGGACGTTTGTCCAAAAACAACAGTGTCTTATGTGATATTCTTTTCTTTTCCTCGGTTTCTTGTTTCAACATATTAATTTAATTAAATGAAAGTTGCTTCAGTAATTTTCTTCAGTATTTACAGTAGAACATCGTAAATAACTTGTTCATCTAAATAACAAGTAGGTGAAGTATTTTCAGTTGGCTGATGTAGGATTCCAAACTTGGAATTTTCACAGCAAGATGAGGCGAAACGAGTTGCGCAGGGTGCAACATTCGCAGGATGGAGTACTTGTTCCATGTATGGTTGTTTGTTCATTGAACATTCGATCCCTCTCTCAGGGTTGGATGGCGAGAGATATTGAGTTGGTATCCGGTGGAGATGGCTAGGTGGTTAGATGCATCCATGGCCACAATTCAACAAAGGTTGTCGATTACCAAAGGGGATCGAGGGCCAGGCTGTTTTTGGGATCCAGGTGGGATTCTCCATCACATCATGGAGTCAGTAGGTGATGGTAGTAGTTGGTTGATGGACTCGGTGGTTGGGTACTCACACCTTTTCATATCCCCTTCAAAGTTCCTGATAGCACTAGTGACAAGATGGATTGACAGGGGAGCAGGAAGATTTCATGAGTTGTCATGGCATGTTGGGCATACATGGGATTGTAGGATGATTAGCCTACTTTGGTAGGAGTTGGTAAGACGAGCTGGCATCGATAGGCTACCAAATAGGGTATTGTATGGAGACGATACTCTCTCATTGGTATATTGGACAGAGGAGCTACTGATTATAGGCTCAGTAGTGTCATTCATGTTAGCATGTGATGAGTTAGGTCGCTCCGGTGTATCCGAGCAAATGAGGAGATATAACTCACGTCACGGAGGGCTTACTAGCAGAGTGGTGGATGCATTGATACATGCGGGATGACATATGATATAGGGTGGTGGGACAGTAGGTAGTGGTACCTGGGGGTGCATAGAGATATGTCGTAGAGTCCAATGTTATGTAGAGGGATGCGACCTGATGCATACATACACAATTTTAGACCCTCACATCCAATGTTGTATAGGGGTATACAATGATGAGAAGTGGCCTGCAAAGGAGCATGGAGATGCATGATTGTTTGCTATAGCATGTTGGTTTGCGTTGTGGAGTAGGAGTGACTCACATTGCATTGAGTACATGCGGGGAGTACCAGGTAAAGTGACATAGGCAGGATACGAGATGGTACAACAGTAGCATGGGGTATCCAGTGGTGTATAGGGATAGGCCGCGAGGTACAATGGCATGTCGAGAAGTACAGGGATACTTGGTGGTATGCAGTGGCGTATGGTGATGCACAACAGGGTCTTGGAGTGTTTCCTCCAAGGAGACTTATGGACTGGGACACCAACCACACCTTTGGGTGTAGCACATCGAGGATTGTTGAGGATGTAGAAATTTTAATAACCAACCCCGGTTTTCAGTTTCTCCTTATTTCTCCCATAAATTTAAATGCCCATTCCCATAGCCATACATTCAACAAGCTGGAAAAAATAAATATTTTCTGAAAACACTAATTCTGGAAATTTCACAATGTTGAAATGCAAAAATAAAACTCAAAAAATTAAATCAGCCACACATAGAATTTTGACACACTGATTTTTGGTCAACTTGACCCTGGAAAAACCCCTACAACTCTTGGGGAAAACCAGTTAGAAAGCTCCTTTTTATTTTCTGAATATTGCTTTTCCAGTGAAACAGAAAAAACACAGTAAAAATTCCAGCAACCAAATTTACATACTTATGTCGATTTCCGTGCTTGCACACTGCCTCGGAAATTGTGCCAAATCAGCAACTTGCAAAACAGAAAATTTTACAGCATTAATGACAGTAATAAATGTTGTACGACCACCTGGAGAAGTGTGCCGGAACAGATTGTACGGTGCTGTATGGAATGTACAGATTTGTACAGCAGCCCCCCTCGAAATTTGTGCCCAAAAACAGCATTGAAATCAACGTTGAAGCTGTTGTCCTTTTTCTCGGTTTTTGTGCTGAAAAATCAGCAACACTTCTCCTCGATTTTTGTGCCCAGATTTCTGCCTCAAACTTCGTGCTTAATGCTACTGCCCTCTTCCTCGATTTTCGTGCCTCCCTTTCTTAGAAACAGTGCCTCTATCTTGCTATATGGATTTCTGCCTTGGGATTTGTGTCAATAAATGCTGCTGTACCTTTTGCTGAATCTTCTCACTGCTGCCCTCCTTTTCTTTCTTTAACCTAACCCTAAGTGACTTTTGGGGAATCCCTAAATCTAATGGCTGAGATAACTTTAGATCTAGGGCTGGAGATTAAATGCTCATTTAAATCTCACTTTCTATTTTTTAATTCACCCCACTTTAGTAAAGACCCACTTAGTTATTTATTTCCAAAGTCACTTTTCCTTTCTAATTTCACATTGACTTTATTAAAGTCACTTTAAAATTAGACTTTACTAACTTTATCACTTAAAGTCACTTTTAAATTAGATTTGACTTTATAACTTTATAAAGTCACTTTAGGAGAAAAAATAAATTCTTTTGGACACTTTTCCCTAGGCCAAAGATCAAAGCCTTAAGGAACCACCTGACCTCCGGTAATCAAATTTCAACACTCCCTCTTACCGAGGAAGGTGTTACTCACCACACCCATCTTGTCTCTGAAGTAGACATGCTTGCCCCGTGGTAAGGCTTTGGTAAGAATATCTGCAATTTGCTCATCAGTGGGAATATACTCAAGCTTCACAGCTCCCTTCTGAACATAGTCTTTGATGAAATGATATTTGATTCCGATATGCTTTGACCTGTCATGAAATACTGGATTCTTCGTGAGTTTAATGCAACTCTAATTATAACAGTATATCGCTAAAGGTCTCAACGGCTGACCAAATAAGCCAAACAACATCTTGCGAAGCCAGATGGCCTCACAACTTAACTAGGCTTGGAAACCTGCCTTTCTGTTCCGTGAACTCAATGCCTCTTGCTTCCATACTTTCGAATTTGAACAGAGCTGCTAAGACTAACCCAAAACAACACACCACTGAAGTGCTCTTCACAAAAGCATAACCTTGTCAGAATCAATGTAACTGCCAATCTCACTCATCTCCTTGCACATAATCAAACCATGATCCGCATCCCTGCAATCTTAGCAAAATGTGTTTTGTAGCTTGATGAACCCTCTGGAAACCACACATGAGCTGGCTCATCGTGTTGTGCACCAAAACATATACTCTGATGCAGTGTTGACCAAATACATCGAGGAACCAATCAGCTGCCTGTACAATGTGGGATCCACCAACTCGGAATCCGAAGCATGAAGCTTCTTCCAGTTGGTGATCATCGGTGTCGACATGGGTCTACAATCCTCCATGTGGAATCTGCCAAGGATGTCCAAAATATACTTCCCCTGTCCCAGGAAGAAATGCCCCTCCTCCTGCCACACCTCCAAACCCAAAAAGTAATGCATCAAGCCGATGTCCTTCATCTCAAACTCCGCCGCAAGATCTCTCTTGCAGTGCTCTATGAGTCTCTCTGCACTCGTAATGACCAAGTCATCCACATACAACACCAGAATGAGAGGCTCCTCACCTATCACAATAAAGTAAAGGTTCGGATCTACCTCACTCTTTGTGAAACCCATCTCCTGCAAGTATGTATCTATCCTGGAGTACCAAGCTCTGGGAGCTTGCTTCAGGCCATAAAGGGCCTTCTTCAGTTTGCACACATGAGACTCCTTCCTATGCACCTCAAAGCCCTGTGGCTGCTCAATGTACACCTCCTCCTGTATGAAGCCATTGAGAAATGTGGTCTTCACATCCATTTAGTGGATCTTCCAACCCATCTCTGCTACTATCGATATGATGGAGTGAATCGAAGTATATCGAGCTACGGGAGCGAAGGTCTCCTCATAATCAACTCCCTCTACCTGAGAGAACCCTCTAGCCACAAACCTTGCTTTGAATTTCTCAATGTTGCCATCTGTAGCATGCTTTACCTTGTCAAGCCATTTGGAAGTAACCACGGATTTGCCTTCAGGCCTCGACACCACCTCCCAGACATCATTCTTCATGATAGAAGAATACTCCTCTTGCATGGCCTCTCTCCAGACCTGTTGGCTAGCTGCCTCCTCATAGCTAGAAGGCTCAGAGTCAATGATGTTGGCAACCATTGCCATATAGTTACAAAACCCCTCAACTGGTCTGCTCTCTCTGATTGGCCTCTTAGGTCCAGCAACAGATGTGGCCTCTCTCAAGGTATCCTGAAGCCACTTGGGCTTCCTCTTCCCTGAGCACACTTCTCCCACTAGAGAATGAAACTCCTCCTCCTTATCATCAGGAGCCTGAACTCCTAACTGTCTGTCTGCTGTCCTCTTGCCTGAACCTGAACTTGTAAACGCTGAAGTACCGTGTGAACTGTCCATCAGTGGACTCCCTAGTGAACTTCTCTGCGGACTGCCCTGCATGCTGCCCGAAGCACCACCCCTCTGACTCTGCGAGCCACTGCTCGCTGATGGACCTGACACCGTAATCGATATACCTCCGGATCCTCTTGATCCCTACCCACTGGATCCCTGCGACTGACTCAGCTGCTCCTGAGGGTCTGGCTGATCCAGATACTCTAACTCCCGTGACCTCCTAAAAGCCCTGTCCTCCTCAAACTTCACATCTCGCTTGACAACAACTCTCCTCTGTGCGGGAATATAAATCCGAAAGGCTTTCGAGGTCTCACTGTAGCCCACAAAGACACCCTTCTCTGTAGTGGGCTCTAGCTTGGTCCTCTTATCCTTGGGTACGTAGGAGTATGCAATACACCCAAAGATACGAAGATGACCAACATCAGGCTTCTTCCCAGAAAAATCCTCCTTCGGAGTCACATGCCCCAAGACACGATGTGGACTCCTGTTCTGCAAGTATACAACTGTGTTGCAGGCCTCTGCCCACAAAAACAATGGTAACCCCTGATCATGTAGCATGGCTTTGGCAACCCCTCTAATGGATCTGTTCTTCCTCTTCGCAACCCCATTCTGTTGGGGGTTGTAAGGAACTGTGCACTCCCTCCTAATGCCTGCCTCCGTACAATAATCAACAAACTCACCAAGGGTTTACTCCCCTCCATTGTCCGACCTTAGGGACTTGATCTTCCGACCTGTCTGAGTCTCCACAAGAGCTCTGAACTCCTGAAACCGCTTGAAGACCTCACTCTTGATCTTCAAGAAATAAATCCAGGTCCTCCTAGAGTGATCATCAATGAATAAACCATAATACTCATATCCACTCAAGGAAAAATGAGACATCCGACCGCTCACATCGGAATGAATCAAATAAAGTATCCTAGTCGCTCTGCTGTCACTGCAGGGAAAAGGGGATTTGGAAAACTTTCCCATAGCACATCCTCTGCATGTATCAAAGTGATCAATACTGAAATCTGGCACACCTGTAGTGATCTCCCGCAATGTCCTCAAGGCTCCATGATACATGTGCCCCATCTTGCGGTGCCAAATCTCGCACAGCTCTGAACTGCTAGCTCTACTGCCGGTACTACTGCTCAATGCCAAAAAGGGTTGAAATGAAAACTTGTACACCTTTGCATGGCATACACCAATCACTTTAGCTGAATTAGCTGGAGCGCCCCTAGGATATATCAGCACCTGTCCTCTCCTGAACAATATCTCATATCCTTTGTCCTCCAATGCTGAGACAGATATGAGGTTCTTCCTCATCCCTGGCACATATAGAACATCTGACACCTTCAAGGGAGGTTTGGGTTCCCTATCAAATGTCAATGTCCCCACACCGACTGCTCTAACAATGCTATCATCTCTGAGTACTACCTCTATATTAGCGCTACTCTCTGAAATCTCCGAGAAATACTCATGGACTCCTGTCATATGACGTGAAGCCCCACTGTCAACATACCAAATACTTGAAGATGCTCTGCTAGTGGAGGGGAATGCATACTCCCTCTCAACCTCCGTGGCAGATGATCCTGCACTAGTGGACTCACAAGCAATGAACCCAAACTCTCGGTCAAAGCTATCCGTAAAGTCCTCTATCTCCGCTGATGCCGCCATGCTCTGGTTCTTCCCCTTCTTCTTCTTCTCCGGACACACAACTGCATAGTGTCTCATCTTTTGACAATTCCAACATTTCACCTTGGAATAGTCCTTCTGCGTGTTCACCTGTTTACCTTTACTTTTGCCTTTGCCCCCACCAACACTTATGGAAGCTTGCTTCTTTCCCTTGCCTTTCTTGCCTCATGCCAACAGTGCTACATCCTCATCCTACTCAACTGGTTTGGCTGCCCCAAGCTGGCTCTTTCTGATTTCTGTCTGTATGCAATCATCCTAGAACCTCTCCCAAGAGGGAAGGGTCTCACGTGCACAAACCCCATCAACAAAGTTCAACCATGAACTGGGGAGGCCATTCACAGCAAGCCGCACCAACTCAGTGGGTGGAATGACCTCTCCAACTGTTGCCAATGCATCTCTCACATTAGTAATCTTTGTGAGATATCCAACTGCACTATCAGTCTTAACCATCTTAATGGTCTTCAGCTTCTCCCTTAGGACCACTTTCCTGTTCTCATTGGTACTCTGGTAGAGATTGGTCAATGCTGTCCACATCTCATGAGCATATCTCTTTCCTCTCACATGAGGAATGCAATGGTCTTTGATTCCATCTAGAATCAGTCTCTTACCCTTGTTATTCTTTTTATTAAAGGTTTCCAACTGAACATGATCAATAGGCACATTAACAGGGTTCTGTGCGGTATGCACCATGATATCCCAGACTTCTGCCTCCTCAAAGATGCTCTGCATTCTCTCCTTCCATACACTGTAGTTACTATGCCCATCCAACCTATCCTCTACCCTCAAGCCCAAAGACATGCTTGCTGTCCTAATAAACTGAAAATAACACTGTTGTAGTAAAGGTAATGATTTCTCTATGAAAAATCAGCTTGCTGTAATTTCTGTGTGAAAAAATCAGCTTGCCGTAATTTTTCTTCTTATTGTCCCAAACTTCCCTTTTCAGCAAAATAGCTCTGATACCATGTAGAAATTTTAATAACCAACCCCGATTTTCAGTTTCTCCTTATTTTTCCCATAAAGTTAAATGCCCATTCCCATAGCCATACATTCAACAAGCTGGAAAAAATAAATGTTTTTTGAAAACACTAATTCTAGAAATTTCACAATGCTGAAATGCAGAAATAAAACTCAGAAAATTAAATCAGCCACACAGAATTTTGACACACTGATTTTTGGTCAACTTGACCTTGGAAAAACCCCTTACAACTCTTGGGGAAAACTAGTTAGAAAGCTCCTATTTATTTTCTGAATATTGCTTTTATAGTGAAACAGAAAAAACACAGTAAAAATTCCAGCAACCAAATTTACAGACTTATCTCGATTTCCGTGCTTGGGCACTGCCTTGGAAATTGTGCCAAATTAGTAACTTGCAAAACAGAAAATTTTACAGCATTAATGATAGCAATAAATGTTGTACGACCACCTCGAGAAGCGTGCCAAAACAGACTGTACGGTTCTGTACGGGCTGTACGGATTTGTACATCAGCCCTCGAAATTTGTGCCCATAAACAACCTTGAAATTAGCGCTGAAGCTGCTGTCCTTTTTCTTGGTTTTTGTGCTAAAAAATCAGCAGCACTTCTCGATTTTCGTGCCCAGATTTCTACCTCAAACTTCGTGCTTAATGCTGCTGCCCTCTTCCTCGATTTTTTTGCCTCCCTTTCTTAAAAACAGTGCCTCTATCTTGCTGTACAGATTTTTGCCTCTGGATTTGTACCAATAAATGTTGTTGTACCTTTTGCTGAACTCCTCACTGCTCAAAAAAATCTCCTTAGCTTTCTCTTCTCCTCTCTCAATCTGCTCATGAAAGAATGAATGACCTTTTCCCTCCTTTTCCTCCTTTAACCTTACCCTTGGTGACTTTTGGGGAATCCCTAAATCTAATGGCTGAGATAGCTTTAGATCTAGGGCTGAGATTAAATGCTCATTTAAATCTCACTTTCTATTTTTTAATTCACTCCACTTTAATAAAGACCCACTTACTCATTTATTTCCAAAGTCAATTTTCCTTTCTAATTTCACATTGACTTTATTAAAGTCACTTTAATATTAGGTTTTAGTAACTTTATCACTTAAAGTCACTTTAAAATTAGATTTGACTTTATAACTTCATAAAGTCACTTTAGGAGAAAAATTAAATTCTTTTGTACACTTTTCCCTAGGCCAAAGATCAAAGCCTTAGGGAACCACCTGTCCTCTGGTAATCAAATTTCAACACTCCCTCTTACCGAGGAAGGTGTTCCTCATCACACCCATCTTGTCTCTGAAGTAGACATGCTTGCCTCGTGGTAAGGCTTTCGTAAGAATATCTGCAACCTGCTCATTAGTGGGAATATACTCAAGCTTCACAGCTCCCTTCTGAACATAGTATTTCATGAAATTATATTTGATCCCGATATGCTTTGACCTGTCATGAAATACTGAATTCTCCGTGAGTTTAATGCAACTCTAATTATCACAGTATATCACTGAAGGTCTCAACGGCTGACCAAATAAGCCAAACATCTTGCGAAGCCAGATGACCTCACAACTAGCTATAATGGTTGCCATGTACTCTGCTTTCGCTGAACTCAATACTACTGACTGCTGCTTTCGGCTAAACCACGACACCACTGTCGAACCCAACCCAAAATAGCACCCTGAAGTGCTCTTCCTATTAGAAGCACAACTTGCCCAATCAGAATCAGTGAAACCTGCCAATCTCACTCCATCTCCCTGCCTATAATCCAGACCATAATCCACTGTCCCCTGCAAGTATTGCAAATTGTATTTGCAGCAACCCAGTGAACCCTCCTGGGCTCACACATGAACTGGCTCATCGTGTTGACTGCAAAACATATATCTGGTCTGGTGTTGACCAAATACATCAAGGAACCAATCAGATGTTATTTTCAATGTGGGATCCACCATCTCGGAATCTGAAGCGTGAAGCTTCTTTCAGTTGGTGATCATCGGTGTCGACATGGGTTTACAATCCTCCATGTGGAATCTGCCAAGGATGTCCACAATATACTTCCCCTGCCCCAGGAAGAAGTGCCCCTCCTCCTGCCACACCTCCAAACCCAAAAAGTAATGGATCAAGCCAATGTCCTTCATCTCAAACTCCGACGCAAGATCTCTCTTGCAGTGCTCTATGAGTCTCTCTGCACCCGTAATGACCAATTCATCCACATACAGCACCAGAATTAGAGGCTCCTCACCTATCACAATAAAGTAAAGGTTCGGATCTGCCTCATTCTTTGTGAAACCCATCTCCTACAAGTATGTACCTATCCTGGAGTACCAAGCTCTGGGAGCTTGCTTCAGGCCATAGAGGGCCTTCTTTAGTCTGCACACATGGGGCTCCTTCCAATGCACCTCAAAACCCTGTGGCTGCTCAAGGTACACCTCTTCATGTATGAAGCCATTGAGAAATGCGATCTTCACATCCATTTGGTGGATCTTCCAACCCATCTCTGCTGCTATCGATATGATGGAGCGAATCGAAGTATATTGAGCCACGAGAGCGAAGGTCTCCTCATAATCAACTCTCTCTACCTGGGAGAACCCTCTAGCCACAAACCTTGCTTTGAATTTCTCAATGTTGCCATCTACAGCATGCTTTACCTTGTAAAGCCATCTGGAAGTAACCACGGATTTGCCCTTAGGCCTCGGCACCACCTCCCAAACATCATTCTTCATGATAGAAGAATACTCCTCCTGCATGGCCTCTCTCCAGACCTGCTGGCTAGCTGCCTCCTCATAGCTAGAAGGCTTAGAGTCAATGATGTTGGCAACCATTGCCATATAGCTGCAGTACCTCTTAGGTGGTCTTCTCTCTCTGACTGGCCTCTTAGGCCCAGCAACAGATGTGGCCTCTCTCAAGGTAGCCTGAAGCCACTTGGGCTTCCTCTTCCCTGAGCACACTTCTCCCACTGGAGAATGAAACTCCTCCTCCTCCTCATCAAGAGCCTGAACTCCTAATTGTCTGTCTGCTGACCTCCTGCCTGAACTAGAACTTGTAGACGCTGAAGTACCGTGTGAATTGTCCATCAATGGACTCCCTAGTGAACTGCTTTGCGGACTGCTCTGCATGCTGCCTGAAGCACCACCCCTCTAACTCTGTGAGCCACTGCTCGCTGATGGACCTGACATCGTAAACAATGTACCTCGGATCCTCGTGATCCCTGCCCACTGGATCCCTGTGACTGAATTAGCTGCTCTTGAGGGTCTGGCTGATCCAGTTACTCTAACTCCCGTGACCTCCTGAAAGCCCTGTCCTCCTCGAACTTCACATCCCGCATGGCAACAACTCTCCTCTGTGCGGGAATATAAATCCGAAAGGCTTTCAAGGTCTCACTGTAGCCCACAAAGACACCCTTCTCTGTGGTGGGCTCTAGCTTGGTCCTCTTCTCCTTGGGTACGTAGGACTATGCAATACACCCAAAGATACGAAGGTGGCCAAGATTAGGCTTCTTCCCAGAAAAAGCCTCCTCCGGAGTCACATGCCCCAAGGCACGATGCAGACTCTTGTTCCGCAAATATACAGCAGTGTTGCAGGCCTCTGCCCACAAAAACAATGGTAACCCATGATCATGTAGCATGGCTTTGCCAGCCCCTCCAATGGAACTGTTCTTCCTCTTTGCAACCCCGTTCTATTGGGGGTTGTAAGGAATTGTGAACTCACTCCTAATGCCTGCCTCCGCACAATAATCAACAAACTCACTAAGGGTGTACTCCCCTCCATTGTTCGACCTCAGGGACTTGATCTTCCGACCTGTCTGAGTCTCCACAAGAGCTATGAACTCCTGAAACCGCTTGAAGACCTCACTCTTGGTCTTTAAGAAATAAATCCAGGTCCTCCTACAGGGATCATCAATGAATAAAACATAATACTCATATCCACTCAAGGAAACATGAGACATTCGACTGCTCACATCGGAATGAATCAAATCAAGTATCCCAGTTGCTCTGCTGTCACTGCTGGGAAAAGGGGATTTGGAAAACTTGCCCATAGCACATCCTCTGCATGTATCAAAGTGATCAGTACTGAAATCTGGCACACCTGTAGTGATCTCCTGCAATGTCCTCAAGGCTCCATGATACATGTGCCCCATCCTGCGGTGCCAAATCTTGCACAACTCTAAACTGCTAGCTCTGCTGCCGGTACTACTGCTAAATGCCAAAAGGGGATGAAATGCAAACTTGTACACCTTTGCATGGCGTACACCAATCAATCTAGCTGAATCAGCTGGAGCACCCCTGGGATATATCAGCACCTGTCCTCTCCTGAACAATATCTCATATCCTTTGTCCTCCAATGTTGAGACGAATATGAGGTTCTTCCTCATCCCTGGCACATATAGAACATCTGACACCTTGAAGGGAGGTTTGGGTTCCCTATCAAATGTCAATGTCCCCACACCGACTGCTCTAACAATGTTGTCATCTCCGAGTACTACCTCTATATCAGTGCCACTCACTGAAAGCTCTGAGAAGTACTCACGGTCTCCTGTCATATGACGTGAAGCCCCACTGTCAACATACCAGATACCTAAATATGCTCCACTAGTGGAGGGAAATGCATACTCCCTCTCAACCTTCGTGACAGGTGATCCTGCACTAGTGGACTCACAAGCAATGAACCCAACTTTCGGTCAAAGCTATCTGTAAAGTCCTCTATATCTGCTGATGCTGCCATGCTCTGTTCTTCCCCTTCTTCTTCTTCTCCGGACACACAACTGCATAGTGTCCCATCTTCTGACAATTCCAACACTTCACCTTGGAATAGTCCTTTTGCGTGTTCCCCTGTTTACCTTTACTTTTGCCTTTGCCCCCACCAACACTTGTGGAAGCTTGCTTCTTTCCCTTGCTTTTCTTGCCTCCTGCCAACAGTGCTACATCCTCATCCTGCTCAATTGGTTTGGCTGCCCCAAGCTGGCTCTTTCTAATTTCTGTCTGTATGCAATAATCCCAGAACCTCTCCCAAGAGGGAAGGGTCTCACGTGCACAAACCCCATCAGCAAAGTTCAGCCATGAACTGGGGAGGCGATTCACTGCAATCCGCACCAACTCAGTGGGTGGAATGACCTCTCCACCTGCTGCCAATGCATCTCTCACATTAGTAATATTTGTGAGATATCCAGCTGCACTATCAGTCTTACCCATCTTAATGGTCTTTAGCTTCTCCCTTAGGACCATTTTCCTGTTCTCATTGGTACTTTGGTAAAGATTGGTCAATGCTGTCCACATCTCATGAGCATATCTCTTTCCTCTCACATGAGGAATGCAATGGTCTTTGATTCCATCTAGAATCAGTCTCTTACCCTTGTTATTCTTTTTATTAAAGGCTGCCAACTGAACAACATTAGTAGGTATATAAACAGGGTTTTGTGCGGTATGCACCATGATATCCCAGACTTCTGCCTCCTCAAAGATGCTCTGCATTCTCTCCTTCCATATTCTGTAGTTACTATGCCCATCCAACCTATCCTCCACCCTCAAGCCCAAAGACATGCTTGTTGTCCTAATAAACTGAAAATAACACTGCTGTAGTAAAGATAATGATTTCTGTGTGAAAAATCAGCTTTCTGTAATTTTTGTGTGAAAAAATCAACGTGCTGTAATTTTTCTTCTTATTGTCCCAAACTTCCTTTTTCAGCAAAATAACTCTGATACCATGTAGAAATTTTAATAACCAACCCTGGTTTTCAGTTTCTCCTTATTTTTCCCATAAAGTTAAATGCCCATTCCCATAGCCATACATTCAACAAGCTGGAAAAAATAAATATTTTCTGAAAACACTAATTCTGGAATTTTCACAATGCTGAAATGCAGAAATAAAACTCAGAAAATTAAATCAGCGACACACAGAATTTGGACACGCTATTTTGGTCAACTTGACCCTGGAAAAACCCCCTACAACTCTTGGGGAAAACCAGTTAGAAAGCTCCTATTTATTTTCTGAATATTTCTTTTACAGTGAAACAGAAAATACACAGTAAAAATTCCAGCAACCAAATTTACAGACTTATCTCGATTTCTGTGCTTGCACACCGCCTTGGAAATTGTGCCAAACTAGCAACTTGCAAAACAGAAATTTTTACAGCATTAATGACAGCAATAAATGCTGTACGACCACCTCGAGAAGCGTGTCAGAACAGACTGTACGGATTTGTACAACAACCCTCGAAATTTGTGCCCAGAAACAGCCTTGAAATCAGCGCTGAAGTTGCTGTCCTTTTTCTCGGTTTTTGTGGCGAAAAATCAGCAACACTTCTCGATTTCCGTGCCCAAATTTTTGCCTCAAACTTCGTGCTTAATGTTGCTACCCTCTTCCTCGATTTTTGTGCCTCCCTTTCTTAGAAATAATGCCTCTATCTCGCTATACAGATTTCTGCCTTGGGATTTGTGCCAATAAATGTTGTACCTTTTGCTAAATCTCCTCACTGCTGCCCTCTTTCTTCTCACTGCTCAGAAAAATCTCCTTAGCTTTCTCTTCTCTTCTCTCAATCTGCTCATGAAAGAATGAATGACCTTTTCCCTCATTTTCCTCCTTTAACCTAACCCTAAGTGACTTTTGGGGAATCCCTAAATCTAATGGCTGTGATAGTTTTAGATCTAGGGCTGAGATTAAATGCTCATTTAAATCTCACTTCTATTTTTTAATTCACCCCACTTTAATAAAGACCCACTTAGTCATTTATTTCGAAAGTCACTTTACCTTTGTAATTTCACATTGACTTTGTTAAAGTCACTTTAAAATTAGACTTTAGTAACTTTATCACATAAAGTCACTTTTAAATTAGATTTGACTTTATAACTTTATAGAGTCACTTTAGGAGAAAAATTAAATTTTTTGGACACTTTTCCCTAGGCCAAATACCAAAGCCTTAGGGAACCACTTGTCCTCCGGTAATCAAATTTCAACACTCCCTCTTACCGAGGAAGGTGTTCCTCACCACACCCATCTTGTCTCTGAAGTAGACATGCTTGCCCCATGGTAAGGCTTTGGTAAGAATATCTGCAACCTACTCATCGTGGGGTATTTCATAGCCAATCCCTCCAGACATGATGTGGAAGATCAGCAGTCCATTTTGGCTATCATGAACATGGGACTAATTTCCTGATTCTAATAACTCTTGATGTCATTCTCTAAGATCTAAAATGATAAAATAAATATTATGTAAAACAGATGACACTGCCTTCATTCAGTTGCATTTTCCCTTTCCCATCTGTGAACTCAATCTCTCTTGTGCTACTTCGGTTAGACAAGACACCGTAAAGGACACCTTCAAACAACCCAGCAAGTGCTCTTCCTATCAGAAGCACAACTTGCCTAATCAAAATTAGTGTAACCTGCCAATCTCACTCCATCTCCCTGCCTATAATCCAGACCATAATCCACTGTCCCTTGCAAGTACCGCAAAATGTGTTTTGCAGCAACCCAGTGAACCCTCCTGGGCTCACACATGAACTGGCTTATCGTGTTGACTGCAAAACATATATTTTGTCTGGTGTTGACCAAATACATCAAGGAACCAATCAGATGTATTTTCAATGTGGGATCCACTAACTCGGAATATGAAACGTGAAGCTTCTTTCAGTTGGTGATCATCGGTGTCGACATGGGTCTACAATCCTCCAAGTGGAATCTGCCAAGGATGTCCACAATATACTTCCCCTGCCCCAGGAAGAAATGCCCCTCCTCTTGCCACACCTCCAAACCCAAAAAGTAATGCATCAAGCCGATGTCCTTCATCTCAAACTCCACCGCAAGATCTCTCTTGCAGTGCTCTATGAGTCTCTCTGCACCCGTAATGACCAAGTCATCCACATACAACACCAGAATGAGAGGCTCCTCACCTATCACAATAAAGTAAAGGTTTGGATCTGCCTCACTCTTTGTGAAACCCATCTCCTGCAAGTATGTATCTATCCTGGAGTACCAAACTCTAGGAGCTTGCTTCAGGCCATAAAGGGCCTTCTTCAGTCTGCACACATGGGACTCCTTCCCATGCACCTCAAAGCCCTGTGGCTGCTCAATGTACACCTCCTCCTGTATGAAGCCATTGAGAAATGCGGTCTTCACATCCATCTGGTGGATCTTCCAACCCATTTCTGCTGCTATCGATATAATGGAGCGGATCGAAGTATATCGAGCCACGGGAGCGAAGGTCTCCTCATAATCAACTCCCTCTACCTGAGAGAACCCTCTAGCCACAAACCTCGCTTTGAATTTCTCAATGCTGCCATCTGCAGCATGCTTTACCTTGTAAAGCCATCTGGAAGTAACCACTGATTTGCCCTCAGGCCTCGGCACCACCTCCCAAACATCATTCTTCATGATAGAAGAATACTCCTCCTGCATGGCCTCTCTCCAGACCTGCTGGCTAGCTGCCTCCTCATAGCTAGAAGGCTCAGAGTCAATGATGTTGGCAACCATTGCCATATAACTACAGAACCTCTTAGGGGGTCTGCTCTCTCTGACCGACCTCTTAGGCCCAACAACAGATGTGGCTTCTCTCAAGGTATCCTGAAGCCACTTGGGCTTCCTCTTCCCTGAGCACACTTGTCCTACTGGAGAATGAAACTCCTCCTCATCATCATGAGCCTGAACTCTTGACTGTCTGTCTGCTGTCCTCCTGCCTGAACCTGAACCTGAACCTGAACCTGTAGACGTTGCAGTACCGTGTGAACTGTCCATCAGTGGACTCCCTAGTGAATTTCTTTGCGGACTGCTCTGCATGCTGCCCGAAGCACCACCCCTCTGTCTCTACGAGTCACTGCTCGCTGATGGACCTGACACCGTAATCGATGCACCTCCGGATCCACCTAATCCCTGCCCATTGGATCCCTGCGATTGACTCAGCTGCTCCTGAGGGTCTGGCTGATCCAGATACTCTAACTCCCATGACCTCCTAAAAGCCCTGTCCTCCTCGAACTTCACATCCCGCCTGACAACAACTCTCCTCTGTGCGGGATTATAAATCCGAAAGGCTTTCAAGGTTTCACTGTAGCCCACAAAGACACCCTTCTCTGCGGTGGGCTCTAGCTTGGTCCTCTTCTCCTTGGGTATGTAGGAGTATGCAATACACTCAAAGATACGAAGATGACCAACATCGGGCTTCTTCCTAGAAAAAGCCTCCTCCGGAGTCACATGCCCCAAGGCACGATGCGGATTCTTGTTCTGCAAATATACAGCAGTGTTGCAGGCCTCTGTACACAAAAACACTGGTAACCCCTGATCATGTAGCATGGCTTTGGCAACACCTCCAATGGATTTGTTCTTCCTCTCCACAACCCCGTTCTGTTGGGGGTTGTAAGGAACTTTGAACCCCCTCCTAATGCCTGCCTTCGCACAATAATCAACAAACTCACCAAGGGTGTACTCCCCTCCATTGTCCGACCTCAGGAACTTGATCTTCCGACCTGTCTGAGTCTCCACAAGAGCTCTGAACTCTTGAAACCGCTTGAAGACCTCACTCTTGGTCTTCAAGAAATAAATCCACGTCCTCCTAGAGTGATCATCAATGAATAAAACATAATACTCATATCCACTCAAGGAAACATGAGACATCCGACCGCTCACATCGGAATGAATCAAATCAAGTATTCCATTCGCTTTGCTGTCACTGCTGGGAAAAAGGGATTTGGCAAACTTGCCCATAGCACATCCTCTGCATGTATCAAAGTGATCAATACTGAAATCTGGCACACCTGTAGTGATCTCCCACAATGTCCTCAAGGCTCCATGATACATGTGCCCCATTCTATGGTGCCAAATCTCGCACAGCTCTGAACTGCTAGCTCTGCTGCCGGTATTACTGCTCAATGCCAAAAGGGGCTGAAATGCAAACTTGTACACCTTTGCATGGCGTACACCAATCACTCTAGCTGAATCAGCTGGAGCACCCCTGGGATATATCAGCACCTGTCCTCTCCTGAACAATATCTCATATCCTCTGTCCTCCAATGCTGAGATGGATATGAGGTTCTTCCTCATCCCTGGCACATATAGAACATCTGACACCTTGAAGGGAGGTTTGGGTTCCCTATCAAATGTCAATGTCCCCACACCGACTGCTCTAACAGCTCTGTCATCTCCGAGTACTACCTCTATATCAGTGCCACTCTCTGAAAGCTCTAAGAAGTACTCACGGACTCCTGTCATATGACGTGAAGCCCCACAGTCAACATACTAGATACCTGAATATGCTTCGCTATTGGAGAGAAATGCATACTCCCTCTCAACCTCCGTGGCAGGTGATCCTGCACTAGTGGACTCACAAGCAATGAACCCAAACTCTCGGTCAAAGCTATCCGTAAAGTCCTCTATCTCTGCTGATGCTGCCATGCTCTGGTTCTTCCCCTTCTTCTTCTTCTTCTCCGGACACAATTGCATAGTGTCCCATTTTCTGACAATTCCAACACTTCACCTTGGAATAGTCCTTCTGCGTGTTCCCCTGTTTATCTTTACCTTTGCCTTTGCCCCCACCAACACTTGTGGAAGCTTGCTTCTTTCCCTTGCCTTTCTTGCCTCCTGCCAATAGTGCTACATCCTCATCCTACTCAACTGGTTTGGCTGCCCCAAGCTGGCTCTTTCTGATTTCTATCTGTATGCAATCATCCCAGAACCTTTCCCAAGAGGGAAGGGTCTCACGTGCACAAACCCCATCAACAAAGTTCAACCATGAACTGGGGAGGCAATTCACTGCAATCTGCACCAAGTCAGTGGGTGGAATGACCTCTCCAACTGCTGCCAATGCATCTCTCACATTAGTAATCTTTGTGAGATATTCAGCTGCACTATCAGTCTTATCCATCTTAATGGTCTTCAGCTTCTCCCTTAGGACCATTTTCCTGTTCTCATTGGTACTCTGGTAGAGATTCGTCAATGTTGTCCACATCTCATGAGCATATCTCTTTTCTCTCACATGAGGAATGCAATGGTCTTTGATTCCATCTAGAATCAGTCTCTTACCCTTGTTATTATTTTTATTAAAGGCTGCCAACTGAACAGCATCAGTAGGCACATTAACAGGGTTCTGTGCGGTATGCACCATGATATCCTAGACTTCTGCCTCCTTAAAGATGCTCTGCATTCTCTCCTTCCATACGTTGTAGTTATTATGCCCATCCAACCTATTCTCCACCCTCAAGCCCAAAGACATGCTTGCTGTCCTAATAAACTGAAAATAACACTGCTGTAGTAAAGGTAATGATTTCTGTGTGAAAAATCAGCTTGCTGTAATTTCAGTGTGAAAAAATCAACGTGCTGTAATTTTTCTTCTTATTGTCCCAAACTGCGTTTTTTCAGCAAAATAGTTCTGATACCATGTAGAAATTTTAATAACCAACCTCGGTTTTCAGTTTCTCCTTATTTTTCCCATAAAGTTAAATGCCCATTCCCATAGTCATACATTCAACAAGCTGGAAAAAATAAATATTTTCTGTAAACATTAATTCTGGAAATTTCATAATGTTGAAATGTAGAAATAAAACTCAAAAAATTAAATCAGCCACACACAAAATTTTGACACGCTGATTTTGGTCAACTTGATCCTGGAAAAGCCCCCTACAACTCTTGGGGAAAACTAGTTAGAAAACTCCTCTTTATTTTCTGAATATTGCTTTTACAGTGAAACAGAAAAAAAACAGTAAAAATTTCAGCAACCAAATTTACAGACTTATCTCGATTTCCGTGCTTGCACACTGCCTTGGAAATTGTGCCAAATCAGCAACTTGCAAAACAGAAAATTTTACAGCATTAATGACAGTAATAAATGTTGTACGACCACCTCGTGAAGTGTGCCAGAACAGACTATACAGTGCTATACGGACTGTAAGGATTTGTACAACAACCCTCTTCATAATCTGTGCCCAGAAATAGCCTTGAAATCAGCGCTGAAGCTGCTGTCAATTTTCTCGGTTTTTGTGCTGAAAAATCAGCAACACTTCTCCTCGATTTTCGTGCCCAGATTTCTGCCTCAAACTTTGTGCTTAATGCTGCTGCCCTCTCCCTCAATTTTCGTGCCTCCCTTTCTTAGAAACAGTGCCTCTATCTTGTTGTACGGATTTCTGCCTTGGGATTTGTGCCAATAAATGCTGCTGTACCTTTTGCCGAATCTCCTCACTGTTGCTCTCTTTCTTGTCACTGCTCAGAAAAATCTCCTTAGCTTTCTTTTATCCTCTCTCAATCTGCTCATGAAAGAATGAATGACCTGTTCTCTCATTTTCCTCCTGTAACCTAACCCTAAGTGACTTTTGGGGAATTTCTAAATTTAATGGCTGAGATAGCTTTAGATCTAGGGCTGAGATTAAATGCTGATTTAAATCTCACTTTCTATTTTTTAATTCACCCCACTTTAATAAAGACCCACTTAGTCATTTATTTCCAAAGTCACTTTTCCTTTCTAATTTCACATTGACTTTATTAAAGTCACTTTAAAATTAGACTTTAGTAACTTTATCACTTAAAGTCACTTTTAAATTAGATTTGACTTTATAAATTTATAAAGTCACTTTAGGAGAAAAATTAAATTCATTTGGACACTTTTCCCTAGGCCAAAGATCAAAGCCTTAGGGAACCACTTGTCCTCCAGTAATCAAATTTCAACAGAGGATGTAGATGAACAACATTTGATGGTATCCATGGGGACTCACATGTTTATCCCTCCTCTACATTGCTTGCAGGCATAGATGATTTGGTTGTTGGCCTTTGACACTCTGGGCATGAGTAGCAAGGTGCGGGGAGCTAATCCTATTGCAACAAGTGATCTTAATTCTTCTAATTGTTAATTTACTCAACAATTTATCTGTTTTCCTATGGGAAATATCGAATTAAGTACATTGCAACATTCACAAATAAACCGCGGAAGAAATAAAACACTAGAAGAAAATATATGCACACACACGCAAAATTACACCATTATTTTTGGACCAATGTCCCTGGAAAAACCTAATTCGAGAAAACCGGTGCAACAACTAAGGGTTTTATTATTATGTAGTAGTGAAATTTGGGTACAAACGAATCCGACACTGACCTTAGCTCAAAATTGAGTTGTCCCAACTACCTTTGCACAGTCTCTGCGTCACCCTATGTAGTCACAGTGTCCCTTCAGCTCGGAACTGCGTCACCTCTCACTGTCTCGTCAACTGCTGCTTGGGAAACTGATTTTCCCAACCTCTAGAACCTTTGCCCAGCTTCTTGCACTGAATGTTGTCTTCTCCCTAGCAAAACAGAATTTTCCTCTAGAGGGCACTGCGCTGCCTCACTCTGGCACTCTCCGCCTCTATGCAAATGTACTTGCTGTATCTTGAAATCTTCCTCCAACTTCACTATATTTGTCCCTCTCTCACTATTGATATCTCACTGAATCACTTCTGGCAACAAACAACTGCTACTCTAAAATTCGATTTCTCAGCAAAATCGAATGTTCACTGATTTTGTGTGTCTTCTCCAAGCCCCATCGACTTCTTCTTATAATCCTCCGTTGAGACTTCAACGACCACTATTAAATCTCAATCGATGGCTAGGATTAACTAGAAATCGATCCATGTACTTTTCTAGAACATTCTCAATATGAATTAATTAATTATGATTAATTAATCATATTCCCTAAGTTTATACTTAGGAAATATTTAAAAACTGACTAATTAATCCAATTAAGTCGTCTCTAGGTGGAATTTCTAGAAACGATTTCTGGGTATTGGAGAATACATGTTTTCTAGCCTCTCGACCAAATATCGTGGCTAGAACACATTCAATGCTACAAAAACTAACACTCCCTATTATCGAGGAATGTGCTCTAGTACTTCAATTGCTGCTTCAATACACTGTCTCTACACCATCTCCTGTCACGCTGCTAATGTATGGCTACTGCTGCCTAGCAACTATTGCGCAAATCTGATATGCGCTACATCTGTTGTGCTTCTGCTAACCCTGCTGCACTGCTGCGAACACTGCAACTTTGTTGTTGTTGCTACTACAACATCTGCAGCTCCCTCTCATCTGTTGCTGCTACAACTACAACATCTACAATTGAGAAATATCCAAGATACTAAACCAACTGTGTTCAATATGATGCATCTGTTACCCAAGTTCTGACTACTACTAGTGTCTTCATCGTCACTAAAGGGTCTGCACTGCTGCTGAATCTGCACTGTGCCAATTGCATTGATGCCAACTCTGCACTGCACTCCTCAACTTTTGATTGCTACTAGTCACTACATTGTCACTCTGGCATTTGCTTGCACCAATGTCACTGGTCCGTCCTGCTACTTAATACTGTGGGCCCCCATAGCCAGGCATTGATTCAAGAGGTGGAACTCCTCAAGAATCCTGCCCAATTTGGCACACCCAAGGTTACTTGGGAGCGGGAGCGAGAGCGCCATTTTTAGAAGCTTCCGGTCCGAAGCGTTTATATATATATATATATATAGTTATATTTTTTATATTTTGATGCATATATGTCAACAAAGACATGTAGAATGATGAATTAGACATAAAAAACATAAAAACATAGATTGAATCATATAACATCAATCATCTAGAAGTTATAATCTTCATCAACCACGCCCACGAGTTGGAAGCATACAACATATTGACTCTTGAGTCTCGCAAATCATCAATCTGAAGGTTTCAAGCTTTTAAAATTCAATATATAACATTTATCATCATTGATTTCAAATTTCAATATCTAACATTTATCATCATTGATTCATTGATTTCAAAATTCAATATACATTTATCATCATTGATATATATCATTTATCATCATTGATTCATTGATTTCAAAATTCAATATATAACATTTATCATCATTGATATTATATAACATTTGTCATCATTCATTCATTGATCACCATATAACTTTCATGAAGCATCATATTCATAATTCATAATGACTTGTAAACAGTAAACTTATAAATGCCAACTTCAAAGTTTCACCTTTCAAATTCAAACTTCAAACTTAAATTGTCATTAAATATATGAAATCGGAAAGAGTCAAGTTTCAACTGTTCAACTGTCAACAACAAATAGAAAAGACTAGTAAACATATATAACATTTATCATCACTGATATTATATAACATTTATCATCATTGATTCATTGATCACCATATAACTTTCATGAAGCATCATATTCATAATTCATAATGACTTGTAAACAGTAAACTTATAAATGCCAACTTCAAAGTTTCACCTTTCAAATTCAAACTTCAAACTTAAATTATCATTAAATATATGAAATTATAAAGAGTCAAGTTTCAACTGTTCAACTGTCAACAACAAATAGAAAAGACTAGTAAACAACAAATCTATTTTATCTGGCTGGCCCCTTGCCACGCCCACGAGAAATGTCTAATTTTTGTGAGCCACGAGGAAATGTTGGTCTTCGAGTACTCTCAGGAGTACCACGACCACGACTAGAAGGTGGAGGCTGGATCTGCAAAGGTACAATAGTGTGATATCGAGGAGTGGCACTAGCACTGGCACTGGCACTGGCACCCGCACTGCTACCAGTAGATGGTGGGACTGGCCCTATGTGTGGCGGTGTTGCTGATGCTTCATCATCATCCCTATAAAGTTCTGCTTCCAATTCTTCCAGATGTAACGTGTCGTCCTCCAAATTATCATCCTCTGAGTTGTTGTCCCAGACTCTGTATGATTGATCCTCATTTGCCCGATCACAGTAATGGCTCAACAACCTCAAGTTATAATGCACATAAACCAAGCTTTCAGCTCGGTTTTCATTCAGCGTGTTTCTTCTCACATTGTGTATAAAGCTCTAGGTGCTCCAACACCTCTCTGCAGAAGAAGTGTTCACAACCTGTGAAAGAACTTTTTTAGCCAACTTTGGCAAAAGTCCCATGCCGCCATATGCTTCCCACCATGTGAGAGCATCAAATCTGTCCCTGTCTTCCATTGCATGGAAAGAACCAAAGTTAGCAGTGCAACTGAAGTATTTGCCTAGTTCAAGGCGCAATCTAGCACACTCTTCCCTGTCGGGTACCAACTTGTCCAATGCCTTCATGTACCCCTCTTGTACCTCTGGATCTGTGTGAGGTTTCACCCTAACCCCACCTCTATGTGCAGGTTGGCCCAACCAAGATGGAGAGTAATATTTTGGCATAAGGATATATGCCAAAGCATGTAGTGGAACATTGAGTTTATTCTACCGTGCACACACACAGTTATGAATCATAGCATACAAGTTGGGATCATTATCCTTAACAATATCTTTTATTTGCCCCAATATGCTATCCATCTGCTCATAAACCTCTCCAATCATTGGTTTATCAGTATCTGCAAACCGAATCATGTTATAAATGGGCTTGGTAAAATTCAAAATTTCCCTCACATGTGTCCAAAACAGAGGGTCAAGGGCGGTCTCCTCCACATGTTCGAAACCTTGCCTGTCAACTATTGTTGCTGCCCTGTCCTTTAATAGCTGCCAGTGTGGGCTTGATACCATTGTAGCCAATGACTCTCTTACCTTCAAAAGGCACTTGAAGGTGAGGTAATAGATAGAAAATCTAGTTTTTGCTATCTTCAACAACTCCAATTTGGAGTGAGTACGGAAAAGCCCATGGGTATTGCTATGATTTGTAATAAATTTTATCATTTTTTTACCTCTCTTGTACAAATCACCAAGCCATTTGAATTGAGGTTGTTTGTTTTTGATGATATCATGCATCAAAAGGTTCATTGTGTGAACCAAACACCCAGACCAAAATATGTTGGCGTATTTATCCTCAATAATTGCTCCTGCTGCCTTACAGTTAGCAGCATCATCAGTGATGATCTGTATGACATTGTATGGCCCAGTCTTTTCAATTATATCAAGTAATGGTTCTGCAATGTTAATGCCGGTTTTGAATTTGTCTGAATAATCATATGCTGACAGGAAGATTGCACCACTAACCGACACAACCAAAACACTTATCAATGGCTTTCCTTTTACATTGGTCCATCCATCAGAGACAATGGACACCCCATGCTCATTCCACGAATTTGTCATTCTAGCCAAAGAATGGTTTATTTTAGCTTTTTCATGATCAAGACCCACGGTTTTGGCCTTGTCATACCCAGGGCTTTTGTATCCTTTGGGGGCATCATTAATGGCATAAACCATTTCATGCCAATAAGGTGAGCGAAGAACATTGAATGGCACCCCACATGCATATAGAAACCGGTAAACTTTTGAATCCACATCATTCCTACACCCTTCGTCCAGGTAATCGGATATGGTTCTACGCCTTAATCCAATGCCACTGCCTCCAAAACCACTGGCATGGGTGGAAGTTGAACTTGTTTGTCCATGACGTGTTGGGCCTGAATCAACGAAACCCCTAGATCTTTTAGATGATCTCTGTAGGGCAACCCCCTCTTCCTTCCTATATATCTCTCTCTGTGGTGCTGGCACATAAGGACAAACATTGATTCCAATATTTTTAGTTCCATCCCCTGGCATTATCCCACAAAGGTGCCTTCTCGCACGGGTGTATGAACCATGGTATTGTTTATTGCAATGGGGGCAAATAAATTTAGTGGTTCCACCACCTTTCCCTCCTTCCATTTTCTGAACATATTTCCACAAAGGTGTCCGAGTTTGGTCTCGTTTAGTTGGGGAATCTGTGTCCTCAGGTTCTCCACTCCCCACTTCCTCCTCAGCATAATCCTCCTCCTCTTCAGGATTTTCTTCAAATCCACCATAACCCTCCTCTTCATCCTCCTCTTCTCTGATTTGCCTCTTTCTTCTACTACTCTTCAACACCATTATCACAAAGAAAGGAACCAACATGAGGAAAATCCCTAGCCATATAGCCATGATGGAAACAAGTTTCAAGTTTCAAGTTTCTAGCCTGCAAAACAAATGGAAAAATGCCAAATGGGAATACGAAATGCAACATAGGAAAAAAACAATTCATTTTTTAAGTTTTAAATCCAATAAAATGCAACATTCAAGAAAAATTCAAGTTTTCATTTTTAAACAATTTAACAATCTACAAATTCATCCTAGAAAATACCAAAAATTGGATTAGAGACCTCTTTGTTGCAATCATAGGTTGCACTTTTGCTCATACTCTCCTTGTCACTTCTGCCCGGCTCGACTCTCTAGTGCTCTCCTCAGCTCAAGCTCTCTCTCTCACTCACTCAACAAACAATGAAAACAAAATGCCCCCCCCCCCCCCCCCCTTATAAACAAAAAAAAATTTCATTGAAAAAATTACGCGTGGCGAAACGTTTTTTTTTCCGGGAGCGTTCGGGAGCGAACGCTCCGTCGCTAGACGTTTAAAAAACGCTCCCGAAGCGTTTTTAAGCGAACACTCAAGGAGCGTTCGCTCCCGGCGCTTGTCTGGCGCTCCGAGCGGGGAGCGTTTTATCGGAGTTCGGAAATGCGCTTCCGAAAACGCTCCCCTCGGGAAGCGTTTTTGGGACGCGTTTGAACGTTTCAAAACGGCGCTCCCGCACGGAGCGCGTTTCGACGGGGACAGAGAGTTGAAGCTTCCCTGCAACCTGCTCTAACTCTCGTGACCTCCTAAAGGCTGTCCTCCTCGAATTTCACATCCCGTCGACAACAACTCTCCTCTATGCGGGAATATAAATTCGAAAGGCCTTCGAGTCTCCATCGCCCCACAAAGACACCCTTCTGCGAGTGGGCTCTGGATTTCCTACAGTCCTCTTTTCCTTGGGTACGTAGGAGTATGCAATACACCCAAAGATACGAAGATGACCAACATCGGGGTTTTCCCGAGAAAAAGCCTCCTCGGGAGTCACATGCCCCCGAAACACGATGTGGAGATGCGATTACGTAAATATACGGCGGTGTTGCGAGCCTACGCACAAAAACAATGGTAACCCACAGCATGGCTTTGACGACCCCTCAGGTGGATCACATTTCTTCCTCTCGCAACCACAGATTCTGTGCAGGGGTTGTGAAACAGTGAACTCCCCTCCTAATGCTGCCCTCTAGCACAATAATCAACAAATCACCAAGGGTGTACTCTCCTCCATTGTCGACCTCAAGGACTTGATCTTGACTGTCGAGTCTCACAAGAGCTACGAACTCCACAGCCGCTTGAAGACCTCACTCTTGGTCTTGAGAAATAAATCCGGGTCCTCCTAGAGTGATCATCAATGAATAATACATAATACTCATATCCACTCAAGGAAACATGAGACATCCAACCACTCACATCGAAATGAATCAGTCGACGTATCTCGGTCGATGTAACGCTGTCCTTGTTGGGAAAAGTGGATTTGGCAAACTTGCCCATCGCACATCCTCTACATGTATCAAAGTGATCGGTATTGAAATGCGGCACACGTTGTAGTGATCTCTCGCAATGTCCTCGAGCTCCATGATACATGTGCCCCATCCCGTGGTGCCAAATCTCACACAACTACCGAAGCTGGCTTCTGCTGGGTACTACTACTCAATGTAAAAAGGGGTTGAAATGCAAACTTGTACACATTTCGTGGCGTACACCTATCACTCTAGTTGAATCGGTGGACGCCCACGGGATATATCGGCACTTGTCCTCTCTTTGAACAATATCATACCTTGGCTCACTCAATGTTTGAGACGGATATGAGGTTCTTCCTCATCCACGGCACATATAGAACATGCGACACCTTAAGGGAGGTTTGGGTTCCCTATCAAATGTCAATGTCCACGGCACTCTATTATGTTGTCATCTGCGAGTACTACCTCTGCTCTCCGATTACCCTCTCTAAAAGCTGCGAGAAGTACTCACGGACTCCGGTCATACAGCGTGAGCCCCCACTGTCAACATACCGGATACAGGAGATGCACTGCGCCTAGTGGAGAAATGTACACTCCCTCTCAGCCTCGAAGTGGCCCGGGTGATCGTTTGCACTAGTGGACTCACAAGCAATGAACGCGAGCTCTAGGGTCAAAGCTATCCGTAAAGTCCTCTATCTGCGGTGATTACGCCATGTTTTGGTTCTTCTCCTTCTTCTTCTTCTCGAACACACAAGCGCAGTGTCCCATCCTGCGACAATTCCAAAACTTCACCTTGGAATAGTCCTTACGTATCATTCCCAGTTTACTTCCTTTGCCTTTGCCCCACCAACACTTGTGTGGAGACTTGCTTCTTTCCTTGCTTTTCTTGCCTCCGCAACAATGCTACATCCTCATCCCCGATCAGCGGTTTGGCTGCCCCAAGCTGGCTCTTTACGATTTCTATACGTAATGCCAATCATCCCAAAACCTCTCCCAAGTGGGAAGGGTCTCATGTGCACAAACCCCATCGGCAAAGTTTAGCCATGAGCTGGGAAGGCCATTTACTACAATTCGCACCAACTCGGTGGGTGGAATGACCTCTCAAGCTAACGCCAATGCATCTCTCACATTATTAGTAATCTTTGTGAGATATCCGAGTGCACTGTGGGTCTTACCCATCTTAATGGTGCGAAGCACTCCCTTAGGACCATTTCCTGTTCTCATTGGTACTGCGAGTAGGGTGGGCCAATGCTGTCCACATCTCGCTGAGCATGTCTGTTTCCTCTCGCATGAGGAATGCAATGGTCTGATTCCATTTAGAATCGAGTTTCTTACCCTTGTTATTATTTTTATTAGCGCAATTTGAACAACATCATTAGGCACATAACGAGTTACGCTGCGGTATGCACCATGATATCCCGGATTTTTGCCTCCTCAGATGCTCTTGCATTTTCTCCTTCCATAAAGCGTAGTTACTATGCCCATCCAACCTATCCTCCACCCTCAAGCTCAAAAGACATGCTTGTTGTCCTAATAAACTTAAAATGCTCTTATTTAGTAAGTGACGTTTTTGTGTGAAAAATCGGCTCGGCTATGTTACGAGTGAAAAATTAGCTTCTTGTAATTTTCTTCTTCTTGTCCCCAAAGCTGTCTTTTCGACAAAATAGTTACGATACCATGTAGAAATTTTATAACCAACCAGGTTACCAGTTTCTCCTTATTTCTTCCATAAAGTTAAATGTCCATTCCCATAGCCATACATTCAACAAGTTGGAAAAAATAAAAATTTTAGAAGCTTAATTCTCGAAATTTCACAATGACGGGAAATGCGGAAATAAAAACTCGAGAAAACAAATCGGCCACGAATTTTGACACGGCGATTTTTTGGTCAATTTGACCCTAGAAAAACCCCCTACAACTCTTGGGGAAAACCGGTTCGAAAACTTATTTCGATAAATGCTTTTACGGTGAACAACAATACACGGTAAAAATTACAACAAACACTAAAAATCACTTATCTCGATTTTCGTGCCACCTTCCACCTTGAAAATGCGTGCCAAATAGCAAATAGAAAATTACGAGAAAAAATTACGACATTAAATGTTGTCCTTGCTCCTCGAAAAACGTGCAGGTGGCAGCCACTAAGGAACCTGTACGGATTTGTACGGACAAGATAGCGACCCCTTCCTCGATTTCCATGCCCAAAGATTTTGCCTCGAAAATCGTACCCCTCTGCTTTGTCGGTGTTTGTTCCTCGAAAATAGTGTTGTCCTTTCCTTGAAATGCGTAAGCGGTATGTATGTATTTTACACTTTCAGTAGCATTTTAATAAATGTTGTTGTAAGATTTTCAGCCTTGGGAAGTGTGCCCTCTTTTGTACGGATTTGTTGTGTGTCTTTCTTGCTCTCCTACGCTCGAAATTTCTCTTGACTTTCTCCTCCTCTCTCAATCTACTCATGAAAGAATGAATGACCTTTTCCCTCATTTTCCTCTTTTAACCTAACCCTAAGTGACTTTGGGGAATCCCTAAATTTAATGGTGAGATAGCTTTAGATCTAGGGCTGAGATTAAATGCTCATTTAAATCTCACTTTCTATTTTTTAATTCACCCCACTTTAATAAAGACCCACTTAGTCATTTATTTCCAAAGTCACTTTTCTTTTCTAATTTCACATTGACTTTATTAAAGTCACTTTAAAATTAGACTTTAATGCTTTATACTTAATTCACTTTTAAAATTAGATTTGACTTTATAACTGCAAAATCACCTTAGGGAGAAAATTAATTCTTTTGGACACTTTTCCTAGGCCAAAGATCAAAACGCAAGAGACCACCGTGTATTCAACTAAATTTCAACAATCATTCTCCCTTGCATTTTGCATTTTAAGTTAGACTTGCATAATTAAAATTTACTTCCAAGCATAAACTTGGTTGATAGAGAGACATGTACCCATCCATCTTTGCTTGAGAAGCTTGGTTTTAATAGTACTTAAAACGGTGACCTTGCAGTTGTCAGAGCCACAACTCTCTGCATCGCCAGAGGCACTGAGTACGTTAGATTTTCAGGAGAGGTATCGTTAATCACACCTTAGTGTGATTCAAATTAACTTCTCTCTGCCACTTACTATGAAATCAAGCTCAATATAGAAAGGATTGAAGTGTCTAAACTTACAATAAGCATTTAATTAAAATTAACCAAGATTCCCGCACTTCACATTAGTCTTAGGATCTGCATTACATATAGGATAGTCATTCATACAAGCAACAATTTCTCATCAAGTACTTGTTCCTAATTTCCTTAGCAAGATCGTTGACTCCATAAGGCACTGATATCAATCGTCGAAATCTACTCGAATCCTTTAAATCTTGCTAGATCTAATATGAGTATTTGGTCGCTTAACTGTGTTTCCCGAACTAGTTGGTTCCCAACTAGTTCTCTTTCATTCCATTTCCATAGTGTCTACCCCCCTTAGTCTGTTGTAGGGAGGAAACTTAAACAGAGAGATTGGGGATCAGGGTCACAACCCCCGATTTGATCCGTTGTCGTGGTGCCTAGACATTTTGTGCGACAACAGGCCCAAAATGACAAAATTTACAAAATTAGGTTCTCCCCTTTTGGAAAATATTTAGAAAGGGACATTACAGTCCTCCCCTCCTAGATGTTGCTTGTCCCCAAGAAATTGCAAGGCTGGATGATGTAATATTTTCTTACTCTCCCATGTGGCATCCTCCTCCGGAAAATCTTTCCACTTGACCAAATGCTCCCTGATTACCTGGTTCCTCAATCTCCTCTCTTGGGTCTCCAATATGAGCTCTGGTGTCAAAACTAAGTGCCCCTCGTCATTTAGAGGAGGCAACTCAGTTGTTGTTGAAACCTATTGTCCGAATGCCTTTTTCAGGCATGAAACGTGGAACACGTTGTGAATCCGACTCTCAAAAGGTAGCTCCAACTTATAAGCTACCTCTCTGATCATCCTGATCGCCTTGTATGGCCCATAAAATCGCGATCGAAGTTTCTCGACCCCTTTATTCTTTAATAAGGACTTCCTGTAGGGCTGTAGACGTTGGTAGACCATGTCTCCCACCTCAAACTGTCTCTCCACCCTGTGTTGGTCAACATACATCTTTTGCTGATTTTGAGCCACCTGCAAGTTGTTCTTGAGAGCTCGGAGAATCTCCTGGCTCTCTTGAACCCAATCCTTTGCCCTTGGGGCCCTGCTATCTCCAAACACCATGTCAGAAAAAGAGAGTGCCTCATAAGCATAAAGTGCTCGGAAAGGGGACATACGGATCGACATGTGATAGGTGGTGTTGTAGCAGAATTCTCCTAGATGTAGCCACTTCACCCACACTCTTTGCTTCCCCGTCACATAATTGCGTAGGTAGCTCTCCAACCATTTGTTCATGATCTTGGTCTGTCCCTTCGTCTGTGGGTGATAGCTAGTACTGGGTGTAAGCTTTGTTCCCACCAATCAGAACAACTCTTGCTAGAAAGCCCCCATAAATTGGCTATCCCTGTCACTAACAAAAGTCTTGGGAAGACCATGTAGTCAGAAGACCTCTCGAAAGAACAACTCAACCACCTGAGAGGCCGAAGATCTCGATGAGATGGTGAAGAAGTGGGCGAACTTGGTCAGTCTTTCCACCACAACGTAAATACAATCTCGTCCCTGAGCAACATGAATCCTTGTGATAAAGTCCATGGACACACTCTCCCACTTCCTCTCAGGAGTGGGAAGCGATTGTAGTAGACTTGCAGGATGTCACAACTCCACCTTGTTCCTCTAACAATCTATGCACTCCTGCACATGCCTCAGTACATCTCCCTTGAGTCCCTGCCATGAGAACCTCTCCCTGATGGCACAATATGTCTTGAGGAACCCAGAGTGTCTTGCTAGAGGTGAACTGTGAGTTGCCTGGATAATCCTCTCCTTGAGTTGAGATCCTAACACCAAGTATATTATGTCCTTGTAGTAAATCACGCCGTCCATCCCCCAGAACCTGTCATCCCTGTATGTACTGTCCAAGATCTCACATGCCTTCCTGTCTTTGGAGTAAACCAAAAGTCGAGCCTTCCAATCCTGAGTTATGTCCATCAAAGACAGTATCAAGGGCCTCCGATAAAGTGCATCTGCTGCTACATTATGCTTTCCCTTCACATACTCGATCTCAAAATCATAAGCCTGGAGCTTAATCATAAGCCTGGAGCCTGGAGTTGTGAGAATCCTGTCACGAATCGCCTATAATAAGTACAAATGCCCAGGAACCCCCTTAGCTCAGTAACGTTCCTAGGTGTTGGCCAATCCAAAATGGCCCTGATCTTCTTTTGGTGCACCTTCACTCCGTCCTCCCCAATCACATGCCCCGGGTACAACATCTCTGTTAGTCCAAACTCACATTTGGACATCTTCGCATACAACTGTTGCTCCTCAAGTATGCGAAGTACCACCTCCAAGTGTTGAAGATGCTCCTCCCGTGTTCGGCTATAGATGAGTATGTCGTCAAAGAAGACAAGAACAAAACGCTGCAACTGCCCATGAAATACGTGGTTCAGAGTCTTGGTCGAACCATCAAAGTTAGGGAGTGTGACCTTCCCTGCTATTTTTTGCGCCTCCTGGTTAGAGGTTCCCCCTCTGTAGTGTGCTCCAGCCCCAGTATCATGTCTCTCCTTGAGGTGTATGTAGTCCCCAAAAGACATAACCCGCTTAATCTGAGCATCCAACCCCTCATACTCATCAATCCATGATGCAACTGAACTGACCAAGTCTGCAACCGAGTCTGGCTCCCTCTCTGATTCTGGCTCGTCCACAAAGTGTGGCATAGTGGGACAACCAGCCTGCCCACGTTGGGGAGTGTGTGGGGGTTGATAGGTATGGCTGCTCCTCCTGCTCTAGAGCCTCCATCACCATGCAACTCTCCCTCTGACCTCCCATTCATCTGCAACCCCATCACCTACTGCATCATATCCATCATGAGCTGCCCTTGCCTCAACACTTGCTGATTGGTTCTCAGCAACTCCTCTAGAACTTGGTTTTGACCCATTTGCTTGGGCTGGTCATTGCCTTCTTGGTTGTCCATTTGGCCTCTAATATTATCCACTTCAGTGTCCGACAATGGATCTGGGTCCCATTCTCTACCTCGACTCCTGCCTCTACCTCTACCACGGCCCCTTTGGAAAGCCACTTCCTGATACCTTGGTGGAATTACCTACTCTTGTTCCCCACGTTGGCCAAGAACATGCTTTGATACCACTGTAATGTTCCTAACAGAAATTTTACAGTGATAACCAAAGACATGCAAGAAATTTAACACAGAAATTTCAGTAAAATCCATGAAACAAAAAATTCTCCTACAACACCAAATGGCTAATTTTATTATGTATAACTGCTAGAGTACAATGGGGAAATGGAAGGAGTGCGCCTAGGCTTGCACAAGGCAAGCTATAAGCCTCAGGTGGTCAATATAACAATGCCCAATTGCTGTAGAAGTTCGGTCCACCAGAAAACTTCGCTGGGCCAGTATTTCGACACTGTTGGCTGACTTGAGACTCCGAGTAGACCTCTAAAAAATGCCTAGAAATTCTGTAAACTTTGGGCTGAGCTCCTTGCCAAAAACCCAAAAAAACCCATCAAGGGTTTGCTTTGGTTTTGACCCTCCAAATTTCGCCTCACATAGCTTGGCCCTTCTCCATCACCAAAAAATTCCACCTGTAGCAGAGACTGATGTTTGTTGCTCCCAAAATGCTAGAAATCTCCCCACAATGACCTTCCAACCAAAATCCGGGCAACCCAACTCTTCAAACCTCCAACCAAGACCTCCCACGAGTGATTGCGCAGGCCTGTAGGTGATGACACAGTCCCCACGTACAGAAATCCATACTGCGTGATGGACTCTCTCTACTCCTGAAAATCCTCCTCCTTCAGTTTGGAATTTGGCCAAGAAACACCCCAGCAACACTATTCTCCCAATCTTCGACACCACCTTCCTCAATGATTGCGTGGCTTCTCCTTCTGCATCCCTGTTGCACCAGAATGGCGTAATTATTGTGTGGTGTCTCTCTCCCAACTTCCAAACAAAGATGAAAGCCTTCCTAGGGTGGCACTCGAAGTCCACCGAAGAAAGGTTGAGCTTCACTCCTTGGGAAGCTCTTGTGCTAAGCAACACTTTTTAGCTTAGTTGATCAACCAAAGCAACAAGCAATTATCAAAATGTAAAAATCCCCAAATGATGCTTCTCTTCTCTTATTTATACTTGATGGCCCTTGGGTTCATATGGTTCCCTCCAATGACTTCGACCTGCCTTAGGAAATTCGATTTCTCTACTAAGTAATGTGTATTTCTTTTTGTGGGAAGCTGACCCCCACATTCCACTAAAAGACTTTGACCCACTTTTCCTAAGTTTTTTCTCCAAAATTCCCTTTAGGCCCAAAATGACAAAATTTACAAAATTGGGTTCTCTCCTTTTGGAAATTATTTAGGAAGGGACATTACAAAAGTTGTTAGATGCATCGTAGAACTGTACTTGTTTGAATTGCTTCTAGGGTTCACAACATATCATAGAAGAGATTGTCATATCTCTGAAAGAAATATTGAGGCCCTAGATATAATGAACACTGATATCTTGATTGAGTTACTTTAAATGATGTGATCTAGGGTTTATAACCAAACCTGAGCAAGAAGTTGAAGTATAGAAGTATGTGTCTCTTGTTGATTATGAACCTAGCTAAGTTTTTGTTGTCTAAAGTCTAATGTATGATTCTGATATAGTTAACTTCAATGGTTCTATATATGTATTGGTTGTACTTATTTGTTTAAGTTGTACAGTACATAATCTTCAACATCTTGAAGATATTCGTAAGTAAAGTTGACTTGATTGGTAAGCATGATGAAGGAAGCTCTATGAACAATGATGATCAAGATGATTTCGATAAGAAGGAACGAAGCCATGAAAGATTCATTGATGTTATGGAAAAGAAGTTGATCTCCCTAAGTTAAGAGGGAGTCTGGATAAAAGAAAGGGTATATCTCCGAAGCTGAGACGGAGGGCATATTATAGTCATGATGGATACCTTGAAGAAGAAATTGAAGAATGTATATTGAGGTGCTAGTGAAAGAAGGAAAGAAAGATCCAATTATAGAATATGTTGTTGCATTTGAAGTAGGAAAGGAAGTTGTATGATTGAGGAAACTTCTATCAAGATTTGTTTGGGAAGCCTCTAAGTCCTTATGTGATAAATTGTGAACCAATATCAAGGTGATTGAAGACCCCGAAGGCTTGTGGTTACTTATGTATATTTGAAATATTGTTACCGATTGGGGTTGTGTTTGTATAGGTAAATCTCTCAGAGTTTTGGAACCATGTTTTAGATGCTTGATGTTACGGATCTGTTTGATCAAGATTCAAGAGAGATTTTTTATCGATTTGAATAATCGGGAGTGTCGAGGCATCGTGTATGCCTGGGAGGACATTTGGCTAGCCTGTGTTGATTTCTAGTTCCCAAAGTAGGAAGGGTGGCGTTGGTCATAAAGCTCTGACCTTGCATTATGCACCTAGTTCCTTGGGTTGATGGTTAGCAAGAAAGCCTGATGGTACCTAAAGTGGTTGAAAGCTTTAGTCCATCTTAGTCCCACCCGGATAGATTTCCCTGGTAAGGAATCTAGTCTGTGGCACCGTGTGTACCTAAACTCTTCGTGGTTCATGTGTTTTGAGATCTTCCATGTACTTGTATATGTGTAATTATGAATACCTCCCTAGTTAAGAGGGAGTGTTGAAGAATGTAACTAAGTTCGGTCTTCAAAATTGTATTTGAGTCATAATGAAATGTATTTATCAAAAGAAAGACAAAGAAATTATTATTATTATTATGACTTATTAAAGCACGGGTTTCATGCTTGGGTCATCATTTTATAGGTCAAAGTCCCCATTGAGGACTTCTAGGTTGTATATTGAGTCATTAGAGTCATTGTCCATTTTATGAGACCCTTCTTGGGCTTTTGAATCATGTAAAAATAATTTTTATTGAGTCAAATAAGTCATTTGTCACCTTCACACCAAGTTGGCCCTTGTCGATGAAGTTGGCCTACATGAGGGAATTCGACCCGGGGGGAATTCGACCCACGAGAAGGGTATATATAGAAGTGCAGTTCGATTCATTTTGGAGGATAGCACGCAAGTTCGATATACAAGCATGTGAAGTAGAAAAGTACGAATTTGCAGGAATAGGAGAAGGATTGCAAAGAAGATCAAATCAAAGTTTTTGGGTCATTTATCTCTCACACGTCTTGAAGTTACTCCAGCAATTGCAGCAGTTCGAAATTTCTGTTGTTGCTTCTATGTTGAAGTTTTGTCGTTACTTCTAGGTCGAAGATCTCCTGCTGCTACTACGTCAAAGTTCTGTTGTTGTTGCTACTAGGTCGGAGTCTATTGCTGCAAGGTCGAAGTTGTTGCTGGAAGGATATCATCTGCAGAAGAAGGGAAGGGTTGACTTGTTGATTGGAGGAAGTCTATGTCTAGGTCAAAGTGTCTTGGATTATCTCGTCAAACTATTGAAGGAAGAGTTGTTGACTGGGTTTTCCCCTAGATAGGGGTTTTGCCCTAGCTGTTTGCTGACATTTGGTGTCTTTGATCTTCGTGCTATGGTTTTAACTTTTGGTAATTGCTTGATGAATTAAGATAAAAGAAGAACACAAGAAAGTTAATAAGAACATAATAATATCACATGTAATTATCAACATAAAGAAAATCTTTCTTCCTTTCTGATTTTCCAACACTTATGATCTATTTTTCAGAGTTATATCAGACTTTAAGACACTTATGACTGCAATGAGAGAAAATAGTGAAAACTGTGAGCCACCAATGTGAGAGTGTGTGCCAAAATGTGCTCAAAAAATTCCCAAATGTCAAAACAAACTTAACTTAGATTTTCTTTTAGCCATTTAGATGTAATTATCAGATCTGATTTTGCTTGTTATGCAGAGAAATCAGTCAACAAATCAGTTAGATCTATGCCAAAGAAACAATGCCCAATTCACAATTGACTAGTAAATTTATATGATGATTTTCTTGTTGTATTTAGGCAACTTATATGTGAATTTTAAAGCATTCAAATTTAAATTTAATCACTGTTATGAATGTATTCAGAGAAATGTAGCAAACAGTGAGGAATAATGAGGGTTAGAAACCAAACCCCTAGGCCCTGGGGCCTAGAAGAATTTTGCCCAAACTCTCCTAGATTTTCCTAATGGGTATGCCACCTGAAAACACAATTTCTTTACCAATTTCTCTGCAAAACCCATCAATGAATTAGCTTCAGAGGCTAAGTGACCGATCAGAGATGAATGGGGGCAAATGAGGGTCAAGATGGAGGCCAAAGGAGAAGGGCAAAAGGGAGGAAAAAGGCTTAAGCAGGCTCACAGCTAGGGTCTGAAGGTCAATAGGCCTCACGACAACCCAAAAGAAGGTCGTCGTTGGGCTAAAAGGAGCCTAGAGAGGGGGAAGAGGAGGGCTGAGGTAAGGAAAGGCCTTGGAAAGGCCTGCGGCTAGGCCTTAGAGGTCTTAATTACCCATTAAGGGACTTAATTGGCCCACGACAAGCCTAAAAAGGCTGTTGTCTAGGGTCTAGAGGGAATGCTGAGGCCTTAAAGGCTTACGACCAGGACTTAAAAGGGCTTAAAAGCCCACGACCAAGAGGAAAAAGGTAGGCTGAGGCCTGCTTAGGCCTAGGGCTTAGACTAAAAGGAAAGAATAGAGTTTGTGTGCGAGGCTAGGAGAATTTGGACGGCTAGTACGAGAAGCCTGAAAAAACTGAAACCCTTTCTCAAAATTTAATTTGTGAGATCTTTAGATTTACGCAAATTCTTCAGTAGTTGGCCCTACGAAAATTTGTAGAGGCTAGATCTTACCCTCAAGGGCCTAGATCTAGCTCCAATCCCGCAATTGTCCTTTGATCACACCTGCACAAATGAATTTACAAATGCCCAAAACCCCAATATATACAAAAATTCAAAAAAACTCAAACCCCAAAAAACCCAACTGCAAACAAGGGTTAGGAAATAAAATTATTTCCAAAATTTCTATTATACAAATATATTTACAAAATATACATGTGTACAATGCTTGAGAAATTTTGAGAGAATTTTTTTTTTGTAAATTTTGATATTGGCTAAATGTATTTCAAAATATAAATGCCAAACCACAGCGTTAGCGAAGTTAGGAAAAAAAAAAAAAAATTGAATCCAAACATAGTCAGCCTGTGCCCACAGTTTGTGAACTTGGAGCCCAAGGGCTGGGGAACCTGCAAACACAGTATATTTTTCTCAAGAAATAAACTGTTAGAACAACAATGAATCAGATCACCTAAGATAAGCCCAAAACTTATCAATAAAATGTTCCTATCATCTACAATGAAATAACGATTTAATAAAATTTTATAGCACAATATATGAATGCTTGTACCCAGCACATACCACAAATTAGTAGGACAGAGACACCATGACCTGTACCCCAAAGTATTTTATTATGATTCTTCAAAATGTTCCCAACGAGACAGTAGCTTTACATCAGCTTTACAGAGTTACATTAGATGGCTCTAGACATAAATGACCTCGAATTTATGGATAAATCCTCCAAGTGGAAAATACCGGCTAGTTGGCTTGATCCCCGTCAAAATAATCTCGACCGTTGATAGATCCTTGATTAACTTTTAATCTTTGCCGTCGAAAATACTTATTTTTGAGAATTGTCGAATTTCTCATTAAACCCATTTTTTATTAGCTCAAAAATAATTATTTTGAGCTAATTTCCTCAAAATATTTACTTCGACTTAAACACCAAGGCCCAAGGGTCCAATTTTTCTTGAAATTTCCAATATTCCCTTGGTGGAGGGCCTTCAAAATTTATTTTCTTTAAGACCCAGGAATATTTCCACTTGGAGAATTTAATTTCTCTAGCAATTTAATTTTTTGACTCTAATTAATTAATTTTCTAGCTTAGGATTAATTTTATTTTTTCCAGAAAAAATAATTAATTGACACTTGAGGGGATTAAATATTTTTCCACCCTCAAATATTTTAGCCATAGTGTTTAAGTATGAGGGACCATACACTAAAATATTTTTTACATCAAATATTACAAATTCAACCCTCAAAGGGGGAATACCCATTCGTTATAGACCCTCAAAATAATTACCCAATTTTGTGACACAATATGATCTAGTAGACCAAGTGGGGGAGGGGTGTGGGCAACTTCAAAATTAATTTCTTTAAGACCCATGAATATTTCTACTTGGAGAATTTAATTTCTCTAGCAATTTAATTTTTTGACTCTAATTAACTACTTTTCTGGCTTAGGATTGATTTTATTTTTGCCAGAAAAATTAATTAATTGACACTTGAGGGGATTAAATATTTTTCCACCCTCAAATATTTTTGCCATGGTTTCTAAGTATGAGGGACCATGCACTAAAATATTTGTTACATAAGATTTTAGAAAATTCAACCTTCAAAGAGGGAATACACATTCGTTATAGACCCTTAAATAACTTACCCAATTCTGTGACATAAGATGATCTAATATACCAAGTGATTTGTAGTAAAATTATTTAGCCAATTAGCTTAAATTATTCCCAAATCACTTTTACAGAAGACTCGACTAAAAAACTAGGACTCACCTAAGACTTTGACGATAAATTCCACCCTAGCTTTGGGGTGAGGTTGGAGGGTAAAACTTTGCTGACCATCCGTGTTTAGAAACACATATGAATCAGTGACACAAAAAACCTCCTAATATGAAATTTGTCGCTAAAATAATAGGATTACGTAGGTTGTTACATACATACATGGTATTTACTAGCATCATTTACATTACAAAATTTGTAGAATGGGTTTACAATGACTCAAGAGGTTGATGGTTGATGATTTTGATCCTTTGAAAAATATGGTACAACTGCTTCCTTGGAACTTTGACAAACATGTGTGCAATAGGTCCACAAGGAGTTAACCTCCCCCTCCTCTTGTCCACATTTTGGGTCGGGCTTGGAATGATGCCCCAGGGGTTGATGCAGCTAAAAAGAAAAGTTAAAAGCATAATTTGGCCACTTACAACAGGAAATGTACCATAATATGTAAAAGATGGTCGAGGCATAAAAATTTAGCACATGAGGAAAAGCCAAGCATTAGCTCTCTGCCTATCATAATGGCCATCACCCTGGTTCCTATGGGCCACTTTATGTGATCCCCCTGCATCATTGAGGAACCCATGATTGTCCCAACCCATGGTGGGCTATGAACTTCCCAACCTTAAGGCACTATCCATTGCTATATCATTCACATCATGCTCTCATTCCCTGGAGCCCCGAGCAGTTAAAAAAGAAAAATCAATAAAAGGCAAAAGGCATATGAAGAAGGGTGTAAAAAAAAAGGCCGAGGTAACTCATATAGCATGATTTCTCCCTCCTTGATCTATCCACCCAAGTGCGAGCCTTCCTCATTATAGCTACCCTTGTACCATGGCACATGGCTTGGAGCCTCCCTTGTTGCCCCACTTTGTTCCATCATTGTTTCATATGACACCTTCCATCTAATGGATGTACCATGGACCTGTCACACCCTTATAGGTTGAAACCACCTAATAGGGTCCTTGGTTAACCTCCCTCTTGAGCCTGGGGACACCTATACATTTTGAAGCCCATTATGGAAGGGCATGCCACTACAAAATGCCCACTTGGTTCTATGATTTGTAAGCTCGTTTGCTCAATTCCATCTTGGAGATGTTGTTTTTAGGGTATCTTATCTTATTGTATCATCACAAATCCCTAGACCTTGATTCCCATCCTTAAGACTTTCTTGGAGAGCCTTTATCTTGCTTTTGAAGCAAGCAAGCCATTATCTCAGCCTCTCCTTTGAATAGGCTTTGGAAATCACACCACACCTAGTCATTGACCTTATAATTCTTGTGATTTTCATTATGACACTCCTCCCATCGATGAAAGTTTGTAAAGAGTAGGGGACATCGATGGAGGTGATAGTGGATCCTTGTCCTGTTGTTGCCTCTTGAAACCTGCTAGATTGAGCGGTAATAGGAACGAAGGCACGTGGGTTGTCAAGGAGGCTAGGTGGGTATCATTAATGATGGATTAGCGCCTCCTTGGCCTATCCTTCTTGCAAGCCACCCCACTCCTTACCAAGTTTTGAGAAATTGAGGGGAGCTTCACCTAGATTAGGCATATAACTTAAAATCAACCATGATTTTTGCATCGAACATAGTCTAACCTTGCATTTATCCATCAACATTCTCTCATTTTGCATTAAGTTGATTTGTGAGAATTTCATCTTACTTGCAACATTGCATTATATTCTCTTGTACTTATTTGCTCATTTTCCTATCTTTAAGTACACATTTTATTTATCTTGCAAGCTCTATCTTACTGCTCATATTTTAATATTTTGTTATCTCTTGTACTAACACTTGTCTTGCAGCATTGCCTATCTTGTAACTTGAAGCATCATTTATTATTGTGCAGGTATTGTAAATTTATTTGAAGATTGTTTATAAGGGATTGGTCTCTATCATTTTATCTTGTTGGATGTCATATTGATTTAATTAAATCTATCCTTTGATATCTACATTTCTCATCAATATTAATACTTGCTAATTAATCTCTAATTTCAAGTTATATTGAGTGGTAATTGCCTTTCCGTTATCTCCTAGAACTTGTTGTCTTCAACAAGTTTTCATTCCATAATCATATTTAGCGACTACCCCCCATAGCTTTACCTAGGAGAGAGCTTAAATAGGGGATTAGGAAAAGCGGGTGCCCATGAGATATGAGGTTTTTATTGTGCTTCACAGTTACGAGATACAATCTGAGTGCCAAATCAGCTCACCCAGAGAAATATCGGCAAAAATTGCCTCTATCCGGAGACGGATATTTTGGTTGATCCAACAACAGAATGAAGAAACCCCACAGGTGACTGCGCTGTCCCCAGTGTAGCGCAACGATGGCTGTTGCAAGCTCTGTGCTGAGACTGCGTCACCTCCTCTAGGAGTTGCGTGAACCTCCTCGTGAGCCTTCCCGGCTTAGAAATCTATCTTTTGAATTTCTGTCGATCTGCCCTACAAAAACCCCAATGTTGCCTCTTCAGTGACTGTGTCACCCTTCTGGCTTTGCTTCAATCTCTCAGGTGCTGCGTTGTCTCTCCTGGTGCTGCTTTGCCTCTCTGCAATTGTATTCTCGTCCTTGGACTGAATTCCCGCTGCTGAACTACCCGTCCCTGCACTGCAAGATCACTCCGAAATTCTCAGCAAACCATGCACCAAAATTTCGACTTTGCTCAAGTGTTGCTCTCAGTGTGTGTTCTCCAATTGACCCTCAAGCCTTCCTTTATACTTTTTCTGTTGATGAATCAACGACCATGATCAAATCTTTAATCAATGGCTAAGATTAAAACAAACTTGATCCTTGTCACTTAGAAGCTTCTCACCCACATTTAAATAAATTCACTTTAATTATTTTAATTTCTTAAGCTTTAACTTAGGCTCCATTAAAAATAATTAATTATTTGAATAACTTTCACTTCAGATGGAATTTCTCCAAATGATTTTTGGGTCTTGGAGATCTCATGTGTTCTAGCCCCTCCACAAAGTTTCGGAGCTCGAGCACATCCGATGCTACCCAAAAATCAACACCTCATACTTATACACCATGGCTAAAATATTAGAGGGTGGAAAAAATATTTAATCCCCTCAAGTGTCAATTAATTAAATTTTCTGGCAAAAATTAAATTAATCCTAAGCCAAAAAATTAATTAATTAGAGTCAAAGTTAGAGTCCTAGAGAAATTAAATTATCCAAGTGGTAAAATTTGTGGGTATCAAAGAAATTATTTTTTGGAGGTCCCCCACCAAAGGAATATTGGAAATTTCAAGAAAAAATGGACCCTTGGACCTTGGTGGTTAAGTCAAAGTCATTTTTTTGAGGAAATTAGCTAAAATAATTATTTTTGAACTAATAAAAATGGGTTAAATGAGAAATTCTAAATTCCTCAAAAACAAATATTTTCGACATTGGAGATTAAAAGATGATCAAATATTTTTCGAGGGTCGAGATTATTTTGATGGGGATTAAGCCAATTAGCCATTATTTTTCCACTTGGAGGATTTATTTATAAATTGAGAGTCAATTGTGTCTCAAGCCATCTAGTTTTCGCTGATATAACTCTGAAAAACTGATGTAAATTATTGTCCCACTAGGAACGTTGGAATAATCATAATACAGACTTTGGGTTGTAGTTCATGGTGTCTCTGATATGTTGATTTCTGGTACATGTTGGGTATGGGCATTCCTATATTGTGCTTTATAAATATTTTAATCCTTATTTTATTGTAGGTGATAGGAGCATTCTATTGGTAAGTTGTGGGCTTATCTTAGGTGATCCGATTCATTGGGTGTCCTAACGAGTTATTCTTCAGAAATATATAGTGTTTGTAGGTTCCCCACCCCTTGAACTACAAGTTCACGAACTTTGTACAAAGGCCGACTGTGTTTGGACTCTAATAATTTTTATGGTGTTCTAACTTTGTTAAGGTTGTAATTTTTCATCTATCTTTCAAAATACATTTAACCACTGCTAAAAAATTTTAAAATTTCAAAATTCTCTCAAGCACTTCACATGTATATTTTGTAAATATATTTTTAAAATAGATTTTTGTAAATAATTTATTTTCTAACATTTGTTTTGCAGCTGGGGTTTTGGGATTTTGAATGCCTCCTAAAAAATCGTTATCGGGATATTATCGGCGAGGGAAAAAAACGGAAAAAATCGGAATTATCGGCAAAAAATCGTAATTATCGGCAAAAAATGTCACATACAAAAATATTCATTTTTTTCAATTTTTTTAATATCTAAAGCATCTCTGGCCTCAAAAATAAATGCATTGACATAAATATGAAAAAAAAACTAATATATAAGATGTGTAATATCATGTCTAGTGCTACATCACACATAAAACCCAAATCTGTATGTCCTGCATGCTAAGTCCTGAGTCTCGAGTCAACTCAGCCTCAAAATATCAACAAAAAATATAATAATGTATCTCATATCATGAGTCATAATGTCAACAGTCATATACAAAGGAATGTCAATGCACCAGTGACCATATAACCTATGGTCCTATACTATTGATCAATGATTTCCTCTGCCCCTCTTGCGAGAAAATACAATAGCTTTGCCTTTCTCTCTAGATGAAGATGCTGGCGGGACTGGCAATGGGCTCTGTCGTGCTCTAGAAGAAAAAAATGAAGCACTAGAACCGGAACGGGAACCTGAACCACTAGGAGCTAAAGGAGGCCGACCACCACGTCCTCTACCGGTAGTAGTGGTAGGTGGTGTCTCCTCCTCCTCCTGCTCCTGCTCCTCCTCCTGCTCCTGCTCATCCTCCTCCTCGTCCTCCCCCTCCATTACCTCCTCCTCTATCCAATCAGGGACTGACTCCATGACAGGCCTCTCAGCCTCAACCCTCCATTCAGCAGTGGTGTCAATCGCATCTAAAGAGATGGCCTCCACATCAGGGGTCCTCTCAAGTTGTCTCACCCACAATCTAAGATTGTAGTAGACGTAAACCATGTCATTGAGCCGCTGACCCTCCAACCCGTACAAGGGTCATAAATTAATAAATTAAATATTTAAAAAAAAATATTTAATGAATTCAAAAAATCAGTTCGAAATTTGAATATGTTAAGTGTTTTACCTGTTGCGCCTTTTGGTGTGTATTTTTTCAAATGCACTCCAGTTGCGCTCGCATCCTGAAGCGCTACATGTTTGGCTAAGTATTCTAATGGCAAATTTTTGAAGTTTTGGTACTCTGCCACCGTAGCTCCTCCACCATGCATCTACAAGTTACAAGTTACAACAAATAAGATAAACTTATAATTTATAAAGTTACAAACATAAGAAAATTTTTAAAATAATGAAAATCTTACCTGGCATTTTAGTAGTCCTATCATGGACAGCCATGTCGAAGCTCAAGGTGCCACCTGCCATTCTGTATACCTCCATCTCTTTGGATATGTCTGCACGGTCTGATGGACTTGGCACCATCTTCTGAACACAAGTGAAAAAGCCATCCATGACCTCAGCATCAAATACAAAACCACATGAATAAGCAAATGCGGGGTTCAGGAAGAGCCTTGCAGCATGAATGGGACGATGGAGTGTGTTGTTCCATCGATCATCAATCACTTCCCATAAAAGAAGTTGTCTCTGAAACCCATCATCACCCTTATCATCATAATAGCTGCGAACAGCTTCTTTGGCCCTATCCATGGCCTCATACAAGTAGCCCATTGCGGGCTTCTCTCCATCCACCAATCTAAGAACCTTTACCAAAGGTTCACTAATGCTGCACACCTCTTCCACTCCAGCCCAGAAACTTTCCTGATATGACACCAACATGCAGATGGCCTGTCCCTCTGATTTGCGGCTGATAGTCAAAGCACGCCACTCATCTGAAACAAACATTCTCTTCAATTCCCACTTAGAATTCAAGAGGGATTGAAGAGAGATGAAAGTAGTGGCAAATCGTGTAATAGCAGGCCGCACCAACTCCATATTGTTGGTGAATGTCCTCATCAAATGAAGCACAGATCCATGGTTATATATAAATTTTGTGATTCTCTTTGATGATTCTACAATATCTTTGACAAAATCAAGCTTTCCGATGTCCTCCAACATCAAATCCAGGCAATGTGCAGCACAAGGTGTCCAAAATATGCTTGGATACCTCTCCATAAGCATCTTGCCAGCTAAAACATAGTTTGCAGCGTTGTCTGTTATGATTTGGACAACATTTTGGGGCCCAACCTCCATAATGAACACATCTAATAAATCACATAATAATCTTGCATCTTTGACATGTGCAGATGCATCAACAGATTTTATAAACATTGTCCCCTTGGGACAACTGACCAAGAAGTTAAGAAGACTCCTACCCCTTTGATCAGTGCAACCATCTGACATCACAGTGCATCCTGTGACTTCCCATGATGCCCTTAAGTCTTCCAATCTCTTGGTGCAGTCAGCTTTCTCATTTTGCAGAATGCGCCCTTTAAGGTCATGATATGTAGGGGCTTTGTATCCTGGGCCAACAACAGCGATAGCATCAATCGCAGCCTGATAAAATGGATTGTTCCTGGCAACATTGAAAGGAATATCACTCCAAAGAAACAGTTTGCCCAACAACCTATCAGCTTCTTCCTTCTCCTTTTTTTTAATAAGGGAGGAGATAGATGGCTGTGCTCCCGGAGTGGTTCTAGGAACAAAAAATGAGGAGGCAGCTGCGGGGCTGCCTGTAGAAGAGGCTGATGCTGAAGAGCCACTACCACTCTCACGCTCAACTCCAAACTTTGTTATTTGACTCTTCAGAGCTGCTTTGCTGACTTTAGCGGCTTCCATTTCTTCCAATGAGTTCATGGCTCTTCTGATTATTTCTGGATTGGTATTATTGCAAGGGCCTACTTCATGCCCAGGAATCTGTGCTAGGTGGTATTTCAACCTGTATACCCCCCCTGCCATGTGTTGACCACATAATTTGCAAGTCAAGTGTAATCGGTCAAACCCCCCATCAGGGTCACCAAATTCCCAGAAAGGATCTAATTTCCTTGGCATGTTGGAAACTTTGAACTTTGAATGTTGAAATTTGAACCTAGGGCACAACAAAAATTGCCAGTTAAAACTTAAAAAATAAAATAAAAAAATTACAATTTTACATGCAACATTTTGATTTTTTTCACAAAAAAAAAACCCTCAACTGAATGCAATAATAATAGGGAAAAATACATGTTGAAACACAAACAAAAATAATGGGAAGAACCTAAGAGCACAAGAAGAAATATAAAAAACATAATTTAACAAACAAATTTTTGCATTTTTGACCAAAATAAACCCTCTCCTCTCAATAAAACAAAAAAAAACAAAAAAACACAACCAAATGCAATCACAAATGATGAAAAATACATGGGTAATAGAAACCCATGGAAGAACAAGAGAAAAACAAAAAAAAATGGGTCAAATTTGATGCCCATACCTGGAAAAACGTTTTGCCGGAGACACTTGGTCCAAATTCAATGTTTGTTCGCTTGGCTTGCAAGAGATTCTTCACTATTGGGCGTGTAAATCACCTCCTTCCCTCCTTGGCTGCTCTCCTTTCCTCCTTGGCTCTCAATCCCCACGCTGTCAAACTAAAAATGAAAAAAAAAACCCAAAAACCGGCATAAAAGCCCGCTGTCCAAGCCTCCCACGATAAATTCGGGTCGACTCGCGATAATTTCGTTATTATCGCGATAAAATCGCGATAACGATAATTTCAATTTATCGTTTGAAATAATCGCCGATAATATCGTCCGGTTATAAAAATCGCGATAATTTTAATTTATCGCGATAATATCGCGATTTTTTCAACTATGGTTCAAACACACTAAATATTTCATAGTAAAAACTTGCTAGTGTTTTGGCTCGTTGGGCTTTGAATTTTGAGCTTAGATCTACTTGTTTGCTTGCTGGAATATCTCTGCATAATCAAATTGTAATATACCTAATGGAAATTTTAACAGTAGATACCAAAAATAAATTTGAGCTTGCCACGCAAGTGAAGCAAAACCCAGAAAAAGATCTCTGACCCAACTGATGAATGACTCTGGCAATGATGTAGATGGCTTAGTGAGAAGTCTGTTGCAAACCTGCTACGAAAAAACTGCTCTCTCCAAAACTCCAATGAAGGACTGCGAGATTTCCGAGTGAAATCTCCTCAAGAGGGTTGGGTTTTCGTCCAACACCCACTAGAAAACCATAGGGTTTCCATCCTGGGGCTATTGCTGAAGTAGAGAACCGGGTTCTCAACCTCTCATACAAGAAGAAATGTCAAATCCAAGATGTCCTCCAGTGGCCTCCTCCTCCTCTTTTATAGATGTGATGGGCCCCTCTAGAACCTCCTATTTTATTATTATTTTAATTACGGAGCACTTTTCCCTCTTTTATTTCCATTAAAATATTCTTTTTAATGTGGGAAAAGGATAAATTGGTCACCATGTCTCCTCAGGTCACTGAAACTCACTTCTAACCATCCCACCTTGTAGATCTTCTTGTTCCAGTTCCAATGAGCTATTACACTAAGGTGTTCTGTGAAGTATTCCTCCCGGAATGCCACCTTAAGCGTAATTAATTAAGTCAGGCCTAATAATAACTCTGTTTTTTTAAAGTTGTCGGAATGCGCCGAAACGAAAGGAAAACTGTGTGGATGATGGAATATACCAAGAAAATGCCATCGAACCTCATAAAAACTTCTCAAAACCCCTCCAAAAGAACTCGGGCTCGTTGATGACACCAACCTACACCTGTGACCTGTCTGCCCCCAACTCTGAAAGTCCATCCTAACCATGTCATAAGGAACACTAGAAAAAGGAACAACACAAATCCTCCCACCCCAAGATTGCTTGCCCTCAATCAATCCAAACCTGTGGACCAATCTTCTAGCCCAATGCAACTGAGACCTGATGCCTGGATCCCATATGAACCACTAGGTGATGTGATGCCTCTATGTTGAACCACTATGAACGGACCCTTCAATTCCTGGACCCCAGACCAATCTCTGATTGAACATGTCATCAACAAGTCCTCCTGGATCCCAATGCCACCAAGAACAAGCATCAGTGCTCCATGGCTCTTACTATGTTGTAGCCCCAGTTGTGAATGTTTCCCCATCAACTGCGTACCAACTCATTACCTCTCTCTATTCAAACCCTTGACTCAATCCAATGCTAATCCCACTCTCCCGTTGCCGGGATGGAATGCTGAAGGGTTGTCAACCTATGTCCAACTGCCACATGGGGCATGTAGTATTTGACATGTATAAGGGTCCCCGCTCTAGTATGCCCATGACTGAGAATATCAGAGCATCAATAGGATACCAACTCATGATCTCTTGCCAATCCATCCTGTGGGAAGGATCGGACGCATAGGCACCTGTATATGTGATAATTCCCATATTGTGCATCGTGCCCTAGTCGTGCAACCCTGCCTGGTCAGTCGACAATATCCATTGAGAAAACCCTGCCTCTCCCCCTTTAGTGGGTACAAGTGGCCAAACTCTGCTACAAGTCCGATCTATGTACTCTGGAGAGGGTTGCTCCCTGAAAGTATTGCAACTCTGTCGGCTGCCTGTGCATCTACCTACACCTCATCAGTGGGTCGGCCCAAAGATGGATGCACCACCATCTGAAAAGGATCTTCCCTCATCTGACTAGAAACTCTAAGTTCGTCCAGTATAACAACCCCGTGCAAAACAATCTTGTCGGACTCTCACACCTCCTGAGGGCAAGTGACTGCAAACACTGCCACCCTTCTAGCTGTGTGTAAATCTGCCTGCTCCTCATCAATGGTTGACCCCGAGGATGGCTGCTCATCCTCCTCCATCACTGTCTAAACATGAACCTCCAACTAGCTCTCCCCAATAGGCTCGTCATGCATGTTGTGCATATCATCCTCCTCAACAGATTCATGCTCCTCCATATGTTGCTCATGCTCAATCATCATTGGTGACTAATCATCTTGGATGTCTCCCATAGGGTCCACTCACTGTTCACGATACACACTGGAATGTAAATATGGCATATTGTCAACAACTCCACAAAGTGCCTAAACTCCTCAGAGGCATCCTTGTATGAACTCATGGACTCATCTTGAAAGTCAAAAGGAATTTTCTTCTACTCTACCTCTGCCATCTCCTCCACATCGCTCAAGTATGAGTGTTCAGGCACCCAAGGTTCCTTGCATATGAAGCAAAGACGCTTCCTCCTTAGCTCATTCTTGTTGCATGATCCACCAAACCTGAGCAGCTCCTCCTTGGCCAACTGTCTCCTGAACAACCAATGTTGTGCTCAACCAACCTTTCAGCTAGCTCATAAGCAGTAGGTGAGACCAACTTCTCTCTCCTCCGAACAGACAATAATCGAGACTTCAACTCTTGGCAAATGGCATCACACAAGATGATAAGATGGACTACATGTGTGCTATGGCTGTGTCAGGATGATGTTTCCTAATGCTGAAGAAGCATTGGAACATTTGCAAGATCAAACCATCACACTCTATATCAAACACGATTTCATAAGTCCTAGTCATGGCCATAATTTTCAGAACCTGAAGCTTCTTCCCAAATGTAGCACCCTCACTGTTATCCAAATCGCGCAAAGTTTCTACCGTCAGCTCGAAGACACTCCTCATAACATCATCATTGTAACAAGCTATAAGGCCGCGGTCAGCATCATGATGTTACTAAGGCAAGAGGCAACCGGAAGTGTGATCCCTTCACAAGGGTACTCCAAAAACTTGGGTTGTATTAAAGCTAGCATGGCTAGTTTCAAAGTCCACAACAATGTCTTCCCCTCTAATTGGTTCACTTCGGAAAGAAGTGCATCTTGTGAAAATTCCTAAATATAGTCCCAAATGCAGTAATTGATATTATTTCTTCTACTTATTAATTCAGAAACAAGTTATTTACGGTGTTACATAGTAAACATCGAAATAAATTCTACTATAGTCTTCACAATTATAATACTGTAGAAAGTAAATGCAAGGAAAAATAATAGCACAAGTATAATCACAATGACACAGTTATTTTTAGACAATTGTCCCTCGGAAAAACCCAATGTGGGAAAACCGGTGCAGTAGATGAGGGTTTCTTTATTATTCTTCAGCATAATATCATGTACAAGATACAATCAACATAAAAGAAGAGGAATTTCTATGAGAAATTTTACAGACAATTTTTTCACGCTTCATAGTGAAATTCTGACTGTGGAGGGTACCATCACTGCGTCTCATTGGATCACCCTCTACGTAGTGACTGTGCAGTCGCAACGTCACTGCCTTTGCGCAGTCCCTCTGCACTGCTTCCCCTAGCCTGTTCTTGCACTCCCGGTTGTTGTTGATGCACTTCCTCTCCAACTTGCAACTCTCCCTTTGATTCGATTTTCTCTTGCAGAACTTCAACCAGTGAGAAAATCGATCTTCTCGGGAAATTGAGTATCTACCTAGGTATCTTTCCAAATGCCCATCGAAGTCCTTCGTATGATATTCTCATTGAGAAATCGACGGCCCAGATTAGATTCTAGTCAATGGCTCAGATCATATTGATTTGATCTCCGTCTTTTTCTAGAAGATTCACACTCAGTTCTATTAATTCCCTTTAATTATTTTAATTCCCTAAGTTTAGACTTAGGTGTCCATTAAAAATAATTAATTATTTTAATAAAACCTTCTCAGGGAGGAATTTCACAAAACAGTTTATGGGTATTCTGGAATACATGTGCCCTAGCCTCTCTGCCAATTTTGAGGCTTAGAGCACATCCAATGCTACCAGAAATCAACACATCTAATTCATCTAGTTTGAAAAGGGCTTTCACTGTGACCCTCATGTGTTTCAATTTTGTCCCAAGTGCAAAGATTGTGTCATGTTTCCTGCCCCTTATGCACATCTCTTGGCAGTTCTTTTGGAAGAACGGAATAGATCCTTTTTGACAAAGGTATGTTGTTTAGTTTTGTTTTCTGGTCTAATGATGCATGTTGGTTCAAGGAACCAATTTCTGTGGTTAATATTCTCAATTTGTTTAGTAGTTCCTCCATGGTTTAGTCCAATGATTTTCTGAGTGTTTTTGATGTATTGCTATGGGGATATTTTGTCAATGTAATATCCCAAAATTAGCAGTAACCTAATTGGGATATTAATTTTGATTAATTTTGGCAAATCCTAATGTTGGGTGGAAATAAAGTGGGTAGGGGACCCACAATTAATAATTAGGCCAAATAAAGTATTTTCCTAAAGTCCCTAAGGGAAAATTGATGCTCTAGTGGTGGGGTCGAGTTGGCCTTAGGTGGCAGTGTAGAAGAGGCACGAAAAGGAAAACGTGAGATTGGCTAGAGGAAGGTGGCACGTGATTGGCCAAGGAGAGGCAGCGTAGGTCAAGGTGGGACCCAAGGCATACGTTGGGCCTCAATGGATAAAATGAAGAAGGGAAGGCTCATTCGACATTCATTCATTCAACTATTTTCTTCTTGTCATTTTGACAAAGCATGCTTGGGTCGGAGAGCCAAGTCTGCAGTGTTGTTTAGCACACGAGATCTTCAAGCGGATATATCAACGTCTACCTCGGGGGACTTCAAGTGCCCGCTCAGGAGAGGAGTTCCACACCTTGTGAGGATAATTTCCATCAGCAACATCAGGGGAAAGCATAGCCAGTTCTGGACTGTGTAGAGGAGGAGGAGACTGCGTAGGGGAGGGTGCAGTGCAGAGAGGATTTGGTTGTTTCGGGAGGTGAGAAGAGAGGGAGTTGCAACTAATATTTGGTGGGGAGGCTTGGAGCTTCCTAATAGGGATTTTTGTGGCATTTTGGAGACTTCCAGCAGCAGGATTTACAGGAGGATCGATTTACCTAGCAGTGCAGTGAGCCAAATCCAAGAGGGCCAATTTTCGGGGTCAAGCTTTGGGCTAACCTTTTTTGGGTTTTTTTGGGTTTATTGAGGAGAAGCCATGATTAATTTGATAGAATGTTCTGGGCAGATTTGAAGTGTCAAACAAAGATCCTAACTTAGCCAGCAGCTAGAGGAGCTAGGGGAAATTGGGTCGAAATTCCGGGGTCAACGTTTGGCCAATTCCTTCGTGGGTTTCTTAAGTAGAGTCCAGGGTTAAAGTCCCAGAATTTTCTGAGCAGTGTAGCAGGCCCTAGTGACATTTCTTTGGGAGCAGCAACAACATTTCTGGCAGATTGCAGCGCAGAGCTATAACCATACAACGTACCATCAATGGGGGATTTCAACATTGATTCATAGGGCTTCTCTAGTTTGCCTTAAGCAAGCCCAGGTGCCTTCATTCCAGCACCTCCATTGTACTCATTTCTAGCAAAATAATAAAATGGCTCAAAAATATTTTATGGCTCCGTTGGTGTTTTGATATCAACTTTTGTTTTGTTGTCTACTTAATATATTTTAGCCTGTTATTACTGTTATTTTCCCATTTGGGATATTACAGTCAAACCGTAGGGTACCACTCCGTTGCAGGTGAAATTTCATTTCCAAGAAAAGGCATGCAATGTTTAAATATACATCAAACAAATCCCAACAAGCTTGCACTGCTATTAATCAACCCAGAAATTCATGCACTGCTAGTATATAACAACAACACCCATACAATAGTCTCTTCTCATTTGAAAATTGAATACACTGTGAGCAAATCAGAAAGGTAGAACTTGGAATTAGTTGTGGCCAACAATAGCATGTTTAAATAAATATATATATATCAGTCCACTTGCAATGATGTTCCAGTTCTTGGATGGAGAAGCACGTTGCCCAATGATAGCCCAAATTACAAGGTATGGCCCAAGGTTGCTGGGAATTGTCCCCCCCCCCCCGATCCCGCTCCCAAAACGCGCTCCGTTCGGGAGCACTTTGGGAGCGCTTTCTGAGCCTGAATAAACACTCTGTTTTCTCGGGAGCTTTTCAGGGAGCGCTCGGGAGCAAACACTCCTCGAGCGCTCCATCCATTAAAAAAACGATTCAGGAGCGTTTTTAACTATTTTAAATGGAGGGAGCGGTCGGGGAGCATTCGCTCCCAAATGCTCCCCGGCGCTGAAAAAAATCCGATGGCAAATTTTCCAAATTTTTTTGGGAAGGAGGGGGGGTTGGGTAAATAAAATCCCTCCCCCTCCTCATTTGTTTGTTATCATTGTTAGTTTGAGAGCAAGAGAGAGAGCTTGAGAGTTTGAGCAAGGAGAGAAGGAGACCAAGGAGAGAGCAAGGAGCAAGGCTGCAAGAGAAGAGGAGGATTGGAGTCGGGACTCGGACAAAGAGGTAGGACTGGTTGCGGGGAAGCGCCCCCCCCCCCCTCGTTCCCGCTCCTGAAACGTGCTCCGTGCGGGAGAATTTTGGGAGCATTCGGAAACGCGCTCCCGAAAACACTTCCTGAGGGGAGCGTTTTTGGGAGCGCGTTTCCGAACCTGTTAAAATGCTCCCTGCCTTTTCGGGAGCGTTTCCGGAAACGCTCAGGAGCGAACGCTCCCTGAGCACTTTTGGCGTTTAAAAAACGCTTCGGGCACGTTTTTTAAACGCTGGAAGCGGTCGAAGAGCGTTCGCTCCCGAACGCTCCCCGGAACAAAAAACGCTTCCCGCTGGGCGGAAATTTTTTTCAATGAAAAAAACGATTTGTTTAGGGCCAGAAATGGGTTTTAGGGCTGATGTGGAGGTAAGGGAAGCATTGACATTTCATGGTAATGTTAAATTCTTAAAGTAAAAGTGACATTTCCTTTATTTTTCATTTTCATCCTTTTACTTAAATTTTTAACATTACCATGAAATGACTCGGGATGTTTAAGAGTGGTTTCGACCTCATTAGATTTCATATGGAGAAACTAGAATTTTAGGTTTCACTCAAAATTCAGCAGACTTAATGGTTTTCAGGGTTTCATGGTTTGGGAATTTGCAATGTTTCCATTTGATTCTATCATGTGTAAGGGGATGATATTGGCATTTGATCAAGAGCATGAAGTCCTTTAAGAACCTTGATGTACCCTTCAATCAAAGGAAAACAACTGGTTAGGCATGCTAATCTTTTTCTACTGCATTTTAAGGTTGAGGAAATGAACCCTTCACTCAAACCAAAATCATTTGTTAGGCATGTTAAACTTTTTCAATTTCTATCATGTTATAAGGTTGAGCAATCCAAGTCTGAAGACTTTGAGCTAGATGATGTTTATGTATCTCTTGTTGATGATCCCATTTTTAGTAGCGATGAATCAATGATGAGTTTCATGAGAGACCATGTTGCTCAGTGATTTGTAGTTTTGATGTCTATTTTTGCTACTACTACTACTACTAAAGTTGTAGAGGAGTTTTAGGAGTCCTCAAACTTTGAGCCATATTATTTATGTCGCTCATGTTGATGATCCCTTGTTTAGTAGTGGTGATGATTTTGATCATGATGAGGAGTGATCATGTTGTTGATCACTAATATGTAGTCTTGTATTAGGCCAATGGCCTCATAGCTTGTAGCATTGTTTTTGGACTTTATGGGCCATTTAGAGCCTCATTGCTTATGTATTTTTCGATGATATGTATTGCACTCGGTGCCATTTTGATATATTCACCTTTGCATGGTATATAAATGAGCAAACTTTACATATTTTGTCTCTATTGGCTTGGAATCATGGTTGCAAATCTTAAAAATAGTTTTTTTTATTAAAAAATCATTATTTAATGTATTTTTTTTAAAACCGGTTCATTGAGATCTGACCGCTCCCGGTTAGACCGGTTCCGGTTAGAAACCCAGTTCATTAGGTCCACCGGTCCGGTCACCGGTTCCGGTTTTAATAACTATGCTCACACAAATCCAGAAGTACAAGAGGGGTACATGAAGGCATTGGACAAGTTGGTACCTGACAGGGAGGAGTGTGCTAGATTGTGCCTTGAATTAGGCAAATACTTCAGTTGCATTGCTAACTTTGGTTCTTTCCATGCAATGGAAGATAGGGACAGATTTGATGCTATCACATGGTGGGAAGCATATGGCGGCATGGGACTTTTGCCAAAGTTGGCTAAAAAAGTTCCTCACAGGTTGTGAACACTTCTTCTACAGAGAGGTGTTGGAGCACCTATAGCTTCATACACAATGTGAGAAGAAACGGGCTGAATGAAAACCGAGCTGAAAGCTTGGTTTATGTGCATTACAACTTGAGGTTGTTGAGCCATTACTATGATCGGGCAAATGAGGATCAATCATACAGAGTCTGGGACAACAACCCAGAGGATGATAATTTGGAGGACGACACGGTACATATGGAAGAATTGGAAGCAGAACTTTTTAGGGATGATGATGAAGCATCAGCAACACCGCCACACACAGGGCCAGTCCCACCATCTACTGGTAGCAGTGCGGGTGCCAGTGCCAGTGCTAGTGCCAATTCTCGATATCACACTATTGTTCCTTTGCAGATCCAGCCTCCACCTTCTAGTCATGGTCGTGGTACTCCTGAGAGTACTAGAAGACCACCATTTCCTCATGGCTTGCACAAATTAGACATTTCTCGTGGGCGTGGCAAGGGGCCAGCCAGGAGATAAAATAGATTTGTTGTTTACTAGTCTTTTCTAATTGTTGTTGACAGTTGAACAGTTGAAACTTGACTCTTTCTGATTTCATATATTTAATGACAATTTAAGTTTGAAGTTTGAATTTGAAAGATGAAACTTTGAAGTTGGCATTTATAAGTTTACTGTTTACAAGTCATTATGAATTATGAATATGATGCTTCATGAAAGTTATATGGTGATCAATGAATCAATGATGATAAATGTTATATAATATCAATGATGATAAATGTTATATATTGAATTTTGAAATCAATGAATCAATGATGATAACTGTTATATATTGAAATTTGAAATCAATGAATCAATGACGATAAATGTTATATATCAATGATGATAAATGTATATTGAATTTTGAAATCAATGAATCAATGATGATAAATGTTAGATATTGAAATTTGAAATCAATGATGATAAATGTTATATATTGAATTTTGAAAGCTTGAAACCTTCAGATTGATGATTCGCGAGACTCAAGAGTCAATATGTTGTATGCTTCCAACTTGTGGGCGTGGTTGATGAAGATTATAACTTCTAGATGATTGATGTTATATGATTGAATCTATGTTTTTTTTGTTTTTTATGTCTAATTCATCATTCTATATGTTTTTGTTGACATATATGCATCAAAATATAAAATATATATATATATATATATATATATATATATATATATATGCTCCCGGAAACGCTCCGGACCGGAAGCTTCTAAAAATGGCGCTCCCGCTCCCGCTCCCAAGTAACCTTGGGTAGCACTCTCTAATCTAGTTTTTTATTTTCTATATTGCATTTTTAAGTTGTTCAAAAATGAAAACTTGAATTTTTTTCTCAATGTTGCATTTTAGTGTGTTGAAAAGTGAAAAATTGAATTGTTTTTTTCTATGTTGCATTTCCTATTCCCATTTGGCATTCCTCCATTTTTTTTGCAGGCTAGAAACTTGAAACTTGAAACATCATGGCTATATGGCTAGGGATTTTCTTCTTGTTGGTTCCTTTCTTTGTAATAATGGTGTTGGAGAGTAGAAGAAAGAGGCCCATTAGAGAAGAGGAGGATGAAGAAGTGGGTTATAGTGGATTTGATGAAAATCCTGAAGAGGAGGAGTATGTTGAGGAGGAAGGGGAGAGTGGAGAACATGAGGCCACAGAGACCCCAACTAAACAAGACCAAAGTCAAACACCATTGTGGAAATATGTTCAAAGGCAGGAAGGAGGGAAAGGTGGTGGAACCACTAAATTTCTTTGCCCCCATTGCAATAAAGAATACACAGGTTCATACACCCGTGCCAGAAGGCACCTTTGTGGGAAAATGCCAGGGGACAGAGAGAAAAATCTAGGAATCAAAATTTGTGTAAGTGTGCCAGCAACAGAGAGAGAGAAATACAGAAAGGAAGAGGAGGTTGCCCTACATAGATCTAAAATATCTAGGCGTTCCATTGATTCTTATGCACCATCAAGTCCATCACATCATGGACAAAGAAGTCCATCAACTTCCACCCATGGGAGTGGATATGGAGGCACACTTGGACCAAACATCTCCTTAAGGCATAGAACCATATCCGATTTCCTTGACAAAGGGTGTAGGAATGATGTGGATTCAAAAATTTTCCAGTTTCTCTATGCATGTGGGGTGCCATTCAATGTTCTTCGCTCACCTTATTGGCATGAAATGGTTTCTGCCATTAATGATGCCCCCAAAGGATACAGGAGCCCTGGGTATGACAAGGCCAGAACCGTGGGACTTGATCATGAAAAAGCTAAAATAAGTAATTCTTTGGTTAGAATGACAAATTCTTGGAATGAGCATGGGGTGTCCATTGTATCTGATGGATGGACCAATGTAAAAGGAAAGCCATTGATAAGTGTTTTGGCTGTGTCTGTTAGTGGTGCAATATTCCTTTCAACATATGATTATTCAGACAAATTCAAGACTGGCATTAACATTGCAGAACCATTACTTGAAACAATTGAAAGTATTGGGCCATACAATGTCATCCAAGTCATCATTGATAATGCTGCTAACTGTAAGGCAGCAGGAGAAATTATTGAGGATAAATACCCCAACATATTTTGGTCTGGGTGTTTGGTTCACACAATGAACCTTTTGATGCATGATATCATTAAAAACAAACAACCTCAATACAAATGGCTTGGTGATTTGTACAAGAGAGGTAAAAAAATGATAAAATTTATTACAAATCATAGCAATACCCATGGGCTTTTCTGTTCTCACTCAAAATTGGAGTTGTTGAAGATAGCAAAGACTAGATTTGCTAGCTATTACCTCACCTTCAGGCGCCTTTTGAAGGTAAGAGAGTCATTGGCTGCAATGGTATCAAGCCCACACTGGCAGGTATTAAAGGACAGGGCAACGACAATAGTTGACAAGCAAGGTTTTGAACATGTGGAGGAGACCGCCCTTGACCCTTTGTTTTGGGCACGTGTGAGGGAAATTTTGAATTTCACCAAGCCCATTTATCACATGATTCGTTTTTCAGATACAGATAAACCAGTGATTGGGGAGGTTTATGAGCAGATGGATAGCATGTTGGGGCAAATAAAAGATATTGTTAAGGAAAATGATCCCAACTTGTATGCAATGATTTACAATTGTGTGTGTGCACGGTGGAATAAACTCAATGTTCCACTACATGCCTTGGCATATATCCTTATGCCAAAATACTACTCTCCATCTTGGTTGGGCCAACCTGCACCTGGAGGTGGGGTTAGGATCAAACCTCACACAGATCCAGAGGTACAAGAGGGGTACATGAAGGCATTAGACAAGTTGGTCCCCGACAAGGAGGAGTGTGCTAGATTGCGCCTTGAATTAGGTAGATACTTCAGTTGCACTAGTAACTTTGGTTCTTTCCATGCAATGGAAGACAGAGACAGATTTGATGCTCTCACATGGTGGGAAGCATATGGCGGCATGGGACTTTTGCCAAAGTTGGAAAAAAAAGTTCTCTCACAAGTTGTGAATACTTCTTCTGCAGAGAGGTGTTGGAGGACCTACTGCTTCATACATAATGTGAGAAGAAACAGGTTGAATGAAAACCGAGCTGAAAGCTTGGTTTATGTGCATTACAACTTGAGGTTGTTGAGTCATTACTATGATCGGGCATATGAGGATCAATCATATAAAGTCTGGGACAACAACCCAGAGGATGATAATTTGGAGGACGACACCGTACATATGGAAGAATTGGAAGCAGAACTTTTGAGGGATGATGATGAAGCATCAACAGCCATGCCACCGCCACACACAGGGCCAGTCCCACCATCCAGTAGCAGTGCGGGTGCCAGTGCCAGTGCTCGATATCCAACTATTGTTCCTTTGCAGATTCAGCCTCCACCTACATCCTCACGTTGCCCTCCGCCTTCTAGTCATGGTCGTGGACGTGGTACTCCTGAGAGTACTAGAAGACCACCATTGTCTCGTGGTTCTCACAAATTAGACATTTCTCGTGGGCGTGGCAAGGGGCCAGCCAATAGATAAAATAGATTTGTTGTTTACTAGTCTTTTCTATTTTCTAGTAGTTTTTAACTTTTATAACTGTTGAACAATTGAAACTTGACTCTTTCATATTTATTATGATAATTTTTGTAAACAATATATGACAATTTAAGTTTGAAGTTTGAATTTGAAAGGTGAAACTTTGAAGTTGGCATTTATAAGTTTATAAGTCGTTATGAATTATGAATATGATGCTTCATGAAAGTTCATTTCGTTTCATTTTATAACATTTCATTTCATGTTAAATATTCTTTGTTGTAATGGTTATTGGTTACACTTAGCTTACAAGTACAACTATGGTGATCAATGAATCAATGATGATAAATGTTATATATTGAATTTTGAAATCAATGAATCAATGATGATAAATGTTATATATTGAAATTTGAAATCAATGAATCAATGATGATAAATGTTATATATCAATGATAATAAATGTTATATATTGAATTTTGAAAGCTTGAAACCTTAAGATTGATGATTCGTGAGACTCAAGAGTCAATATGTTGTATGTTTCCAACTTGTGGGCATGGTTGATGAAGATTATAACTTCTAGATGATTGATGTTATATGGTTCAATCTATGTTTTTATGTTTTTTATGTCTAATTCATCATTCTACATGTTTTTGTTGACATATATGCATCAAAATATAAAAAATATATATATTTAAAAAAAACGCTCCCCGAAACGCTCCGGACCGGGAGCTTTTGAAAATGGCGCTCCCACTCCTGCTCCCGCTCCTGCTCCCTGCTTTCGCTCCCACTCCCAAGTAACCATGGTGTGGCCTCCACGTCTAGTCAAGGTAAGCAACGAGCTCTTCTACATTGTTCGCCTACTCTAGCATACACAAATGACAATGTATAAACCCAACACTGTGGATCAGCCTTGTCAGTTCAAAAGAGGGATTTTGTGACCCCTATAGGCCACCAATATCTCTGTGCTGAAGCTGTTGCTTCCAAACAACACTTACGGCCAACAATCTTGGCCCTAGATAGCTCGTATTAACTTTAAACTTCCCCAAAAGTAGCAAAGGAACTTGACTTGTATTACTGGTATTTTTTCCCCTTTTTGCTACTGAAAACTCGATCAAGAATAATTATCAGTAAATGTTGGAGATGTCTTGAAGACCAATTTGGCCTTCACTGGAAAAACAACAACTCGTCCTCTTAAAATAACCAGCCAAGTAAATCTTCAAATTTGGAATAAACAATTATTCAATCAAGGGATCAATCTTTCTCTGCAATGTTTGTCTTTTGACCTCTTATGTCTCCAACAAATATCCAAGGAATTAAGGCTTTAATCCCTGGGAATTAAACATGAGCTTTTTCAAGCAGTAATAACCAATTAAAGTTCTCGACCCTCCTATACCAAACAATAGTTTTGATACAACAAATACAATGGCCGAAAGAAATATTAATTCTGGAAAATGTATACAGTCACACAGTGCCTTCGTCCTTCCTTATACTGTGCAACAATTCGGCCTATGAAAACCACTGTTGATACACGTAATAATTCGGCCCCTTACATAGCGAATACCCAACAACTTTTGTTTCCACGAACCCACATTCTATTCCAGCAAGATTTCGAGCCCTAGTGGAGAGGAACTTGACTCTTATGCAAAGAAAACCAAATAATATTTGCAACAACTCGTTTGGTAGAGATATGGGGTGAAATTCAGCCACTCTTCCTTGATAGCTCAGTCAGACTCTGTATTGAGATGAACTGTTCCCTCTAATACGGAGAAAAATGGCCCAATAAAAATCTAGACAGGCTTCCACATGGAAAACTCCGCCAATGATCCTTCAACTCTCTATTTCGGCAATCTTCTTAGAGATTCGATCTTTCAAGCAGGCAATGTGACCTTCAACCCACAATTTCGTCCTCTGCAGGATGAGGTTCTATCTCCCCAATTCGTCCTTCTGTAGGATGAGAGGTTCGACCTCCCCAAAACTTAAATCGGCCTCAGAATGACATTCGGCCCTCAATAACAATCTAGCCAAAATAATATTTACAGCTCCCAGTTTTGATTTTGTTAAAAAATTTGGTCATGACTTTACAAACAAAATAAATTCAGTCTTCAAAGTTTGATTTTCAAAGCAGCCTCTAACATTATAAGAGTAAACCTTTTTTGGTCCCCACAAAATATTTGGCTCAAATACAAGCTATTATGGCACAAAGTTGTTGGCCCTTTCTTTTTTTTAAAAATAATAATAACGAACTTTGGCTAAAATTATTTGGCCAAAGTGATAGTTGCCATACTTAAAAAAATTCTTCTGCAACAGAAATTATTACCACACAATGTATTTGGGCCCCTTCAAAGTTCATTTGCAAAATAAACCCTCACACTTTACTCTTTTTTTTTGTTCAAATGAATCTACGCCTGAGCCAAGGTCATGCTCTGATACCACTGTAATATCCCTAATGGAAATTTTAACAATAGATACCAAAAATAAACCTGAGCTTGCCAAGCAAGCATAGCAAAACCCAGAAAAGGATCTTTGACCCAATTGATGAATGACTCTGGCAATGATGTAGATGGCTCGGTCAGAAGACTGTTGCAAACCTTCTATGACAAAACGGCTCTCTCCAAAACTCCAATGAAGCACTGTGAGATTTCCGAGTGAAATCTCCTCAAGAGGGCTGGGTTTTCGTCCAACACCCACTAGCAAACCCGAGGGTTTTTGTCCTGGGGCTACTGCTGAAGTAGAGAACTGGGTTCTCAACCTCTCATACAAGAAGAAATGTCAAATCCAAGATGTCCTCCAATGGCCTCCTCTTCCTCTTTTATAAATCTGATGGACCCTTCCAGAACCTCTTATTTTATTATTATTTTAATCATGGAGCACTTTTCCGTCTTTTATTTCCATTAAAATATTATTTTTAATGCAAGAAAATGGTAAATTGGTCACCATGTCTCCTCAGGTCACTGAAACTCACTTCTAACCATCCCACCCTATCTTCTTGTTCCGGTTCCAACGAGCTATTAAACTAAGGTGTTTTGTCAAGTATCCCTCCAGGAATGCCACCTTAAACATAATTAATTGAGTCAGATCCAATAATAACTTTGTTTTTTGAAAGTTGTCAGAATGTGCTAGAATGAAAGGAAAATCCTGCGGATTATGGAATATACCAAGCGAATGCCATGGGAACTTGTAGAAACTTTTCAAAACACCTCCAAAAGCACCTGGGCCCGATGATGACACCAACCTGCACTTGTGACCTGTTTGCCCCCAACTCTGAAAGTCCATCCTAACCATGTCATAAGGAACACCAGAAAAAGGAACATCACACAAATAGATCATATCTGATACAATCTGAAAATAACACATTAAGAGGCACAAAATTGATTGATGTGATATCTAACATATTGTCTTAACATCTAAGTGTCTTGGGCATCAAATTTTTGGGAAGAAATCTCCAATTTATGGTGATTGATATCTCTGCATAAATGTATGATCAGATTTGGTATTTTATGAATAACACATCTTAAGAAGGCTAAAAACTAATAAATTTTCATTGGCAAGTCATTAGGCTACTCATCAGTAAATTCTAGTTTTATATGCTTGATAATTTCTTGGTTTGAAGTGACATATTTGTTGTTGTCCTATCTGTCATATAAGTGTTTTTTCATGATCAAATTGGCTCATTATGGTTTATGCTAATGTTTACTTGTCTTGTGGGAGATTTAAGAATTGTTAACTTCGAACTAAATCACACATATTAGCTATAATATTGTTGGATATCTTAAGTCTTCTTTGAGCATATTATCTTTCTGGTTATCAAGTAACATTGGCATAATATCATTAATCATCATTGGAATATCTTGAGTAAATCTAATTGGCATATTTGTGTTTAGCACCTAAGCGTTGTTGAACAATCATTGGATAATTGCTCATAATCTTAAGAAGCTTTGATAACATTGTTGTCTATCTTAAGCATTGGAATCTTAAATTTTATTGGTTATAATTCTAAGCGAGCATCTCTTAACATTGGTCATTGGCATATCTCGGAAGAATTATTTGAATTACTAAGCACCTTGTGGATTGATCTATTGTTTAGCATTGACACTTGTATCATTAAGCACTTGTCCCGTTTTAAGATTGTCTTTCAAATCATTATTAAGTACTCTTGCTATAAGGTAATTAACATTAAGTACTTAAGGAACACAAACGATCTTAACTCAAGACCCACTCACACCCCTTGCATAAGCCTTCTAGGCCTAAGTGCATTAATAATTTACCTCCAAGCATAAGCTTGGTTGATAGACTCATAGGGCCGTCCTTTCTCGCCTAGCTTGAGGGATTCAACACCTTTTTAGTGGTTAACACGGTAACCTTGCAGTCATCAGAGCATAGTCTCTGTAGCGTCGAAGGCACCGGGTGGTTGGAACACATGGGGAGGTATCGTTAATCAAGCCTGTTCATGCTTCCCCTTGGCTTCCATCCCACAACCTACTCTAAAGACTGGTCTCAAAACAGTTAAGAGAGAGGTTCCACTTAGAATAGGCATATAATTTAAAATTAACCAAGATCCTTGCATCACACCTAGGTCTTAGGATTTGCATAGCATATAGGTTAGTTAATCATTTAAGCAATAGTTGTCCATCCAGTTACTTGGTCTTAATTTGTAATAAGAAAGAGTTTTGACTCCATAAGGCACTGGTCTCATATCTAAATCTATTATAATCATTGAATCTTGCTAAATTTAACCAAGTAGCTAGGCCACTCAATCATGTCTCCCAGACTAGTTGGTTATTAACTAGTCTTTCATCATCTCATTTCCATAGGGACTACCCCCCATACCCTGTTGTTGGGAGACAACTAGAACGGAGTGGGCGGAGATCAGGGTGACAGCCCCCGCCCTGAGCCGTTGTCGCGGTTCTTGTACAATAAGAGCGACAACATGTGACAACCTTTTCTCTGAGCGTTGTGCCTTGAAGACTGTACCTTGTGGGGTTTAAAATTTTTCCCACACTTATGTGTACATCTTAGGTGACAATAGGTCTCATCATTTTATTTCTTGCAAAGTACCTTTCATATTGGTATCATTGCTTACATTTGGTTATCTTTATATGCTCATAGTGATCTCATTTGCTTGAAGTATTTACATGTTTCAAGTAGTTTATTTGTAATTTGATGATTGATTTATCTCTTGGTTAACTCACCATTCATCTCCTAGAACTTGTTTAGTGTAGCACTAACCAAGCCTTAGATTTTCCTTAGGGTCTACCCTGGTTGGCTTTGACCAGGAGAGAGCCTAGATGGAGGAGTTGGGAATTGGGTGACAACCCCATCTCACAACTTTCCCCCAAGGCCACACCAAGTGGAGTTCGGGATTTTCTCCATGCTAACCTTAGCTGTGGATTTAGGCAGCAACATGTCCTTCACAGACTTGATGTTGAAACGAATTATCCTTTGTAATTATTGTGGTTTGGAATTTAGGCAGATATAGCCTTTGCTATAGATCCAATGCTTGATAAGCCTATTTAATAACCCTTTCTAGTCCCCACCCTTAGATTGAACATTATGTATTAGGATGCATGACTTTTCCAACAAACATGGCGCATTACTTCATTAATTATAATACTATTTTGGGTCTGTGCCAGATGGATTCTAAATCTTATGTTTCTTTCTTGTACAAGTTACTGTATGGACCCAATGTTGAATTAATTCCAACTATATTATGCTTTCTGATCTGTAAATCCAGGCAGATTTAGGGCCTTCGTGCATCTAAGTACTCACAACTTCTACTATGGACCTGGCGAACTATTTATTATAATATTTCGGGTTGGAAGGTACTAAAGAATTATAACAAGAGTGCGAGGTTCACCCGATTTCAAACTTTTCTAAGTATGAGGATACTTACATGTTTACCCAACATTTGTAATACATGAATTGGGTGCTTGAAGCTTGTCAATCTACTCTAAGGTGTTAGAGATTCTAAGAATTGGGCTTGTCAGTGTTTTGATTCAACTGATGCCTTCCATATCAATTTCTCTGCTGATCAAACCTTATGTCTCGTTCGATTAGTCTACTCTGCAAATTAACCAGATACAAGTATGACATCAATAACAAGTACATATAAGAGTAAAACCAAAATCAGAACTTAGGAAAATATTAAGGAATAACCCCAAAATTGCAGGGATACTATATCATCAAAGCATGTCAACCAATGATGGCATGGTACCATCAACAACCTAATCTTGTCATATAACCCAATTTTTTTTTTTCCAAAAATAAAGATGTTATAAATTGAAGGGTTTCAATGATGGGATTTCCCTCAAATCACCAAGCTCACTAATGTCAAGTAGGGATGATACACAATCAAACTAAATAAGGATTGCAATTAGGTACATAATGCCTAGAAGCACAAATTCCCAGATCTGATATGGTCAGATATAAGTCAACATCAATTCAGGGTTACAACCATCAGTCTCATAAAATTGTAACCTCAAAAATGAAAAATGGACTCAATTTTTTTTGGGTTGGTTTGACACAAGTAGACCAAATTCTCACTCACCAGTGTCCTTGCCATGCCACAAAAGAACTTAATATTTTATGTCGAGTGATACTAATCATTCTATATCATTGTCATTGGTCTCTAGTCCTTTCACTTCGTCGTCACTCTGTGTTTTATTGTATACCCCATTCCTTGCCATTTTAGTGTGCTTTCATCATCATCCCTGGTATGTAGTTTTTGTAAAGTTACCGTTGGTTGTCACAAGTCACCATAGTTGATATTGTTTAGTGAGTTCTTTATCTTTCCTTCATTTATTTAGATTTCTATTGGCTTGGTTCATTGATTTCTGACGCCATTGGTTTTTGAGTCATATCTTAGACTTCTCTGGATGTTTTGCGAAATCTGTTGATGTTGTTTCTCTTCTCGTTCAACCAATCATTTGGTGCAACCAGACCTACACATATACACATCTTCGAAATCTTTTGGTGCCATCTTGCAGGACACATACTCAGATGCTTGTGGTCTATTTGCAAAGCTCGTTGCCTAATGGGTCGGTCCTATATGTGTCTGTGGGTTTGAGTCAATTCTGCATGGTTTTGTTTGTGTCTGCCAGTTTATATATAAAGTGAAAGACTCTTCTTTTCTCTTCTATATCACACTTTTTTAAAGAAAAGTATTTAATTTGTCTTTAAATCATCACGAGAATACACCGTCGCTTGAATTTTTCATATATGGATCAACGACGCAAAAATTTCATGAAAATATGGTGATTGACTCCTAATTTTGATATCGTCTTGGAAAACCACTAGTTTTTCATCTTCAACATTTTTCAAACTTCTTGTGTTTGGTTTCGGTGTTATCTCTCAGTTTCATCATCTTCCTCCATGCCCTGTCCCACCATTTTGTATGCCCTGATACATGTTTGTGGTCACTGATACCTTACTAAACTTTTATTTTATTAAACTTGAAATGTTTACATAATAGTGAGTATGTCTTTCATTTGCTCACGGTAGTGGTTGTCACCAGTGACTTGATCATAACCAACATTACCTTATTACAAACGTAAATACATTACAATAATGTTATTACATTATAACACCTACTTAACCTAAGAACACCTAAAGACCTAACACTTAAATGGTCATTAATCCTAACATTGTAAAGGATACTTTAAGTTTTGTAAAGTTAAGAGAATCCTTTTGTTCTCGAGCTCATCTTCTGTTAAGTGCCAAATACCATAGACCAATTTATATTTTTTTTGATAGATAATTCTTAATATGATATAATAAACGGTTGTGTCTAAATTAATTTTCTTAGGTTGTGTAATATAAATTTTAAGAATTCCATATAAATAATATCTGTTATGATTTCCAGGGATTTTCCGACGCCTCTCTAGCTTTGAATCCTTGGAGTTCTCATCACCGTAAGTTGATTTTAATGTTGTAACTCTCTCTGATAGAGTTGTTTCTAGTTTATGACCAAGTGTTTTACTTTTCATTCTTATAGCAACACATTCATCGAAATTCTCATATTTGTACATTTTATAACCATTAATTGTTGAATGTATTTATGTGCATCATATATGAAGATTCCATAATCATTCGTTAGATTGCATTATGCATTTGAAATAGATAAAATAAACGTAATAGAGACACATGTTAAACATGAAAGAAGGTACTGGCAAGCCATACAATTTTGGTCTTATGAAAGAGTTGACATACTAAAATCAAACTGTGTAGCATATGTACATTATTTTCTCATGTTTATTCAATTTTCTATTATTTGAACTTACTGTAAACCATTGGATTGACTAGAAAATTGTCACATGATTCATCACAGAAATCTAAATTTCTTAAATATTCTACTATGCTTCGCCCCTAAAATGTTGCAAAATTATTTAAGTAATTTATCAGTTTCTTTTTTCCATCTCTTACGTCCTTCCTGGACACAAGTGCTGTGTGAACTCCTCTAGCCCCTGATATGGTTGTTAAAATTTCAGTTCAAGGTGATCAGATCAGTAAACAAAAGAATACCTAAGCATGTTGGAAAACTAGAAACTGTGAAAGCTGCTGTTACTGCTAGATCTGCATGCACATGAGCAAACTGAAAGTATGAACAGCCAACTAAAAGAAACTCAGAAAATCGGATTGTATGTGTTCATTCTGCATAAAACAGTGGTCTGAAAATTATGATGGCAAACAGATTTCCTGCAGTTAATCGCACATTAAGTCCCTGTTGCTTCCAACAGAAAAATAAACAGCAGATTGCTCAAAATGTTTATATAACCCATGGATTGCAGTGGTGTGGCATGTGTCTCTTTTATATACGAGGAGAGAATATGTAATAAAATTAAGTAGACCTTCTAGCAGTTTTATCATAACCAAACTGGAAGCGGTGGAACCGGCCGGTCTGGTGTTTTGACCCCAAAACTGGTCCAGCCAGTGGTTTAGAACCAAAAAAGGCTGGTTCAACACTGATCTGGCCTTTTTCTACCGAACCAGCTGGTTCTGCAAGGAACCGGCCATTTCGATACAATCATCAATGCAACCAAGTACCCTCTGAATGCAAATAAAAAAAAATCATGAGTGGTGTAGAAAATTTATCTCAAGCTGTAGCCCAACTCAGTTTCAAGTTTTGCATGGTTTAGTGGCCAAACCTATCATAAAAATATGACTGATACTTACATTAAATTTGCATTTAGCTTGAAAAAAAAGGACTACCCTACCAGTTAGCTTTTCAACAACTGATACAAGAGAAAATTGCAACCTCACACATAAATTTAATACACTTACTTTTGGTCAACTGTCCCTGGAAAAACCCACAAGGGGAAAACCAGTCTTCAAGGAGGATTTTATTTGTTTGTTTGGAAATTTTTACAACAATAAAAACAAGAGTTTCAACTTATCTCTTTCATTGAAGAAGCATTTCTGAGGTCTTCTTTACACTGAATGCTGAACTGATATTTTGCACCCACAGTCAGCTCTCTGTCAGCTAGAATTTCAGCCTCTTTCGTAGTTCCTTGAACTCTGGAATTAACCACTGTCCAGTCAACATTCTGCTCAGGAAAACGAGTTTGTACAGTAGGTAATACTCACTGTATCTCCTTCCTTTGTTGAAAAGTGTGTAACTAGGTTCGGTCTTCCTAAGTATGAAATGTACTTTTGATTCTTGTAAATTGTAAAATGAAACAAAATTATTATTATTATTTTTGGAGTATGGGTTTCATGTTCAAGGTCTTTATTTCACAGGTCAAACACCCATTGAGTGCTTCTAAGGTTTGTTTTAGGTCAAGAAGTCAAAAGAGTCACTGTCATAAGTTGAAGACCCCATCGGGCACATTGTAACTTGTAAAGAAAATTATTTTTGTCTTTAAAAGTGTCAGAATACCCTCCAAGACCAAGTCGGCCTTAAAGAAAGAGCCACGTCCACATTGAAGAGCCTATATATAGGAGGGAACTTGTCCTCCTTGAGACACATTCACTCACCACTCATTCTAGCGAAGGAAGAGGAAGGAGAAGGCAGCGAAGAAGGAAGAGGACGAAGGAGACTTTTGTTTGGGCTATTTTTCTCTCACATGTGCTAAGGAGGGCTATGGTTTTTGCAACAGATCTAGGGCTTCTATCTACAAGTTCGATCTTGGAGAAAAGAAGGAAAAGAGGTCAAGCGAAGGTCACCAAGGGTCCCCCTTCTACTACCAAACTTCCAACCCCAGAAAATAGTGCATAAACCCTAGATCCTTCGGTCAAATTCAATAGCCAAATTCTCCTTCAGTCCTTGATGAGCCTTGATGACCCTGTCAGAAACAGATCATCTACATATAGAACCAGTATCAAGGGATCACTCCCTACCCTTAGATAGTAGAGATTGGGATCTGTGTCACTCTTGACGAATCCCATCTTCTGCAAGTAGCTCAGAATTCGACCATAGCAAGCTCTAGGGGTGTGCTTTAGTCCATATAAGGCTTTCTTAAGCCTGCACACTTGAGTCTTCTGTTCATGGGTCTTGAAGCCCTCTGGTTGTTCAATGTACACTTCCTCTTCAATGACCCCATTTAGGAACGCAGTCTTGACGTCCATTTGGTGAATCTCCCATCCCATCTGCGCTGTAAGGGATATCACAGATCTAATGGAAGTATATTTGGCTACTGGGGCAAAAGTTTATTCATAATCTATCCTTGCCTTCTGAGCATACCCCTTAGCCACAAACCTGCTTTAAATTTCTCGATGCTACCATCTGCAGCATACTTGATCTTGTAGATCCACCTTGAACCTACAACTGATCTATCCTGAGGTCTGGGAACCACTTCCCACACGTCATTTGTCATGATGGAACTGTACTCTTCCACCATCGCATCTACCCATACCTGATGCTGAGCTGCTTCCCGAAAACTAGACGGTTTCCCAACCTGTGCAACCAATGCTTGGTACCTCTTAGGCTGCCTGCACTATCTCTTCACATCTTGGGGGGGCTCCGACAAAGTCCACTGCATCCCTCAGACTTTTTCATAGTTCTCTGCTCGTTCTCCCACGGTAGTGGATGGATTCACCTGCTTTCCCTCCTGCAAGTCCTCGGGAGAAGTGTCCCTTGGATCCCTATGCCTGGGAGAGGCAACCGTATTAAATTCTGCAGGTCGTTGTGGTTGAACCAGCGGATCATCCTCAGACTATGTAGTAGAAGGCATCTCTCGGGATCTTTTGAAGGCCCTCTCCTCCATGAATTTCACATCCCTCCGCACTACAACTTTCCTTCTCTCTGGAATGTAGACGGGGTAAGCCTTTTCATTCTCGCTGTATCCTACCAGATACCCCTTTTCCGCAGTGATGTCCAACTTCTTCCTCTTTTCATTAGGTATATGACAATAAGCCGTGCTGCCAAAGATCCTAAAGTGAATCACTTCGGGCTTGCTGCCAGTGAAGACACTTTCTGGCGTGATCTTTCTCAATGCGTTGTGAGGAATCTTGTTCTGAACGTAGATAGTTGTATTATAAGCTTCAACCCACAAAAATTTGGGCATGTCTTGATCATACAACATTGGCCTTGCAGCCTCGACAATGGTTCTATTTTTCCTCTCTGCCATACCATTATGCTCCGGATTATATGGATTGGTCCACTCTCTTCTGATACCTTCCCTTGCGCAGAACCCTGTGAATTCCTTGCCCGTGTACTCTCCGCCATTGTCTGAACGCAATACCTTGATCCGCTTTCCTGTCAGATTTTCTACAAGAGCTTTAAACTCTTTAAACCGACTGAAGACTTTGTCCTTGGTCTTCAGAAAGTAGATCCAGGTTTTCCTGGAATGGTCATCAATAAAGGTGACGAAATACTCGGCACCACTAAGAGTTCTAGTGGACATTGGTTCGCAGATATCCGAGTGTATCAAGCGCAATACACTCTTAGCCATAATACTGCTTCTCTGATATGTTGCCTTGGCATATTTTCCCAACACTCACCCTCTGTAGACATCGTCCCACTTGGTGCTCAGTTCTAGAACTCCTGTGACGGTTTTCTTAAGAATATTTAATGCTCCATGATGCAAATTCCCCATTCTTTTGTGCCATAGTTCATTCAGATTCTTTTCATCAGTGCTGCCTATTAGTGCCATTGGGGATTCGAGCTGTAACTTATAAAGTTTGTTGCTCCTTACTACAATTTGTGCTTTCTTCTTCCAATTGGGGTGTTTGACGTAAACTTTGTTACCAATCAAGTAAATGTCGTAACCTCTGTTTTGAAGTTGAGACACTGAGAGTAAGTTTATCCCCAATCGAGGCACGTGCAGTGCATTAGTGGCCTGAAGCTTATTTGCAGCTTCGGTCTGAAATACTGCTGTACCTCTTCCAACAGGGTTACATTTTGCTTTTTACCCATGGTAATTTTAAAGTTCATCTGCTCTTCTTGGTAGTCGAAAAAGCATTCCCGCACTCCCGTCATATGGGCAGAAGCTCCATTGTCAATGTACCAGACTCGAGAAGAAGCAGTGCTCGACACACAAGCAAACTCTTCTTCCAGTCTAGATGTGCGAACAAAAACATCATGATCCATCTGTTCTTTCATGCTTCTCTTCCTTTCTGGAGAACTGCGTGAACCCCTCCGAGCTGCTGCAACAATGTCATATTTCTGTTCACTTGCCAGTTCTCCATTCCTGTTACTCATTTCTGGCTCTGATACCATGTGAAAATTTCAATCTGGAATTCTACAGTTGCAGTGATAGATTTATTTTTCCTACTTATTACTCCGATAAGTTATTTACAAAAATCTATCAGTAAACTTTGAATAAATGCTACTGCAACATTCACAATTAGATATGTAGAGAAATAAATAGTAAAGAACATAAGCATAAGAATCAATCACATGTACACACTTATTTTTGGACAATTGTCCCCGAATTAACCCAATGTGGGAAAACTGGTGTAGCAGATGAGGGTTTTATTATTATTCTTCAGCAAATGAATCTTTACAAGGAATACACTGGTAGATATAATCAGAAAACACCTGAGACAAAATTCTTGGCCCTCCCGAAAATTTCCTGACACACAGAAGAGCCTCTGCTTCCCTCTGCGTTTGTCTGGGTGTCTCTTTGCGCAGTCCCTGCGTTGGACTGTGTTACTTTGCGTGGGTTCACTGCGCTATAGCTTTGCGCTACCTTCTGTGGCCCTCTGCGTCCCTCTGTCCTTGTGCTCAGTCACTGTTGACTTCCTCTTCTCCTTCTGCTTCTGCAACTTCGCCCCGCAGCTCTCCATCTGAAATCAAATTCTATTCCTTCAGAATCGATCTCTTTGGGGTACTGAGTGTATGCCCGACTTACTTTCCAAATGACCCTCAAGCCTTCTTTTATAATCTTCTCGTTGACGAATAAATGACCCAGATTAATGGCTAAGATTAAAACTTGACTTGATCTTCGTTCTCTAGAAGATTCACACTTTGTTTTATTAATACCCTTTAATTATTTAATTTCCCTAAGTTTAGACTTAGGGTCTCCATTAAAATAATTAATTAAGACATGAACTGAGTGCAATTTCCACAAACAGTTTCTGGTTCTTTGGAATACTGATGTCCAAGCCTCCTTACAAAGTTTGAGACTTAGAACACTTTCCGATGCTACAAAAATCAACAGAAAGTTCAGGAGTTTCCATCATCTCATGTGATAAACAAATGGCAGCCAAGATCATAATGGCATAAACAATACTTTCTTTGTTGGAAGACATACATGGGATGTTGATCGCTAGTTTGATCATGAAGAACCCTAGGGTGAGAAAAGTGGTGAGGATTCTATTGAAGATAATGTTCTTCCTTTTATTCCAAAAGAAACACATTTTAATGACATTGCACCATTGCATCGGGAAGACATTTAAGAATCCACTACATTCACCATCCAAGACAAGGGATTGGTAAGATATGTTTCTTTTCAAATTTTTGAATTTGATGATGAATCACTTGATGATTTAAAGAGGATAGATATTGTAGAGAAACCCTGGGAAGCACAAGAAATTCAAGGTGCTTCCACTAGCTCATGTTATAAAAATGTGGCAGCCAAAAGGATGATGATTATTGCAAAGCATATATGGAATGTGGATTGCTGGTTTGTTTATGGAGACTCCATCTATGACACGGATAATGAGAGCTTAATGAAGAAAGATTTGAATTTTCACTTTTCATTTCCAATTGGCGTTGGGAGCCATTTATTGTGTATGAAGAGGATATAGCAGATCCTATTTATTTGGATCTTGGATAGCCAAAAGATGTTGAAGTATGTGATTTACGTTCTATTGTTGATCTACATCTGTTTGTCCTCATCAATGGGGCAATGTTTTGTGGCACAAGGAGCACTTTCATATCACTTCACATGATGTTTTCCAGCCATTGATATCTTCTGCCAGTACCCTTTGTTGGAACACCAAAAACAGCAAGATGTGTATTTCAAGAGCTGCAGTATATTTTGGACAACAGTATGCACAATTGCTGATGTGTAACAACATTTTTCAGCCTTCCAAAAGAGGGACAGTAGTATGCAAAATTGTTGATGTATAACAACATTTTTAGTCTTCCAAAATATGGTTTCAAGCCCAAAAACATGGCTAGTTTGTTTATCTAGATCTGAATATTCATGGCATGCATCATGTGGAGGTTGTTCAATAGAGAGCGGATTTTTTTTACAGATTGATCTTGGAGCCACCATTTAAACCCCTGTTTCTGGAGACTATAAAAAGGGAGACCATAACAAGGGATCTATATAGCAACAGAAGAAGATTGTTGGGGCATGTATAACAACCTTTGGAGAGGCATGTTGTAATGCATGGGGTTGACTTGTGGCTTGATGACGCACAATCCTATTCCTATGCTGGAGGTGATGATTATATCAGCCCTCTTTAACTTTGATAGAGCAAGCAACAAGGTGTTGATTATATCAGCCCTATTAAACATTGGATACAGCAAGCAACAAGCAATACATACCAACCTTAGTGTGATATTAGTGTTTTCTTCCATCTTTAGGAGCTCACCTTAGTCTTCAGCTGTATAGTGACTGAGAGTCCATGCTATTCTTGCAGGATGTTTGATGCAGCTATGTTTTAGTTTGTTGCCAAACACCAGGGGAGATCTCATGTTTTTGTTGAGATGATATGATTGTTGCATTGGCTTTGTGTTTCATGTAGCATTTGCATCTTCTTGTTGTAGAGAAGGATAGGAAGAATAAAATCAATGTTCACAAGTAGTAGATTTTATTTATGCTATGCTCTCTTTGGCATTTTGGGTTCATGCCTTATTTGTAGAGCCTCTTGAGACCAAGAAGTTAGATGAACATTTTCAAGCCTTCTGTAAAAAAATGGAATTAGAGAAATGCTATAACATGTGATGAGAGTGTGAATTTTTGATCCCTGCAGGTGCAGATTCAACAGGATGTAGAGATTCTCAAGTTCTCTTGCACCCCACAAGAGAGTACAGTTCCCATATGGAGCCAGTTGTTACCTCCCCTAAAAATGCATATTTTGTTTCACATTTTCAATGGCATCTCTCTAACTGAAATAGTGGAAGCCCATGAACTCATTGATTACTGTAGGTTTTGGAGAAAGAATTGGAAGCTATGCAAATTGTTCTATCTTGCTTGAGCATCATTCCATTCATCATTTGTGGGAAGATCAAAGGTGTATAGGTGTTGGCTAGATGGAGGCTTTACAAGATATTTCATCACGAGGATCCATTTGGGGCCTGAGCACATTTGACACAGTTGGAGGAATGATTACATGGCTTACATTACCTTTTGTTGCATCATTGATGGAGAGCTTTGTTCATAGGTTAAACCTAGGGCCTAGGGCATGTGGAGGATGTGAGTAATAAAGGAACCTTGGAAGATGAACACCCTATTTGGGGGGTGCCACATGGCAGTAAGTTACACTTGGGTGTAGTCAAAGGTCCACTTGAGGTTGAAAGCCGTCTTTAAAGAGGTGGATAGGGCATGTTGAAGGCAAGAAGGTGTGATAAATAACCTAAATGGAGGAGCTTCCATGTATTTGGAGGTGTGTCTCCCCTATGTTATTTATACACAATTCAATTGAGGTAAACTGAGGTTATGGATCCACATAACAAGGGCACACACCCCAAGAGGGTATTGAGCCTACGTATCAAGTTTGACTAGGTTGGCCTTAACCATAACCCTTGTATACAATACATGAAATGAAATATGTCTTTAGCCATGATTGCAATTTGCAAATACATAATGATACATATGAATGGGCCATGGCCACATTTGCAAATTGCACCAATAATTCCAACAAAAGTGTCTGAGCAAGAAAATTTCTCTCTCCATCAATTAGTAACATACTAACAACTACGAATACTAACATATTGAGGAAGTTAATCACTTAGCCTAGATTATAGGATCTCAACACAGTATGTAATCACATGTCTTAATAATTTATAATAGGCCTTCTTGTCTGAGTGAATGTTATACACACAAATAAGCACAGCCATAGAAAAACAAACTGCATGTTTCCTATCCTTTCCAAACTAAATGTCAAAATGGGAGGTTACGACGTCCAGCTTCAATTCTCAGTGCATTTGTGCCCAGCCTCTACCTAAGAGTCCTTCTGAAGTGACACATCTCATGACTTCTGCATGGTTTCTATCCAAACAAAAGAGAAAAGAATCAGTGACTGCCTTGAAGGAAAGGGCAGCCTAATTGGTCTTCTCTAGCCAAATATACCTGTGGTGATCTGAGTCATGTATTTAATTTGAAAACTTTCATTTGATTGAACGTAACATTAGTAATTTAAAAATGGAGCAATCCTACTGATTTATTTAAAATCCTTCTAATAATCCTCAAAAATTGCTGGAGTGGTGAAGATACTCTCAACCAGAATAATTCCAAGTTCCAACTATTTTTGAACAATATTCTTGCCAAGATTTTGAATAACTATGTATGTCAAATTAGGCTACAATATATTGTACTCAACAAAATTTTAAAGATTCCATGTTCTGGAATTGGGAAAGAAAAAACTGTTTCTCCTACTTTTAGTGGCTAGGACAATGACATGAGTGAGAAAAGCTTGAGAGATTTCTAAGCAAGCACCTTAAGTTAGAATTGGGGCTAAACTTGGGGAAGAAGTCTCTCCTATCATTGTAATATCCCCAAAGGGGGATAACCAGCAATAAACAGAAATACACCAATACAGATATAGGAAATATAATACTGAACCAGATCACTGAATCATAACACATGGAATACCAGAAACTGAGCCATTTTATTGATCAGAAAACACATAGAGAGGAGTACAATAAATCAGAGCAAGTGCACCTATCCTTGCCCTAGGCAAGTGGAGACCCTCTCAACAGACAAATGGCTGCAACAAGGACAGCGTCCTAGCTGCTCTGCAAGCGGAAGATGAACTGCGCTGGTGCTGGGGCTGAAGACTGCAAACCCTCCACAATAGAAAACGGCGTGCGCTGGTGGCCGGCGCGAGCCACTCCGGACAATGGGTCAGCCACGGAATGCTAGAAAACGCGTGTGCACCTCTCCCAAGTACGCCCCTCGAGATCGGCGTCCTACCCGGTGGATGCGCCGAACACTCGGATCCCGACGGATACGAAGCCTCTAAACAGATGCGTCCCTTCTCTCCACGATCTCGTCTTTCTCTATCGGTCCCCTTACCAACCTTCATCTATCTTGGATGCGACAATGTCTCTTCGGATCTACGGCCTCTGGGGGCGGATGCGATGTTAACCTTCGGTCCACGGACTAGATGCCCCGCCAGCTATTTCTTCGGATACGCAACTCTCAGGTGGATCTAGTACAAAACCCCCAGATCTGCAACATACAAGACTAGATCAGCCACATACAGGACTAGATCTGCAAGATCTATCCTTCCCAAAGCTGGATCTAACAATAAGGCCTTCGGATCTGCAGCCCTTGCAGCCGAGAAATGGACGGCGTCCTCACTCTAGGGCTAGACGGCGTCCTTGCCTCCAGAAACGGCGTTTTCTGCGCAGTACGGAGTTTGCGTCCTCCTTGGACGGCGTCCTTCCTCTCTGCAAGGATCGGCGTCCTCTCTCCGGACACAGACGGCGTCCTTCTCCTTCAAGAATCGGCGTCCTTCCTTCTCTTGCTGCGGGGCCACCAAGAGGGCTTCCTCCTCCTCGGATATGCTTCGGAAAGCTAGCACAACTCCTTTCTGGCTGGCACCGGAAGCGGGAAAAGATGGAACTCGAAAAACCTTACTAGGGCGGGCACTCGGGGGTCCCGAAGCTAAGGGTGAAACGGAAAACCTTACCGGGGCGGGGCACTCGGGGGTCGAGGCTAAGGGTGAGATCTCGGCCGGAGACACTCGTGCACTAAGATCTTTGAGCCCAGGCTAAACAGCGAGGCGTCTTGAAGCGGACAAGAGTCCGGCTATCAATAAGAATATCAAATCATGGATGGTAAAGAATGAGGTGAGAGCCTCTCCTGCAACATCAAACTCCTCCAAAACTTAACTCACCCTGGATACTGCTGCTTCGGTTTACCTTGGGTTAACTTTGATGCCTCCCTCATCATATCCCGTGGACCCCCAAGGCCCCCCTCTCTAAGTTACAATGTCAATCTACTAGGAAAAAGAACACTTTATTATAAAGTGAGGTGACTAAAGTGAGGTGACCCCTCTTATTTCTCACTTTATTTATTATTTCTATCTAAAGCGACAAAAATAAAGCAAAAATGCAATATTCCAATTAGCAAAGCTAATTGGGAATACCGGTCTCCCGACGAAACGTTGCTTGTCCTCAAGCAGAAGTTTAGGTGAGGATCTTTGTAAGATCTTCTCATCTTCCCAAGTGGCACATCCTCATCTGGCGATTCTTCCATCTCACAGAGAACTCTACGATCTTCACCGCTACGCGGTGTCTCTCCACAGTGTCGATAATGGCCTCTGGGCGTAGTGCCAAGTGCCCCTCATGCTCCGAGTCGGAGGTAGCTCCGGTGAGCGTATGCTGACGGTGCCTTCTTCGGGCATGATACATGGAAAATGTTATGGTCCAAAGTGCCCTTGAGGGCAACTCCAACTCCTCTGGCTTTCTGTGGTCTGAATCACCGTATGGTCCATAAACGAGGCTTAAGCTTCTCTTGCCCCCTTACGTTTGAGTGAAGGCGGCGGTATCGTGGCGGCAACGGAGCAGACCAAATCCCCTACCTCAAAGTGTCTCTCCACTCGACCCCTGTGCATATAATTTATGGCGATTTTGTGCGGTGGCTATGTTGTCCCTTAGTCAAGAAGGATGTCTTGGCTCTCTTGGATCCATAGTTTGGCTCGCGGAGCCACACTAACCCCAAACATCACATCCACAAAAGATAAGGAATGATATCCATACAATGCATAAAAGGTGTCATCTCGATAGACATATGATGGGTTGTGTTGTGGCAGTACTCGCCCGAGATGTAGCCATTTTGACCACGCTCGGCGCGCACGCGTAGTTACGCAAGTAGCCCTCCGGCCACTTGTTAACTATCTCTGTACGCCGTCCGTCTGGGGATAGGGCGGGTGCTCGGTGTCAACTCGGTCCCTACCGTCGAAGAGCTCACCTGCCAAAATCCACCCATAAGCGGGCATCCTGTCACTAACAATGGTCTTGGGTAGACCATGCAATGCAAAACCTCCGGAAAAACGGCTACGCACGTGTCTTTGCGTGTAGTGTGCGAAATAGGCGAAAAGTGAGCATACTTCGTTAGCGGTCAACTACCACGAAGATGCGGTCCTTGCCTTGCAACGTAGGCAAACCGTGATGAAGTCCATCGAAACACTCTCCCACTTCCTACGGAATGGGAGCGAGGCACAACAACCTGCGGGATGATTCATCTCTCCTTTGTTCGTGGCAAACCTCACACTCTCAGGAACATGCGGAGCACGTCCTCCTTGAGGCCCTTCCAACAAATCTCTCGGATGGCCACTGTACATCTTGGTGAACCCACGATGGCCCTTGATGGTGAATCATGAGAGGCATGGAACGTATTTTCTCCTTAATTTGAGATCCCTGAGTCAGAAGATCCGATCACTGTAATAGATGACCTCATGTTGCTACCCATGTCTGCTATACGCTGCACAGCCCATCCGGCACCTCGCATGCAAATCTATCCTTGGAATACTCGACCGGTAGTCGAGCCTTCCAATCGGCGTCAAGCTCATGAGGGATAACGTGGGCCGGGTCTACGGGAAGGGCATGCGGGTTGCTACCACGTTGTGTTCTTTTTCCTTTGACATACTCTATGTCAGAGCTGGGTTGGATCTTCTTGATCCCGCCTGCTGCCTCTCACATGCTTTAGCACGCTCCCGAGAAAGTACTTGACTGTTATGATGCGAAATACGACTACGAATGCACGCCTACCAAATGCTGCCGGAATTTGGCCAATGCATGCATGATGGCCAACATCTCCATATCATAGATGGGAGGTAAAGTCTCGTGTGGAAGGAGCTTAGGCTCTCGAATGCAATCGGATGACCCTCTTTTGCATCAAAACTGCTCCAATCCCCTTCCCCCGATGCATCGCACTCTAGGATAAAAGGGCGAGTGAAATCGAACCAATGCCGACGCGGACAACTACTCATCACCTCCTTGAGCTTATCAAAAGCTCGGCCCCCGGGCGGTATACGTACAGCGGAATGCCCCTTCCTCGTCGACTCTGTGAGGGTGCGGCAAGGCATGAGAAGCCCTTGACGAACTTCTGTAGTAAGTACGGATACCGATGAACCCTCTAAAGTTGTTTGTCACATTCGCGGCTGCGGCGATCCACGATAGCCGGATCTTCGTCATGGACTCTCCCCTCCGTCCACTCTATGATGTGTCCCAAATACAACATCTCTGTCAATCCAAACTCACACTTGAAGTTTGGCAAGCTTCTTTGCTCCTCGAGAATGCGCCAAGACCGTCTCAATGTCTTTTGGAGGTGCTCCTCCCGAGTCTGCTTGTATATGAGAATATCATCCAAAGAAAACTAGCCCACGAACTTCCTCGGATGATCCCCGAAGATATGGTTCATGCAAAATTTGAAGGTGGCGGGTGCATTGGTCGGTCAAATGGCATAACCGAAACTCCAAGTGCCCACCATGACACACCGAAAGCAGGTCTTGGGAATGTCTGTTCCCTCATGCGTATGCGATGGTACCGGACCTCAAATCAATCTTTGAGAGAGATAAGTGTCTCTCTCAACTCGTCCATCAACTCATCGATCACGGGAATGGAATTTTTGTTTTTCAAAGTCTTCTTGTTCGAGCTCGTAATCAATGTTACATGCGTAATGTGCCATCCTTCTTCACCGGCACTGCGAAGAAGCGGGGTAGTCTTGGGTCGAATGTGCCCCGGGGCCGGCCCGGCTCTGAATGGCCGCTCTATCTCATCTAGATAGGCCTTGGGATGCGAATGGAGTGGTGATCCTTTGTATCCCGCTGCTCCAACTCGATCGTGTGCTCAAACCCCCGTCTGGTAGTATCCACGGTGGAATGTCTCCAAAAACCTCTTGCATACTGTCGAGAAGAGTACGTAGATCGGGGGTGCACCGCCCTACACAGCCTGTCTACTATCTACGAAGCCGCCGGCTCGGCCCCGCCCCCTCTCTCTCCCCTGCGGAATGTCGCGTCCATGCTTGTGTGCGTGCGAGTACGGGGCGGATATGTGTTACGCCTCGGATCTTCTCATGCCTTCCGTCTTGGGATCATCCCCTCTCCATTTCCAAGGCCTTCCAATGCGGTGACGACCTTCCTAGGTGATAAGCCATTGCACTCCCAATATCACATTGGTGTCACGAATGTCCTACAAAAGTGATCGATCCAAAGTATAGGTGCCCATCGTCCGCGATAACTGCGGTACATATCGAGCACAAGCCATGGTGCGATCCTCACAGGTTAAAACGAGAAAACCCACATCGAAGCTCTCCCGTGGTATGCCTCTCCCAGGTGCGACCATGCGGGCACTGATGAAATTGTGGGTGGCCCCCTTGTCAACTAGAGCGAGACACGCGTCGCCTTTGTCCCACGCTGCGCGCGGTGCGGAATGCCCAGGGACTCCTCGTAATCTTGCTAGAGCTCCCCAGTAGGTGCAAATGATGCCTCTCTTTTGCATCGGGTGGCGGAGGCGGTGAGAAGCACTTTCTGTGGCTGCTGCTCTCCTGCCTCCTCATCATCCGACTCATCCTCTTCCCCCACGCCCTCGGAGAGAAGACCTCTATGAAATGTACCTTCCTACTGTGCACGTACGGTGCCCATGGCTCTGGCCGGGTGAAGCTTACAATCGCTTCGAGTCTCGGCTCTCTCCTAGCCTCATCATCATGCGGCTCCTCGTCAAGGTTCGCCTTGGGAGGCGGAACCCTCGTGTCCTGCCACCCAAGTGCAGGCTTTGTCTGCGGGAGATAAGGTGGCCGAGTCCTAGGCAAGACATCTTGTAGGTCACGGAGCCCTGCGGTATACGAAGGGGTAGCCGGTTTGTTCGACGGACTAGACACACGAGTGGATTACGACGACCCCTCTGCAAACATCGTGATCAAGCGGAAGCTGGCGATATGTCGGGAACATCACTTTGAAACCCTCAAAAAGTACGAGATGTATGCCCTCTGCACTACTGTCTGTTTGAGCTTGGTCGGCTCGAGGAAAGGCTGATCCGGGCCCTTCGATCAAACGTTTCACCACCCCTCTGGTGAACTCGGCATGTAGTCGCGTGGAATGCCCCGGTGTTGTCAACCCATGAAACACGAGTTACGGGCCTCCTCCTAGATGTAATGCGGCCATCTTAATGGCCTCCTTCTGCGGCATCTGATTCAAAAATTTGAAAATAGAGGTCTAGTTTCTCCACCCAAGACTTTGTTTCGTGGTCTTTGGTGACCCATCAAACATCGGCAAATGAAATTTCTTTGTTTATGATTACTATCACGGTGGGAGCCGTCCCTTATTTCGATCATGGAAACACCGCCGCTTCGGAGCTTGCGGATATTGATTGAAAGGAGAGCATCCATGAATTCTTGTCCCATGCTTCGTGATACGCAAACCAAAGTTTGCATGAAGATCGAGACCCCCATCGCTTGGTGCCGTTTGCTCCACTTCCTCTGCGGGAAAGTAGGCATGGTAGGTCGCGTGTCCATGGAATCGGCCTTCTGCTTATTTATACAATGGGAATAACGCTCCCCAGTATGCAACTAGACGTTCCCGATCCTTCCCTACTTTGAAAGGCCCTAAGGGGCTCTTTACCCGTCCCTGCAACCTTCTTGGTTACCTCACTGCATGAATGCATCCATCTTTGCATCCATCTTCTCGATCATTCTCCCGTCCACTTCGCAAGCATGACGCTCCATTGGATTCCTCCGTTCGCCTCTGAATCGAATCGCTACGAGAGGCGGGCGACCCCTAGGTGCCATCGATTGCTAGCACCACGGGCGAGCCGGATCTAAGCTACGATGCCAACGTAATATCCCCAAGGGGGATAACCGGCAATAAACGAAGAAATACACCAATACGGATATAGGAAGCCATAATGCGAGCCGGATCTTGAATCATAACACATGGAATACCGAAGCGAGCCATTTTATTGATCAGGAAAAATACTTAGAGAGGTACGGTAAATCGAGCAGGGTACACCTATCCTTGCCCTAGGCAAGTAGAAGTCCCTCTCAACGAGACAAATGGGCGCAGCAAGGACGGCGTCACATTTGCTCTTACAATGCGAAGATGAACGCCTTGTTGGAAGTGGGGCGCATGGGCGCAAACCCTCTGATAGAAACGCTGTCTCTGCTGGTGACGGCGCGAGGCACCTCCGGACAATAGATCGGCTGCTTGAATGCTGGCAATCGGCGGCCACCTCTCCCAAGTACGCCCCTCGGATCGGCGTCCTGCCCGGTGGATGCGGCACGAACACTCGGATACGACGAGTGCGAAGCCTCCAAACAGTCTGCGTCCTTCTCTCCCCCATTCACGTCTTTCTATCAGATCTACCAACCTTGGATCTATCTTGGATCCCGACAATATCTCTTCGGATCTACGACCTCTAGGGGTAGGATGCGGTGTTAACCCTTCGGATACGGACTAGATGCGCCAATGTTCTTCGGATGCGCAGCTCTCCAAAAGGCTGGATCTGATGTTATCTCTTCAGATCTAGGCTGGATCTGCCAATATCTCCTCAGATCTGCAATCTCCCAAGCTGGATCTAGTGCTACCCCTCCAGATCTGCAACCTACAGAACCAGATCTGCAAATATCTGCTCAGATCTACAATCTCCAAGGCTGGATCTATCACTGTGCCTTCAGATCTGCGTCCTTCCTCTTCCTACTGGAACAGCGTCCTCACTCCAAACTGATCTGCGTCCTTCCTCTTCCTACTGGAACAGCGTCCTCACTCCAAACTGATCTGCGTCCTTCCTGCTGCTGAAACTGCGTTTTTCCTGCTAGCTCTGCGCAGCCACTAGAGGGCTTCTTCCTCTCCGACTCTCCACCTGAAACTGCTACTGAAACTGAAAGATAGAACTCAGAAATTAACCTTACTAGGGCGGGCACTCGAAGTCCCCCGAAGCTAAGGGTGAAACCAGAAATAACCTTACCAGGGCAGGCACTCGAAGTCCCCGAGGCTAAGGGTGAGATCTCCGACCGGAGACACTCGTGCACTAAACAGTGCTGCAGACCGACTAAACAACCGGCGTGCTGAAGCAGACAAAAGTCTAGCTCTCAATATCAATATCAAAATATGCATACCAAATGAAGTGGAAACCCCTCCTTTTATAATGCTAAACTCCCTCCAAAATCTTAACTGCGTCCTTCACCTTGCGGTTACCCTTGGGTCAGCAGTTACCCTTGGGTCGGCGTGAGGCCTCCTCATGGCGTGAGGCCTCCTCATATGCGTGTGGACCCCCAAGGCCCCCTCTCTAAGTTATAACGTCAATCTACTAGGAAAAGAACACTTTATTTATAAAGTGAGGTGACTAAAGTGAGGTGACCCCTCTTATTTCTCACTTTATTTATTATTTCTAGCTAAGGCGGCAAAATAAAGCAAAAATGAAATATTCCAATTAGCAAGGCTAATTGGGAATATTACGGATACCCTCTCTCGCTCACTGCTATTCACCCTGCGGCTCTATATCTCTCGCCGAACCCCGTATAGACCTAGAAAAATCGTCTGCCTGAATAATGAGTAACTCCACTGATGTTTTCTCCATCTACCCATCGACTTCTTATAATCTTTTGTTGGAGCACCAACGACCAAGACTAAAACATAATTGATGGCCCAAATTATTTCCCTGTTGATCCGTGTGAGTTTCTAGAACATTCACACCATGACTTATTTAATTATGATTAATTAATCATATTTC
>CM076569.1:677874254-678022919 GCA_034641835.2 Pinus albicaulis
TTGATACATTTTTCACAAGGTGAAAATGTGAAGTTGGGTTACACTTTTTTCTCTTTTTTGAGAAAAAATGATATTTATTTATTTATTTTTATTTTTTTTCAACTTTCTGCAAGCCAAAACAATTTTTTTGTTTAGAATTTCATTTTACCATAAAAATAAAACTTTTCAGAAATTTTATTATCTTTCTATTACTTATTTTTTGGAATTTTTTTATACACATTTGATATGTCAACTTAACATTTATTTGAGTGTGTTCTTTAACAATCAAGTGATTCATAGAAATTCATGTTCAAATGTGGTGTATTCTTTGAAAACTACCTTTTTGAGAAAAGAAATTGCGCTACAACAATCTAGACATAGTCTAATTCAGTTTCGTTATATTTACGAAACCAACTGATGCATATCATAATTACTAGAATTTTTTGAATTCATATAATATGAAAACACTGCATATTTTGAATATGTTTCGGCTCACACAAAATTTCTCAACATATTAGTTATAAACTAAAAATTTAAAAACTACCCATTACAGAGGACGGGCCAATGTAATGCACCATAATTGTTTCAATTTTTTTCCAGTGTATTTTGGAAGATACAAATTTTGATTTCACTGAATCATAATGACCTTCAGAAATTGTTTACACCCATTTTATTACAAAATTAATTAAAATTAGTAAATATTATGAAATTCCATAAAAGTTATATTTCCTGAAAGTAGATTGAATTATGCAAATGCTTGTCTTGGTTCCGACAGTTAATTCATCAAGTTTCATGGAGTTTAATCATTACAAAGTTGAAGAAATGTGTTCAGAGCCGAGCTGCTGTATAGTTGTAGACGTGTTAGTTCGAAAGTTTGGCCGAATTGTTTTTTTCCTCGTCAGCCCATTAATGCTAACAACACAAAAGTTCGGCCAAAGTTTTTACAGAATTTCGGCCGAAATTTTAACCGAATTTATGTCGACCGGAAAATTCGATGAAGCCCTTCCAAAAAAACATTTCGCGGCTATATAAATAGCCAAAAACGGAATCATTATTTTCGCATAATTTTACCACAATAAAAAATTATAGAATAAAATAGGAACTGAGAAATAGATGTACACACACAATAAAAATCACACCAATATTTTTGGACTAAACATCCCTAGAAAAACGTTGAAGGGAAAATCAGTGCAACAGATGAGGGTTTATTTTATTATGTAGTAGTTCGAGAATTATTATAACTAGATTTCGTACTGGAAATCCTTTTGGAAAATATAGATCATAACTGGAAAAGTAATATGAAGATCACAAATCTACTCTGCAAACCAACTCAACCTCCTATGGCCTATTCGCACCCCACACTGGCAACTTGCATTGCTACTTGGAACACACATTGCAGCCTTTGAGCAACATGCACAACCTTGGATCTGCCTCTAACTGGGTCGTATAGACTCTCTCTGCCTCTCGAAGTGACTTTCTTTGCCTCCTAGAAGCTAATCTGACCTATAGAAACTTAATCAATCCTCTTCTGACAACTCGCACTTGTGTTTATGACTATTTTCATTACTTGTATGACCTCCGTTGCAAATGTATTAAACCTCCCTTTTCCCGCCACTCCATCATTGGAAAAATATTAGGAATATCCCATTTGGTTCTCTGCTCTCAAATCTCTAATGCCTCCTCTCTAATGCTCTTTCCCTAGCTCGAATTGTTCCCTTACTGAGACTGTAAATGTGGTAGATCGATCTCCCTCTCAAAACTCGATCACACTGATCTCTCAGATGTTATCTCCAAGCCCTTCGACCTGCTCTTATAATCTCTCATTGGAGTCTCAATGGACACGATTTAATCTCCATCGATGACTAAGATCAATTAGATTTCATCAATAAAAGCCTCTAGATCAATCTCAAACATCCTTAATTAATTAACTTTGATTTTCCACTTTTCCTAAGCTAGACTTTAGAAATATTTTAATTATGGCAAATTAATTTAATTAAGGTGTTTCCTAAGTTTATCTCGCGAAACCTTTTATGGGTTTTGGAGATCTACTCTTCCCTAGCCTTTTAGCTTCATATGATACTAGAACACCTATTCGATGCTACTCCATATCCAAAAATAAACACTCCCTCTTGTTGATTTTTGGTAGCTTGGGAGGTACTACAAGCCCTAGGGTTTGGGCTTTGGAGGTTGGAGCACCACAAAAGCACTTTGTGGGCTTGGAACCCAAGATGTGAGATTTTCACCCAAGCATGTGGGTGTGAATCCATGGAGACTATTGGACATGTGATTGATGGAGATGATAGAGGACGCCAAGACGAACTAGACACATCAAAAATCATTGAAATCCGAGTTGTCTATGTGGAGAAATTATTTTTTGAGGTTAATGAGTGGGTTTGGTCAAGGTCGGCTATGTGTTTAGAGGCAATTCGACAAGTTTTCAAGCCCACATGAGTGATTTGTTGAAGCCCTTGTATTTGTGTATAAATATAAGGTGACTTGGGATCATTTCCTGATCACATCCCAAGAGCACAAATAATGATAAAATCACATCTAAGGTTGGTCACAACCCTAGGAGACTAAGAAAGGATGGAAAATAGCATGTTTCTATGATTGTTTCATTATGTTTGGGCTGTAGATCAAGGCATACACCATCAAATGTAGGAGAGGGCAGTTAGAGCACTTCTTGGTGACTATTTGGGGGTTGAAATGATCAGATGCAGATGTTGAGTTTGATGGAGTGATTATGGGCAGTGTTTGGATAGTAGATCCCTTGTTTAAGCAAGTTTCAAGCTTCCTGCAACATTGCAGAGGGGCCGAGCTCAGTCTAGACAACCACAAGAGGGTTGTGACCTCTATCTTGGAGTGTGGAAGGGCCGGACTTGTGCTAGAAGGGGAGCCACAAATGTTGGTGCTTTGTTTGGGCTGTTAAAAAAGTATTAATAGTGAATTTTAGGAACCCTAACCAAGAATAAAGATCTACAAAAATCTACATCAGCCTAGAAGGTATGTAGAGATGATGATTTAGAGTTTTTTTTTTATGCTAAGTGGATAGAATTTTGTATTGGAAATCTTGTGGTTGGTGGAGGGCAACAAGTAGATGTCCAAAGTAGCCCTAAAGTAGTTGACAAGAAAGAATTTGGACAATTGTGAGTTGGGTGAAGTTTTGGTAGCCTAAGGAGCTCCTTGATGGGCTAAGGAGGCTACTAGAGGAGGTATATTGGAGCTCAAGGTTTTTCCAATGAGAGGAGTAGATTGTTGGAGCTCGTGTTCATCATTGGAGAAGCGACATTTGATGGTGATGGGTGGCAGCCCTCTTGCCCTATGTTAGTCTTCATTAGAGCAACAAAAGAAGAATATAGTGGTAAGAAGACCCTGAGTAGCTGAGGAGCAGTAGTGGGAAGTTGTGTGTTGTTCATAAACGGAGTTGTGAACAACTCAATAGGAGTCTCGATGTGTTGATGCTTTGATGGAAAAACGATCAATGAGAAAGTAGATTGGATAGTCGAGATTTAGTGGCTAGATGGACTTGGAGCATTGATAGAGGCAAGTGTTGTAGATTGGGAGAGAAGGAATCTCACATGTACAAGATATGACAAAGAAGTTATGATTGTGCACTCATTCAGCTAGATCGTCAAATTATCTTATATTTTGAATTCTTGTACTTGTGGATATTTGATGGCCATTATCCCTGGTATGAGAGCTCTAGATTGTTGTATTATTCAGTTGGATTAATATAACGAATATTTGGTTATTGTACAAAACTGTGTAAAGCGTTGTGCATATTTTGTGCACTAGTAGATTTACTTCTATTTATTGTTGATTTATGGTAGCATCGGGTGTGCTCTAACCTCAAGAATTTGCAGGGAGGCTAGGACACATGCATTATCCAAAACCCAAAAATAATTTTGGGAAATTCCACCCAGGGACAATTTAATTAAAATACTTAATTATTTTTAATAGATGCATAAGTCTAAACTTAGGAAATTAAAATAATTAGAGGGTATTAATTGAATTGGGTGTGAATCTTCTAGAAAAAAATGGAGATAGAGTCAATATGATCTGAGCCATTGATTAGGAGCTAATTTTTTCCATTGATTTTTCAACGAGAAGAGTATAAGAAGGATCTCGATGGGCACTTGGAGAACACATCGAGTGAGAGATCTAGAGATTGGATTCTCATGATTTCTTGCAGTGAGGGGCAAGGATAGTGGCCAGTGGAAGTTTTCTTGATCTGGTGAACACAAATCAGAGGAGGCAGAGTGAGATATAGAGAGGTAGCATAGAGCCACACTGGGCAACGCAGAGCCATGGTAGGTAGCGCAGAGCCCACTGAAGTAGTGTAGAGCCTGAGAGAAGATCCACAGATTTGCTGAGGAGCAGTCCAAATCTAGCGCCGAGAGCCTGGTGTGAGACCGGAGGGTCAGATATCTAAGCATTTAGCCAACAGATCGATCAACCAGAGAGTGACACAATCCCTTCAAGTTGTGAGGTAGAGGCAGCGCAATGACTAGGTAGAGGATGGGCAGAGGCAACTTGGGGCTAGCCATTGAAAGGTTGGATCAGTGTCGGATTGTTGATTTTTGGTAGCATTGGATGTTCTCTAAGTCTCAAACTATGTGTAGAGGCTTAGACATGTGTATTCCAGATAACTCGAAAATTGTTTGGGGAAATTCCACCTGATTGTATTTTATTAAGAAAATTAATTATTTTAAAGTGACCCAAGTCTAAGCTTAGGAAAATAAAATAATTAAATCGAATTAATAGAATATGGGTGTGAATGTTCTAGAAAAAATAGATCAATTCAACTTGTAATCTTAGCCATTGATTGGAGATCTAATCTCGACCGTTGAAGTCTTAACGAGAGGACTATAAAGAAGACTTGAGGGTCATTTGGAAAGATACATCGAGATATTAAGAGATCGAATTTTTTGAAGTGAGTAGTTCCCAGAGGAAAACTTTGATCGAGAGATTCTCACACAGAGACGGGCATAAGCAGTTTTGGTCAGAGGATCTTCTCCAAGGCCAAGAATACTCACCAAAGACGGAGAGAAAAATGCAGAGGAGGTAGCGCAATGCCCAGAGAGGGTGATGCAACACCCAAAGAGGGTGACGTAGGGCCGTGAAGGCTAGACACAGAGGCAACGTAGCATTTCGAGCATAAGTTCTAGATTTTGCTGGGAGATCAGGATTCTGAGCCAGGAAGGTTGGAATCGAGTTTCCTGAGAGTAGATCGATCCAACAGAGGAGGTGACACAATTATTTTTAGGTCACCACGTAGGCCTACACAATTACTGTGAAGAGGCAGTGCAGAGGGTGCTGGGGTTTTGTTAGTTCAGCTATCAGATCATCTAGGACTTGCAGAGTGAGGTAAAATCACAATGTTTCTTCTACCGAGTGATAGTATTTGTACTGGATTGCTAGAAAGGCATCCAAATATTGTATTCAGAAATAAATGTTGCTTAATAATAAAACCCTTAGATTTGCTACACCAGTTTTCCTGCATTTGGTTTTCCGGGGACGTTTGTCCAAAAAAAATGGTATCAAGTGTGATGCATTTATTTTTTTTCTTAGTTTCTTGTTTCAACATATTAATTAATTAAGCGAAGGATGAAAGAGTAATTTATTTAGTGTTATCAATAGAAAATTATTAATAACTTGTTCATTTTAATAACATGTAGGAGAAGTAACTTCAGTTGGCTGTAGTAGGATTCCAGACTTGGAATTTTCACATGGTATTAGAGAATTACAGGTGAGATAAGAAGATCAGATCCATTGTTGAGCAGAAGGCCGAATAACTATAGAAGGAAGTAGTTTGAATCCCCAGAGGGATTGCGAAGTACAAGTCAGGAGGGTTGAAGTTTCGAGGAAAGTCTCTCTTTGAGTGAGTCGATAGAGAGGAAGGGCTTCCAGACCGAAATTTCATCGTGGGGGAGGGAGCATCGCAAATCATAAACGTAAGTGCTGAAGGGACGCAGTTTTCTGCAGGGAAAAAATGTTTTGCTGGGAGGAAAGACGTCAGAAGGAAGAAAAGAAGAAAAATGAGGGAATTTTCTTCCTCGGGGAATTCCTAGCCGAGGGATTCTATTATTCATGATCTGAACAACAGATCTGGGTGGCTGATCTATAATCTCCAACAAGGAGTGCATAAGCCAGTCTAGTGTTGCAAAAAGGAGGAAGAAGATGGAGTAGATTCAACATTCTTGACGGACATGGCAACTCACTGTCTTAGAGATCAGGACTAGTTGGAGAGAGCCTCCAATTATGTAATATGGAAGGCGAGAATTACATGCCTTCTAGATGAATACGATCTCAAGTTTTTTGTGACGAGTACGGTAGATGTCCCTGCGGATCCATATCTGTTGAAGAAGTACACGACTGATATGGCGAAGGCTAAGAGGTTGCTCCTTGATGGAGTCAAAGATCATATTGCGTCCCACATAGCCAACAAGGACAAAACCAGGCAGATGTGGGAAAGCTTAACGACGCTATACGAAGGATCTTCCGAACAACGGAAGATGTACTTAGAGAAAAAACTAAGGATGATGCAGATGCAAGAAGGGGAGCAAATAGATTCATTTCTCTCGAGGCTTCAAGAAATCCATGATGATCTAGAAGTCGTGGGGTCCACACCTCAGCCTACCGTGATGGTAAGGTTGGCCCTCAACGCAGTCATAGAAGAATGGCAGGTTTTTGTCCAAAGCACCTTGGGCAAAGCAACCTTGCTGAGTTGGGAAGAGATGTGGGTTGCTCTTCAGTAAGAAGAGCTAAGGAAGGACCTAATCAAGTGCAAACTTGATGGAAACAGTTACAGTGGGTCGAAGGTAAAGAAGGATGAGGAAAATGCAGCCCTTGCATCCAAGGGGAAGGAGGAGAAGAGAAGACAGAAGAAGGATGTCTCAAAGATTTAATGCTTTAGATGTGGTGAACTTGGTCACTACACAACATAGTGTCCTTTGAAGAAAAAGGAAAAGGATGAGAAGCATGATCCGAAGGTTGTGTCTGCAAATATTGAAGAAGATGAGTATGCCATGAGTTCCCACGCATCTCTAGGAGGGAGATGCGACGATATTGAACTGTAAGTTCGCAAGAACTTCAGTTGGGTAGGATCCTTGGGGATTCTACTTCTTGGATCATGACCTTGCTACCTAAGCCAAATATTAGTACTAGCAGGCTAGAGGAGTTTTAGTTGGTGCAAAGGAGTGTTGGAGTGACATATGCAGTAGTTAGCAACGCCAAAATATGAGCAGCACATTGCAGAGTTGAAATAGTGTAGAGAGGCAGAGTGTTGAGAAGCATCGACACAGTGGTTCAAAGGGACAACTTAGAACTAGCAGTAGTCAGAGTTTCAACATCGAGATGCATCTTGAACACTTATTCAAATTTATGGATGTTTTTTAGTTGCTTCTCTTAGCAAATGAGTTGCAGTGCTAGCAGTAGATGCACATTTGAGAGGGAGTTGCAGTATGGATGCAGTGTTGATCGTGGCAGGGTTAGCAATAATATAGTTGCAGCAACAGCGCAGTGGTTGGTGGACAACATGTTAGACATCAACAACGCAGAGGAAGATGATTCAGAGTGTGCAGCAGGGCCTATTTTCTAGAGCACATTCCTCGCTAAGAGGGAGTGTTGATTTGTGGTAGCATCAGATCTGCTCAAAGTCTCAAAATTTGTGGAGAGGCTTAGACACATGTATTCCAGATAACCGATAAATTGTTTGGGGAAATTCAACCTAGATTGTATTTTATTAAGAAAATTAATTATTTTAAAGTGACCTTAAGTATAAACTTAGGAATATAAAATAATTAAAGTGAATTAATAGAATATGGGTGTGAATGTTCTAGAGAAAACATATCAAGTCAAAATGTAATATTAGTCGTTGATTGGATATCTAATCTCGGCCATTGAAGTCTCAACGAGAATACTATAAAGAATAATTGAGGGTCATTTGGAAAGATACACTAAGATATCAAGAGATTGAATTTTTTGAAGTGAGCAGTGCTCAGAGGAAAACTTTGATTGAGAGATTCTCACGTAGAGAGGGGCAAAAGCAGTTTTGGTCGGAGGATCTTCTCCAGGGCCAAGAATACTCAGCAGAGAGGCAGAGAAATATGCAGAGGAGGCAACATAGTGTTCAGATAGGGTGAAACAACATCCAGAGAGGGTCACGCAGGGCCACGAAGGCCACACACAAAGGCAACATAGCATTCCGAGAAGAAGTCTGAGATTTTGCTTAGAGATTGAGATTATGAGTCGGGAAGGCTGGAATCAAGTTTCCTGAGAGAAGATTGATTTAGCATAGGATGTGATGCAGTTATTCATAGGTCCCCACACAGGCCTACACAATTACTGCAAAGAGGAAGCACATAGGGTGATGGGGTTTCATCAGTTTAGCTACTGGATCAGTCGGGACTTGCAGAGTGAGGTAAACTCACAATTTTTCTTTTGTTGAATGATATTCTCTGTACTGAAATGCCAGAAGTGCATCCATAGATTGTATTCAAGAATAAATACTTCTTAATAATAAAACCCTCAGATCTGCTGCACCGATTTCCCACATTGGGGTTTTTCGGGGACGTTTATCCAAAAACAACGTTGTCCTGTGTGATGTACTTATTTTCTTTCTCAGTTTCTTGTTTCGACATATTAATTAATTAATTGAATGTTGCGGGAGTAATTGCTTCAATATTATTAGTAGAACACTGTTAATAATTTGTTCATTTTAATAACAAGTAGGAGAAGTAACTTCAGTTGGCTGCAGTAGGATTCTAGAATTGGAATTTTCACACAGATCGCCAGTGATAGTGTGAGGTTAATTCTTACTTCATTTTCTGCCAATTATATTCTCTGTATCAGATAGCCAGGAAGGCATATAAAGATTTGTATTCAGAAACTATTGCATAATAATACAAACCCTCAGTAGCTACACTAGTTTTCCCGCATTGGGTTTTTCCAGGAACATTTTTCCAAAAATAACATGTCGATTGTGTGTTTATTTCTTTCCTGTGTTGTATATTTGTTTCCATAGTATTTTTTATTTGTGTAGGTTGAAGTGTGATTTATTTAGTGTTTTCTGTAGAAAACTGCAAATAAATTGTTAAGTTAAAATTAACAATTAGGTTAATATCTTCTAATTGTTGCAGAAGGATTCTAGATTTAAGAATTTTCACATGGTATCAGAGCAGAGGTGAAGCAAAGAAGAGCTCATAAAAAAGTTTAAGAGGGAGCTCGAAGAGCTGCGTAGGCAACAGATCGAATCCCTAGAAGGATTGCGCAGTCTAGTGCTCAGATGACAAAATTTTCGTAGAAAAACCCTTCTTTGAGTGAGTCGACTGAGAAGAATATTTTCCAAATCGAAATTTATCAGTGGCAGAGGGAGAAGCGCAACATCTTCAGCTCAGAGAAAATATTCAGCTGGAACGCATATTTTCTGTAGTATTTGATAGTGTAGAAAAATTTCAGAAGGGAATAAGAGAACACTGAGGGAATTTTGACGTCAGATAATTGATTGCCCAGATATTCTAATTTCCCACGCAGAAGCAGCAGTAGCCGAGGTAATTTTTGTTCACTCTAGCAGGGAGTGTGTAGAGCCAGTCAACAGCTACACAGAGGTTTAGAGGCATACTTCGACATTGTTTTTGGGCATGATGGCAACAACCCAGTTGAGAGAACGAGATCGATTGGAGGGTGCCTACAACTATGTGATTTGGAAGGTAAGGATATCCTTCCTTCTAGATGAGCATGATCTTAAAACCTTCATCGATAATGTGGTAGCTTTCCCCATAGATCTTGATCCATTGAAAGCTTACAAGAAGGATATGGCAAAGGAAAAGAGGTTGATACTCGATGGAATTCGAGATGACATTGTTTCTCACATATCTGGAAAAGGAAAAACTAAATATATGTGGGATTCATTGGCCACGTTGTATCAGGGATATTCCGAGAAGCGAAAGATGTACTTGGAGGAGAATATGAGATCCACAAGGATGCAGGAAATGCAGGATCAGTTGGCAATTGTAGGGTTAGCGCCTCAGGCTACAAAGATGGTGAGATTGGCCCTGAATAACATCTCAAAATAATGGAAAGTATTCGTCCAGACTATTTTTTGCAGAGAAAGATTGCTGGATTGGGAAGGGATGTGGGTTGCTGTTCAACAAGAAGATATGAGGCGTGACTTAGTGAAGTGCAAACTAGATGGAAGCAAAATTAGTGGGGTGAAGCCCAAGGAGGAAGAGGAGAATGCAACCCTTGCATCAAAGGGGCAACAAGAGCAGCGGAGGCGGAAGAAGGACTTATTGAAGATCAAATGTTCTAGGTGTGGTGAGATTGGTCACTAATCTACGCAGTGTCCTCTCAGAAAGAAGGACAAGGAAGAGAGACTTGGTCAACAGGCTGCGACTGCAGAGATCGAAGAGGAGTTTTCCATGATTTCCCACATACCTCTACGGGATAGGTGGGGGGATCTAGTATTGTAGTTCCAAAAAGATGCAGATGGGAAGGATCCTTGAGTATTCTACCTCTCGGATCAATACCTTGCTACGGGAGCCCATATTAGAAGTAACAGGATGGACCAGTGTTATTTTGTGCAAAGAAGTGTCGAAGTGACAGTTGCAGTGACTAAGAGCACTAGAGACTGAGCAGTGCAAAGCAGAGTTGAAAGTAGTGCAGTTGGCACATTGCAGAGTCAACAACATCGCATAGGCTTCATATGGTCAGCACAAAGACTAGCAACAATCAGAACACTAGTAACAAATTCATCATACTTAACATAGTTGGTTCAATATTTTTGATGTTTTTATGTTGTAGTGTAGATGCAGTTGGCAGCAACAACACAGATGTAACATTTGCACAGTAGTTGGTGGGCAGTAATCTCAGATATCAGCAACGCGGAGGGAGATGATACAGATTCAGGGTGATGCTTCAATAGGTTGCATTACTAGAGCACATTCCTCGCTAAGAGGGAGTGTTGATTTCTCGTAGCATCAAATGTGCTATAACATGAATAATTTGCAGGGGGGCTAGGACACATGCATTCTCCAAAATCCAAAAATCATTTTGGGAAATTCCACCCGGAGAGAGCTTAATTAAAATAATTATTTATTTTTAATGGACGCCTAAGTCTAAACTTAGGAAATTAAAATAATTAAAGGGTATTAATTAAACTGGGTGTGAATCTTATAAAAAGGATGAAGATCGAGTCAAGATGATCTGAGCCATTAATTAGGATCTAATCTAGGCTGTTGATTGTTCGACGAGAAGATTATAAGAAGGAGCTCGATGGGCACTTGGAGAACACATCGAGTGAGAGATTTAGAGATCGAATTTTCAAGAGAGCAACACACTAGTTGCAAGAGGAGTGATCGATTTGATTACTTGAAGTGAGGGGCAAGGATAATCGTTAGAGGAATTTTGAGGTCTAAAATGGGCCTCCTAAGGAAATTATAAAATAATAGTGGAAATAATAAAATAAGATTAGATTACATCATCAACTTTTAGATGGAAAAAAAAATATTTTTTCAACTCCTATTTTCAACTTATCTCCCTATGGGTTTACTCAAATTTTGAGCAGGAACACTCGTTGGATGCAAAAAATGATTCCTAATCCAAGGAGTACCCATGTTGCATACTTTCGATGCCCCGTGTTACATGAAAAAACGTGATTGCAATCAAAATTTTCATGTATTTCTCTTTTTTCGTGTAGCAAGGTCCATCGAAAGTATGCAACATGTGTACTCCTTGGATGAGGAATCAAATTTTACATCCAACGAGTACTCCCATTTGAAATTTGGGTAAATTAATCTATTAATTATTTACTCCAAAAATGGTGAATCATCCCCCATGGTTGACATCATCATATTGAATCCTATTGGTTCTTATAAAGTTTATTTTGGTTGTACGTTTTTCTTAGGAGGCCCATTTTAGACCTCAAAATTCCCCTAATGGCCCGTTGGAATTTTTCCTGATCCGGTGAATACAAAGCGGAGGAGGAAGAGTGAGATCCAGAGAGGCAGCGTAGAGCCATGTTGGGCAGCAAAGAGCCACGCTGAGGCAACACATAGCCTGAGAGGAGATATACATATTTGCTTAGGAGCAGTCCATATCTAGTGCTGGGAGCCTGGGTGTGACATTGGAGGGTCAGAGATCTAAGCATCCAACCAACATATCGATCAACCATAGGAGTGATGCGGTCCCTACAAGTTGTGACACAGAGGCTGGATCATTGTCATATCACCAATGATAGTGTGAGGTTAATTCTCACTTCATTTTCTGCCAGTTATATTCTTTGTATCACATAGCCAGTGAGGCATCCAAAGATTTGTATTTAGAAACTACTGCATAATAATACAAACTCTTGGTTGTTGCACCGGTTTTCTTGCATTGGGTTTTTTCTGAGACATTTGTCCAAAAATAACGGTGTCCATTGTGTGTTTATTTATTTCATGTGTTGTATATTTTTTCTGCAGTATTTTGTATTTGTGTAGGTTGCAGTGTGATGTATTATTTATTTTCCATAGAAAATTGCAAATAAATTGTTAAGTTAAAATTAACAATTAGGTGAATATCTTCCAGTTGCTACAATAGGATTCTAGATTTAGGAATTTTCACATTTATATTCTGATGTGAAAAGTAGCTTCGTTGTGATTCTTGGTTTGACATCATCAGTGATTTAAGATTCTATCCTAGACACCGAGATTGTGGAAAAATAACATGGTATCAGAGCATGTTTAGGCTACTTTGAAGGAATAATGAATTAGAGTGTGCATAGTGAAGTACAACTTAAGCCTGGAGTTGGTCACATTGTAGGTGGAGTGTTCCCTACAATGTTGAATTTGTAGGTTGGTCTCTGGTATGAGGACAAGTTGGAAGTGTTGTCCAAATATAGTCCATGGAAGATGTTGTAACTCTTTTTTATTATGTTTTTCAAATTGCGAAAAAAAAATTGATATAGTTGAAAAAAAAAACAATAAAAGAAATCAAAAGTCAAAATAAATAGAAAATTTTTGATTTTTTTAATAAAGATGGATTAATTTTATTAGTGGGAATGGTGCATCATATAGGTTTGTCGAACATAGGCGAAGATTTTTTGTAATAAAATATGTTAAACATTTGATGGTTAAACGATGCACATCTATGACAGGCGGAGTTGAATACCATGTCGAGACCCCAGAATGGCCCCAACCCGAAATCACGACTTGCACGATAATTATGCCAGCGGCTACCTTCGTAACTCTAGTCAATGATCATGGTTGATTACAAATTGACGGTCGATATGAATTACAGGATTAACCCCAGCGTGATTTCCCCATATTGGTGTGTGCCCTCATAGCTCTACAGTAAGCGAGCGTGTTAGCATATGTCACTGCCTCGTCACCCCAAAACTTCATCAAGTCTTCTCTGCCACCTCATCATTTTATACATGTCACTCTCACATTTATTCCCATTCCCCCCCATTCTTCCATTTTCCCATAAATCTCGTTTAACCTCATTCCCCTCATTTTATCATTTCCAGTCCTCCATATCCATAGCACGTCGCATTCACTGTCTGATTTAAAGTTCAAGTCATCATCAGTCGCCAGTTAACCAGGTAATTACACATCATCTCCACTTCTTGCAATTGTCAGAGTGTCAAAGAAATATGCGTTGTTAGGTTCTTCCTCCCACATTCATCTCATGGACACCGAGAGGGATGTTTTTGATCCAATTTTATCCTTAGATTTAATGGAAATTCTCCAACATATTCTAGGCAGCCAAAAGGAATCCCCGGTGTATGCTGCAGTTGTGAAGTCTGGTATTTTTACTGCAATAATTTCCCAAACCTATGTTTTCCCTGAATTTATCTACTGGTTAGTCTTTTTTCTCTAGAAAAAGAAGTTCTTTGTGATGAATAAGTTAGGTGAAAATGTTTTTCAAGTGTCTGCCCTTTTAATTCAACAAGCCCTGGTCTTTCCACCTTCAAATCTTTATACATCATTTTCAGAGAAAAATTTGTTATCAACTTTTCAAAAACTATCTGGTAAAGATTATGCTCAGATGACTTTCTTTTTAATTCCCTCAGGACAACATTTTCGTATGGAACCTACTCAGTTTTATATTGAAATTTTTTCTAAAGATGTAAGGCCAATTTTTAAAATCATTGCCAAGGTTTTGGGAAGGGAAGATACAAATGTAATTGACTGAGCCATTTTGGGGATGTTTAATTTAATTTTGCAACTTGGGACTGTACTTGATATACCTGCTTATTGGGAAAAATGGTTAATTCATAGTTGACAGCCCTTACTCTCTATTTCCTTCATTAGTAACCTATCTTTTCTTGTATACTCATGTCGAAAAATTCATGCACTTGGGACTGAATATAATGGATATACATAAAAATAAGCAATCAATGGTGAATTAGATAGATAACATAAGAATCCATGCCAATTATGAAGGGTTCATTTACTTCACTACTTCTTTCTTGTCAACTGTTTATTCCATTATAAATAACCCTCCTCCACCTTGTATTTTTCCAAAGGCTCAATCTCTCCTTCAACTTAGAAAAGTTGGGTGATTGGTTCCAATTTGAAGACCATGTTGAGATTAGACTATATGGAACCGAGGTTGCCCCTTATAGACTTCCTAAATTTGTGCCTATGAGGTTATTTTCTTTAGAATTTATCAGGAAAATTTTAAATGTTGATCAGGTTCATTTTTTCCCAGCAAAGAAGGGACACTTATTCAAATTTCCAAGGACAATTGGGCATTTTATTGTGAACAACAAGTAGGCCATGGAAGAGGTGCAAAAAATTCTTTAAGTCATGAAATTACAACTTGGTGAAAAATGGTCATATGATCCTCACCATATGATTTCTAATTGAAGAGTTGAAAATTCATATGCTCCTTATACACATGAACCTCGACCAGATGTAGAGAAATTGACAAATGGTGGTTAGACAAGTGCACGAGGAGGAATGGAGGTTGAAACTCGGAATGGAGGTTGAAACTCCACATCCTATTGAAAAATATTTGAAAAGGGGGAGTGAAGATATATTTGATTTAGAAGGTGAAATAGATAAAATTTCAAAGAGGGAAAAGTTGCCTAGAGGGAAAAAGAACTTGGATCTCTGGTTGGAAGTTCCTCTTCCATAATGGGCTTTCAGTTGCAGTTGGGAGATGCTACTTGTACACCCCCTTCCCTAGTTCCTGAAGAAACATCTCAGAGTTTTGTTCCTGTTATAAATCAATTATACAATCAAATAGAAGAAAGAAACATGAGGGTGAAAGAATATATGGAATCTCAACTTGAAGCTCAATATATTTCTGAATACTATACCCGACTATTGTTTTCTATGGACCTTGAGAGAAATCAATTGAAGTTATATTCCTCTCATACTTCTGCATTGACTATCTCATCATCATCTGGTTTCAAGGCTATCAACTTCACTGCAGATGCAAGAGAAATCCCACTGCCTGACAAGATTAATTTACACAGGAAAACTGGAGAATTAATCTACAGTGATTTAAAAAAAACATCCTTGGCTGCTAGAAAAGCTGAAGCTTTGTTAGGAAAAGTGGTTAATCAATTGAAGCTGGAAAAGGAAAATTCCAGAGCTTTTTCCACACAAAATGAAGAATTAAAGAAGTTAATTGTGAAGGTTGGTTTAAATATTGAGGACATGAGTGTTGTTCAGAAGCTTTTGTAGGGAGGAAAAACTAAAATTCAATTTTTGAGGAAAAAATTAAAATTGTCTTTTGTGGAGCATGTCATGGCCCCAGAAATAGCTCAGGTGGAGAAAGAAAAGGATATTTTAACAAATGAACTCTTGCAAACTCAATAATGAAATTTCTACTTGTAAAGAGATGATTTTTGTTTTGCAACCAAAATTGGATTCACATGTTTGTACTATCTTAGTACAACTGGACTCTGAAGACCCTGCAAAAAAATATGACTAGAGTAATGACTAAGCTGCAAATATAAAAAAAAGAAATGAAGAATATGAAAAAAAATCGATGATACACAAAAAATTATAATAATAACAGAAAGGGAATTAGCCATGTCTTAAGAAACTGCCTCCAAATATCAAAATTATTTTCAGGTTGCTTCTCATGAAATTAAGGAACTGAAGGAGAAAGTGAATGGAAACATGCTTTTCATTCAAGCCAGGGAAATAATATGAAATGATATTATTCATAGAATGAGTAATGTTTGGGAATTTTTATCAATTATTGCAGAGGAAAAATTCATTGTCAGAGAGGCATAATATCTACCAGTAAGAAAAAACTCCAGCAATGTGCACAATTCGCTAAAAAGACGATTGATTTCCTTAGCTCTAAGTCATCACAAGAGTTAAGAGAAATGAAGATTGAATATAGAACATAATTGGTATTGGAGATAAACAAGATGGTTTTTAAGAATTTGTATAGAAAAATAGTTGAGACAAAACCGACAGAGGTCAAAGAGTATGTTTTAAAATTTAAAACCAAATTTGAAAAGAGAACCAGAGCAAGACTGCCTTAACGTTGGGATCAACAGGGAAATCTGCTTCCCTCGAAGATTTATGAAACTTTTCTGGTAAAAAACAAGAGTAAGATTGGAACTTCTCATGAAAAAACAACAATTCTAAAAGGGGAAACAATTGTGAATTATTTGCACATGGATTTTCAGTTGTTGTGGTTAGATATAGCTCTTTTTACTGAGAATTCAACTTATAACAGGATCACCAGTTTCAAAATGGCTCACACCAGGTTTGTCAAAGTCAGAGCTCAGATATGACAGTCTAGAAGAAATGTAGAGAGTGGATGTCTCCTACAACAACGAGTAGAGAAGCTGGACCTTCAACTGCACTATAATCTCATATGACTCAATGAGAAAATGCCACCTGTTACTTCAACAGAAATTTTGAAAATGTTTTTGTAAAATGATGTAATTTTGTTTTATTTTCATCATGAATATAGTCTTTTGAAGGACCAAGTAGTTTATAGACAGTTCAAGTAGTTCGCAGTTTGAAAGTTAACAGTTTCATAATTCTCCTCATTGTTATTATCTTATAAGAGAAAATTTTGAGGAACAAGAAAGGGTTCCAGGTTTTGGGCCTCAGAAGAAAAAATTTCTTTCTGTAATTTTGGATCTTCTTGGTGATTTCAATAAATATTTCAAAGTGATTCCAGACATATGTTGAATGTGATATGGGTTTCCAGTGGTCTCTCAATTAAATGTTGTTCTTTTATAAAAGAGAGTAATGAAGTTGCTAGTATTTAATATTGCAGTTTCACAGAGATTGTGGTGTCTGTAAGTTAAAGTCAAATTATGTGATCCTCTTTTGTTTTTTTCATTTCATCTTGCTTCCATAATTCTACTAAAGTTAAAAAAAGAGATTCTGCTACAAGTAGCCTGTTTTTTAAAGCTTTCCTCAAATATTTTCACTCACTATACTGCAATTTAAAATCACATTCATCATCAGAAGGCCACTTTGAAAGAGTGTTTTATCCCAAGAAGAATTTAAAGTGTTATCTGTAAAACAAACACTTCTGGAGTTAACAATGGAACAAAAAATTGATAAATTCACAATCTTGGATAAATGTCTTGGGCACTGAGCTCTACTCAGCCAGGAGTTGTCTTCCAAGGTACAATATTTTTTGGTGCTTTTGCCGGGGAACAGAGAATGAAGTCATTTTTCCCTGGGTTTTCTTTTATTTGTCATTTCTTTGTTTGGTGAGAAAATAAATTGTCAAGGTTGAGATATCTCACTAAGAAAAGGAATCCTGGCTCCTAGAAGGCCTCACACGAGGTATGATACGTCACAAAAAAAAGGATCATGTCCTTTCTGATTCGTAGAAGTTAGTTTCTAGAAGAGTTTGGAAATAATAATCTCCAGTGACTCCAAACCCTACCCTATCAGCTCCCGGTACCAGTTCTGTCTCTCAATATCCTAGAACTCATCATTCAGAAGAAGTTGTTAGAAACCTTGACTTTTCTCAAAAAAGATTGTCTTCTCTTCAGAGTATCTCTCCAGAACCTGCACTTGAAAAAGAGTATTTTGAATATGTTTCATTTTCTTTCCCAGAAATTGAAGAAATTAAAACAATTGATATTTCAGTTTTACATCAGACTGTCTTTGATGTTTCTCAGCCAGTTCCTATTTCTGTCATTCCTCCTCAATCTTTTGTATTTCAGGCAGGAGGTTCTTCTATCTCTTTTCAAAATAAAAACATGGTGATTTTGGATTTCCTTCTAAACAAATATGCACCATTAAATCTTCCTCAACCCATGAATTCCATGCCTTAAGATTATTTAAAGCGATTACCTAGATTTACAAGGGAGGATGACGTAACATCATAAAAGCATGTGACAAATTTTTGTGCCTTTGCAAAAAATTTGAATGTTGACTACTTGGATGTGGTAATGAGGCTTTTTGTGCAGTCACCAGATGAAGAAGCAAGAAAATGGTTTAAAACCCTTCCTACTAATTTAGAATAAAAGCTTTAATCTTGGGTGTTGATTTGTCTTCACAAGATACTCTCGTTCAATATTTAGGTGGGTTACATAATTATTTAAGACATAATATAATTATGTTTAATCCCACCAATCTAGATGAATTATGTGTTCAGGAAACTCATTTAGAATCAAGAGTAAAGTATGTTACTGAAGAGACTAGCAAGAAACCTTTTAAAACTGGAGACAAAGGAAAGGGGGAGTTTAAAGGAAAAGGAAAAAAAAATGCTATTGTTAAGAAAGAGGGAGATAAACTTACCTGTAAGCGTTGTTTAAAATATGGCCATGATGAAGACCACTGTTGGAAATTACATACAGAATTGAGACCAAAGAAGTTCAATAACAAGGGGAAACAAAATAATGCTGCTACAACTCAACATGATCTAGGTCTGAGTCAAGTGATGAAACCAAAATCACAGCCGTGGGAATGAAAGGTATAGCTTATAATGCAAGTACTATTTCTTCTAGTAAGCCTATTGAATCTCAAAATGATAAAGAAAGAAATGAGATTTTCCATATCAGGGTCATTATAAAACATACAATGGTTGATACATTATTTGATAGTGGATCCCAAGTCAGTCTTATCTCTGAAGAAATTGTCAAGAAACTTAATTTAGAAACTACACCTAATACTAAACCTTTCCCTTTGGGTTGGGTATGTGATGATGCCAAATTACAAGTGACAATAAAATATAAACTCAAATTCACCATCACTGCTAATTTCATAGATGAGGTAGAGCTTGTTGTTGTACCACTTAATATTTGTGGGATTATTTTAGAAAGTCCATACTTGAAATACCAAAAAACCATATTCTATCATCATGAGAGAAAATATCATATTTTTAAAGATGGAGTTGAGTATATTTTTAGAGCACATCGAAAGAATATGATCTTATCTCTTGTTAGTGTTGGTCAAATGAAAGGGCTTGTAAATGCTAGTAATAATTGTGTTGTTGATGATTAAAGAAAAATACGTTGTTGAATCTGAAGCTTTCACATGATGTGATTCTAAACTCAAGCATGAATTGGTTGAAGTTGTTAACACTTATGACAAGATGTTTCAGGAACCTGAAGGGTTACCTCCAAGAAGAGGAATCCAACATGAGATTCAATTGCAACAGGATACACCACTTCTGAATATTGGCATGTGCAACATGCTAGTTTTAGAGAATGTAGAAATTAAGAAGCAAATTCAAGAGTTCTTTGACAAAGGGGTCAATAGGCCTACCACATCTCCTTGTGGGTCTCCTATTGTTCTGGTTCCAAAGAAATATGGTACATGGCGCACGTGTGTGTATTTCCAAGCTTTGAACAAGATCACGGTAAAGAATCACTATCCTCTTCCTCACATTAAGATTTTATAGATTAGTTAAAGGAAGACGTTTATTTTACCAAGTTAGATTTGAGAATTAGTTACCATTAAATAAATATTGTTGAAGATGACATTTGGAAAACTGCTTTCAAGACAAAACAAGGTTTGTTTGAATGGTTAGTTATGTCGTTTGGGCTCTGCAATGCACCTGCCACATTCATGAGAGTTATGAATGATGTATTGCTATCATTCCTTGATGATTTTGTTATAGTTTACTTAGATGATATTCTAATTTTTACTAAGATTCGTGAAGAGAATGTCAAGCATGTGAAAAAAGTTCTAGATTTCTTGAAAAAGGAAAAGCTATATTTGAAGATATATGAATGTGAATTTGGGAAAACAATTTTGGTTTATTTGGGTCATATTGTAGGAGGGGGTGAATTGAAGATCGATTGTGAATTGGGTCATTGTGAATTATCCTAAACCCAATAATGTAACAAAATTTAGGATCTTTTTGGGAGCATCCCAATATTGGAGAAAATTTATCACTAGCTTCTTATTCATTGTAGCACCATTACATGCTTCAACAAGTATGACACAAGTATTTCAATGGGGAGGCATGCAAGAGAAAGCCTTCGACACTTTGAAATAGAAAATCAATAAAACACCAATTCTAGCACTTCCATATCTTAAGCAGTGATTTGAAATTCAAACCGATGTAAGTGAATATGTTATGGGAGAAGTTTTGATGCAATATGGTAAGCCAATATGTTATCATTTTGAAACCTTTACCAATGCAGTAATTAACAATCCAACTTATGATAAAGAGTTGTATTCTTTGGTACAAAGCGTGAAGAAATGCAAATATTATTTGATGGGTAAATAAAAGATTATTCATATCGATCATCAACCTTTGCAATATTTACAATAAAAAACCAAGATACAACAAGCTACACATTTAAGGTGGATGGGATTCCTACAACAATTTCATTTGGTAATCATGTATAAGAAATGTATATACAAAAAAGTTGCAGATACGTTGTCAAGTCTTATTGTTAATGAATTTGTTATTCTTAAGCATAACTCAATCATGCATGAAAGTTATATTGAACAATATGCTCAAGATGAAGATTTTAAAGATGTTTATGCAACTTTGAGATAAGGTAATCATGTCGAAGAGTTGGATTATCATGTTCATAATTTTTTTTTTGTATCATCTTGGCAAGTTATGTGTTCCACAGGGTGAAATAGTCAATGTCATAAGGGAAGCTCACACTTCTCTTATTGCTGGCCACTTTGATGTAGGAAAAACAATTGCTCAAATTCAAAGGTATTGTTATTGGCCTCACATTAATGAAATTGTATCAAGATATGTGAAAGGATGTTCCATGAGTGCTACTAGCAAGAAAAGCAATAGGAAATTGGATTTGTACACTCCACTTCCTATCCCTTCTCGGCCATGGGAAATTATTTCTATGGTTTTGTTGGGGGGATACCAATGTCTAGGAAAGGTCATGATTATATATATGTTGTAGTGGATTGTTTCAACAAAATGTGTGTGTTCATGCCAAGTAATAAACATGTTACAAATGAACATGACGCAAATATTTTCTTCCAAAATGTATGGGTTCACTTTGGGTTAATAACTTCTATTATTTTTTATCGAGATTCTCAATTTATTGGGAATTTTTGGTCAATTTTATGGGAAATCATAGACACAAAGTTGAATAAGAGCACGACATTTCATCCACAATCGACGACCAAACAGAAGTAGTGAACAAAATAATAGTGCACCTCCTTCTAGGATATTTTGGTAAGCATCCTAAACTTTGGGATGAGCATTTGCATTACATCCAAAATTCCTACAATTGTGACAAGCATTCACCTACACAATTATCTCCATTTGAAGTTTGTTTGGGTTATTTGCAAAAGTCTCCTTTGGATTTCATCTTTTGTAAAGATATTGCAGTAGATGGAAATAGTGATGTGGACATATCCAAGCATTTCATTGAACAAATTTAGCTAGTGCATCAAAGGGTACAAGAACAACTAGATAAAATCAAATCCAGGTATAAATCGAGACATGATAAGAATTAGGTTGATCATGATTACCAAGTGGGAGATCAAGTTTGGTTGTACATCAACAAGGAGAGATTACAAGGTGAAGGTAAAAAGCTCAAGCCCATCAGATACATTCCTTTCGAAATCTTGGATAATATTGGTAACAACAGTTTCTGATTAGATTTTCCACCTTACATGCAAATTTATTTTGTTGTGAATATGGAAAACTTGAGATTGTATGAGCCTCCTATGATTTATGATCAAGAATAGGTTGTTCAAATACAATCTATAGAATATTTTGCTCTTGAATATTTAAATGAGTTGTAAGAAGACTCAGTTCTTGACAAGAGGATAAAGACTTCATGCAGAGGCAATATGGAGTATCTTTGAGTGGGGATCAAAGGTACCAATCCAAGAAAATAAAGGTGGATAGAGATTGGAAAAGTGAGGGAGATATACCTTCACTTAATTGCTGAGTAAAAATAGACTTTTGGTGGTCCAAGATTCTAGTGAGGAGTAATGATCCAAGATTCTAGTGAGGAGTAATGATCCAGGGGATAAAAAATATGCTTAATAATTAAAGTGCTCAAAATATCCCGAAACATGCACCAAATTGTAGATATTGTTGTTTTAATTCCAATGACGCTTGAATCATCTCAATCTAACATTGTATGAGGAAGTTGTCGCGTTTGGAAGTTTTAGTAAAAAAATCAACTAGTAGGGTTGACTGGGTAGTGTAGAGATGCCATGTGGAAATCCATACGCTAACGTTAGCAGGATAGCCGAGCAATACGGAGCCAACTAGAACATGACATGTGGCCAGTCGTACAGGGGAAAAAAGTTGCACTCTTATTGGTTGATGGTGATTTGGTAAGGGACAATCACACTGTGACATGTGGTCCAATCCGAGCGCGCCATGTGACACTCTAGATGAGGCCAAAATTGGTTGGGTTGATTGACCAACACTCCAAATTATTCAAATGCTTGACCCCTGGGACATAACTCCTCCGCATTACCATTATACCACTGTTGGGACTTGTTAACCATGGTGGCGGCAATTATTCATAAAGTTACTGGGTTCGACGGTTGGGGGAGGGATAGGACGATGGGCATGCATGACTGGCCCAACCCTAAGGCATGTAGTAACCACTAGAACCAATGAAGAATGAGTTGGGAGGTTTCAACTAACATTCAAGAACCAAGGTAATGGTTGCAAGCCACATCACCCTCACACGACCACCGACGAAGTTTACGGAGGGGTGGGGGGGCGCGGTGCATGGCACCATGCCCATGCGACAACCCACAATCATATGAACTATCATGCGACAAGGAGCGAGACCAGGGAGGCATGTGGCCTATGGCCCGCACCCATCGGTCATTTTTATTTCCATGTGACCAACCAAAGGGCAGAGAAAAAGTGGCTCGACCCTTTTTTTTTTAATATTTAGTAACGGTTCAACAAAAAACACCAAACCCAACGAGATTCATGGGTTGAACTCGCGACATCCATAAAAAAAATTGAGTGCCATACCAATCTTCCCAAGAGACTGTTTGTTTCCATATTTGTAGTGGGGAACAATTTGCAGAGCATTTTGCAGGCAGAATGGAGAAAGAGGCCTAACTTGGTAATTTCTCGACCTTTTTGATCCTAAGAAAAGCCTACACGAGGGTCTTTCGGCATTCTAGAAACGAAGATAGTGTTATTTTTTCATTTTTATTATTGCATGTTGATGTAATTTAAAATTTGAGCATATAATATAAATGGACACCATTGGAATCTAGACACGAAGACGTAGCCTAGGAGGGCTGAACTTCGTCATCAATTTGTTGTGTTGTGATGTTGCTTATTATCCATTTTTAACTATTAATATGAAAAATTTAACTTAGTTTGTGTGTTTTTAGAATCATGATCCATTGCCCAAAAGACATAAACTAGCTTGAAAAACTTTATATGAACCTTCACTTTTAATTTTAGATCAAATGAAAAATATATTATGGCCTTCTATTGTTGGAAATCATGGCCTCCTTTTTCGTAACTCGAAAAATTGGAAACCCTTAGAGAATTTTTGGAAATTCCCTCTCAATCTATTTTTTTCTTCCTGCCTTGCACATATTTGCAACTGCAAACTTTTGCTAAAAAATTTGCGCCTATATATACAATATGAAATCATTGATCTGCTCACTAGAACGTCTTCCCGACAAATCCACTACCTGCTACTACTGCTTCTAGATGAATTGATATTTTCCTCCTGTCTGGTTTTGGAAATTGATTTTCCTGCCCAACAATTCGCACTGCCTGGCTGGACTGTGCAAATTTGGAAATATTGTGCTCAGATCTCCCACTAAAGATGCACAATTGTGTTTCCTTCGCTTCTGAGATTTTGATCTGATCAACAATTCTCTAATACCATGTGAAATTTCGATGAATGCACTAAATCGAGTTTATTCTTCTAACTTGTTAACAATTTATTTGTTTATGGAAAATAACGAATAAATTACTAATGCATTCTTCACAATAAAATTTTATGGAATAAAATAGGAACTAAGAATTAGATGCTCACACAAAATAAAAATGACACCAATATTTTTGGAATAAACATCCACGGGAAAACCCTGAAGGGAAAACCAATGCAATAGATAAGTGTTTATTTTATTATGCAACTATTTGAGAATTATTACAATTGTATGCCCAATTGGAAATCCTCCGAAAATAATATAGCACAATTGGAAAAATAATCTTGAGATATAGAATATCCTCTGCAAACCAACTCGACCTCCTCGGGCCATTTCACACTCGACACTGGCAACTTGCATTGCTTCCTGGAACACGTATTGTAGCCTCTGAGCAAAACACACAGTCCTAGATATTCCTCTAACTGGGCCATCTAGGCTCTGTTTGCCTCTACAAGTGACTCACTCTACCTCCTATAAGTTGATCAGAACTCTGGCAACTGAATCAATCCTCTTCTGGCAACTCATGCTAGGGTTTTTGGCTATTCGCATTGCTTGTACGATCTCTTTTGTAGATGTATTCAACCTCCATTTTCCTGCCACACTAGCATTGGAAAAATACAGGGAATCTCTCCTTCGGATATCTGCTCTCAAATATATGTGGCCTCCTCTCTTATGCTATTTCCCTCACTCGAATTGCACCCTTGTTGAAGATTGCAAATTGGGTGGCTCAATTAACCTCTCACAACTAGATCACACTAATCTCTTAGCTGCTATCTCCAAGCCCTTCGACCTACTCTTATAATATCTTGTTGGAGTCTTAATGGGCATGATTTAATATCTTTCAATGGCTAAGATTAATTAGAATTCATCAATAGAAGCTTCTTGAGAAATCTTGAACATCGTTAATTAACTTTAATTTACCACTTTTCCTATGTTAGACTTAGGAAATATTTTAATTATGGAAAATTGATTTAATTAAGGTGTTTCCCAAGCTTATATTGAGAATTTTTTTTTGGGTTTTGGATATCTTTAGTTCCTTAGCCTCTTAGCATCATCTCAAACTAGAACACTTATATGATGCTATTCCATATCCAAAAATTAACAATCTCTCATAGTGAGGAAGGTGTTCTCCACTATACCCATCAATTCTCTGAAGTAGACGAACATGGATCTCCCTAGAACATGTTGTAGAATGATCCACACCACCGATGTTTGACTTCTTTTGTACCTCATTTCTTCACATATTCAACCTGATTTGACTCCCTGTCATTGGAAATGACTGTGAAGAGGTCAAAGTGACAAACATTTTCTATCAAGCATTGAATATACTCTGATCCACCTGTTACTAATGGTAATTGAATCAATCCTAAAATACTGTGTCACAACAACTAGCTTTTGCAATTGTCCCTTGAGTCTCTAATGACAACTAGCTCTGCACTGTCTACCAAGCATCTCACTGTGCTCAACTGGATCTACAATTACCTCTCACGTATTTGACTACAACTAGCTCTGCATTTTCCCTCAAGATATGACTTCGCCTTGTTGACACCTTCATCCTCCCGCTACTTTACAATGGGCCCTTATAGAAAAGGTAATGATCCATGTGAATAGTAACTAGATCTGATCTAGACATCCTACTACTCACCCATGGGCCCTACCCATCTTGGTCTCTAAAGAATCATGCTCCTCCTCCGTATGGAGGTATCATTGTTATTAATGTGAATTCTTCCAATCTAGAGGTCAACTCATCGATCTCTGTCGAAGCTGTTATCTGTTGCTGCCCCTTCTTGTTCTTCTCCCTCTTGGGAAATTGGGTGATAATGGACATAGTAATAAAATTCACCACATCCAAATCACTTGACCTTCGACGAGTCTTTCTTCTTCTTCTCTCCTCATTTTGAGTTCTATCCCTGACTGAGACCCTTCTTCGCCTTCCTTTTTCTTGCAAGGGCTACGTTTTCCTCTTAGTTTTCCATATTTATTCCCTTGCTACTATTATTGATAGTAACTTCTATGATATTGATCCTTATCTCTTCCTGAGGGAAATCACTCCATAGGCACTCCCATCTTAGAAGTGTGTCTCGCCCATAAATTATTTGGAGGAATGTACAACACTCCTTGGGGAACCCATTAAGAGTCATGCGAACCAGCTCACTGTATGTTAGTTGTTGAAGTGCAACAAGAAATTGCAACACCTACTCTAGTGTGGAACCAGGAGGTCCAAGCAACACCCACACTAGTGTGGGACCACAGGTCTTAGCAGCACCTACACTAGTCTGGGATAAATTTGGTGCATGTCTATTTTAGTTATCCCTTAATTAAGATGGACAATAAAATGTAATCTAATCTCAAAATAACTTGTAATAGTTAACTGAGTGTGATAAACTTAGTTAACTCATGAATTTCGAGTTAAGGGTAGTTGGTGAGGCATGCAGAGTAATTCTAGTTGTAACATAGGTCAAAGTGCAATGGTGCATTAGCTAATGCAGGTTGTCATCAATTTAAATCAGTTAAGTGAGTTAAAGTCAATTGTGCTAGTTGTAACTATTAGATACACTAGTGAGAGATAAAGTGAATTAAATATTATTTAATTCAAAATCATTGATCTCACATGCAACTGAGGATTTACTATTATTAGTTGCATACAAGTCAGTTCCAGTGGATACCCAGTTGAGATCTAGGTGAAATGGAAGTTGACTATCAGTTGTAGGATTATTGGGTTAGACCCATGCAACCAAAAACCCATTGGATTTCCCATGATCCTTGTGCAGTCAAGGAAGGAAAAAATTCCTATGGAATAGGGATTGCATTCCACATGAATTGCGCAAGAAAGGAAAGTTGTTTAGAGGCCGAGAATTGGTTATTTGTTGGTCATTTTTTTCCAGGACAATGTGAGACAATTAGCTGAATACAAGAGGGCCCTTGTGAGAAGAGTTGTATGTAATTGTTTCATGTATCCATGTTGAATATACAATAGAATATAGCCAGATATTGAGCAGCAAGCTTTCCCCGGGAAATTATCTGTGTTGTGGTTTGATTTGATTATTCTTTGCTTCATGTGATTGACGATTGTGTTTTTAATTCAACAATTTATTTGTAGAAGTGATTTAGTATCTAGCTTTAGCACATTGTTAGATCGGATTGAATCCATGATATACATGATTGTTGTATAATTTCTACATGGTATCAGAGCACACGAAATCACAATAGTGAAGGAGGATTTGAGTTTGTGACTGAACAAAATTCGAATTTGCAGAAAGAATTTCTTGGTGCTACAACTGATTCAATATCGAAATGGATTTCAATGGCTTGAGATTGGAGTATGCACTCGAGGGTAGTTCTAACTATATTTCTTGGAAAGATAGGATGGAGACAGTACTTGAAGACAATGGCTTGAACGAATCCATTGACAATGATGTTCCTAAACCCGCTGTGACAGGTGCTGCAAATCTTGATGCATGGCAAAAGAAAGTGGCAAACGTGAGGAGGATCTTACTAGAAGGAGTACGAGACCAAATTGTCTCAAGTTTCCATGGAAAAGCGACACCATATGCTATGTGGAAATCTTTGACAGATCTATTTCAGAGCAGCAGTGACCATAGGAAATTGGCACTGAAAGATAAAATTAGGAAGATCAAGATGGAGAAAGGCGACTCCATGCCAAAATATTTAACATAGTTTGTCCAATGTCGGGATGAGTTGGGGGAGCATTGGAATTACCGTCCCTGATGATGATTTGGTGAGCTTAGCTCTTCTAAGACTTCCCAAGAGTTGGCATAGTTATCCAGACTCTACCAATGGTAGGGAAAAGATGACTATGGTCGGATTTGGTGTAGGAGGAGCTTAGACGGAATAGTAGAGATGGATCTTCATTTAAGAATGAAGATGAAGAAGATTATGTTTTGGCTGCCAAGGCGAAGAAGGGGAAAGAAAAGAAGTTCTATTCCAAATTCAAGTCTAAAGATGGAAAGAAGCGCGACATGTCCAGAGTGAAGTGTTTTCACTGTCACGAGCATGGGCATTATGCCACTAACTGTCCACAAAAGAAGAAGAAAAAGAAGGCTTCAGGATCTGTAGTTGGTGAGGCTTTGGCCTTGCAATTTGAGCTTGAATTCTCATTGATCACATGCATGGTTTCAAGTGCATTGGGATCGGTGTGGTATTTGGATAGTGGTGCATCCTTTCACATGACAGGAGACAAGGAACTTTTCAGTAGCTTGGAGGAGAAGGACCTCTAGATGCATATCGAAATGGGTGATGATGGGCGGTACAATGCTACTGGGATTGGTACCATTACCTTCCAGAGACATTCAGGTAAACCCTTTCAATTAAAAGATGTAATGCATGTACTAGGCTTGAAGAAAAATTTGGTCTCAGTGGCAATGTTGGAGGATAGAGGCTATGATTTTGTTTTCAGTGAAGGAAAAGCTTTCATGTAACACAAAACAATAGGACAAGCCAAGAAGATTGGGATTCGAGTTAAGAATCTCTATAAATTGGATGTAGATGGCTGCGCAACGTTGATGGGCAAGGTGGAAAAAGTGGTGAGCCAGGATGAGGGTGAGTCATGGCACAAGAGATTGGGCCATCTTCACCACAGAGCCTTGAAAGTCATGCAACATATTTCTACGGGTCTTCCTAAGGGTACCCTTGTGCAGTTAGAGACATGAAAGGGATGTACTATTGGAAAATATGTAAAGGCCACCTTTCATGAGAAGGAGAACCAAACTTCGGGGATACTTGAGAGAGTTCACTCAGACGTGTGTGGACCATTCTCTGTTGCTTCGACAACAAAGCATACGTCCTATGTGATATTTGTTAATGAATTTTCTCAGAAGTGTTGGATCTACTTCATGCAGAAGAAAGATCAGACATTCTCAAATTTTATTGAGTTTAAAGCACTGGTGGAGAAAGACGCGGGGAATCAAGTGAAGGCTCTTAGGAGCGACAATGGTGGTGAGTACATCTCTAACGAATTCAAGAAATTTTGCAGCAAAGAAGGAATTCAAAGAGAACTGATAGCACCTCATAACCCACAGCAGAATGGGGTCGCTGAAAGAAAGAACAGAATGATTGTGGGTGCAACAAGAGTGATGTTGCATGATCAGTGCCTGATGATGCATTTGTGGGCAGAGGCATGCAACACAACGGTATTTGTGCAAAACTGTTGTCCTCATAAGATAATTGGCATGAGTACAACAGAAGAGGCTTTCACTGGCAAGAAACCTAATGTCTCAAATTTTAAGATTTTTGGCTCATTTGATTATGTGCATGTGACCAAAGACGCGAGGAAGAAGCTGGAACCAACAACTGAGATTGGTATTTTTGTGGGGTACACTGAAACTCCCTACAAATATCGGGTGTATTTTCCAAATAGCAGAATGAATTTTATGTGACGGATATAAAATTTGATGAGGAGAAAGCCATGCGGTTTTCCCTTGATAGGGAGCCGGATTTGCATGCAGAGGAGGAACTCTTGGTTCCCAAGGATGAGCCTCAAGATGTGGATCAACCACATGTGAAGGGTCATGTAGTGGCAGAAAACACTCATGCATATCCATCAATCAAAAATGGTAGAAGGCACACCACGGAAGCTGATATTTTGAGACTTGATGCTGCAGAGAACATAGGAGCCCCTACTTCACAGGGCAGACAGAGATAGTCTCCAGACACGTTTACTAGATACATGGCTCTTATGAGTAAATGTATTGTGACTGAACCATCTTGCTTTCAGGAGGCAGTGCAACAACCAATTTGGGTCAATGCAATGGTGGAGGAGAATGACTCCATTGTCAAGAACAGTGCATGGGAGATTGTCCCAAGACTAGTCGGTAAATCAGTGGTTGGATCCAGATGGATCTACAAGGTAAATCAAGTTGCTGATGGGAGTGTGGTGAAGTACAAGTCAATATTTTTGGCTCAGGGATTCTCACATATTAAGGGGATCGATTATGATGAGACCTTTTCACTAGTTGCAAGGTACTCTTCCATTAGATCCATCATTGGACTCACAACACAGATGGGGTGGCGCATTCATCAGATGGATGTGAAAACTATGTTTCTCAATGGATTTGTTGAGGATGAAGTGTACATAGAGCAACTAGAAGGTTTCAAGATCTTTGATAGTGAGTCACACATGTGTCGACTCAAGAGAGCACTGTATGGGCTGAAGAAAGCACCTCGTGCTTGGTACACTCAGATTGACAACTTTTTCACCAGACTGGGCTTCACCAAAAGTGAAGCTGATGCAAACCTGTACTAGATTGTGGTTTAGGGTAAGCTATATATTATTATACTTTATGTTGATGACCTAATTTTGAGTGGTGATGAGCAGCTGCTACACTCATGCAAGGAGGATCTTGCAAGGGAGTTCAAGTTAAAGGACATGGGACTCCTTCATTATTTCCATGGTTTGGAAATATGGCAGCGGGATGGTGAACTTTTTGTTTCTCAAGGAAAGTATGCCAAAGAGATACTGGGTAAGTTTCACATGGAGATCTGCAAACCCATGGACACTCCTCTTCCAGGAAATTGGAGGAAAGAGGATGCTACTTCAGGAGAGGTAGTGGATGCTACTATCTACGAGTAGTTAGTTGGTTCGCTGATGCACTTAGTGAATACCAAACTAGACATTTGCTACATAGTTAACCAACTGAGTCAAGCTATTGTTAAGCCTACTAAGATCTTTTGGAGGGCGGGGAAGCATGTGTTGAGATACCTGAGGGCACATCAGAGTATGGATTATGGTACATACAGACAAAGGGAGTGAAGCTTCAAGGCTTCACGGATGCAGATTGGGCAGGAAGTCCATCAGACAGAAAGAGCACATCAGGAGGGATCTTCAGCATATGATCGACAACACTTTCTTGGTACAACAGGAAGCAATGATCTGTAGTACTCAGTTCAGTAGAAGCAGAGTACATGACACCAAGTCAAGCTGCATGTGATGATATCTGGATGAGAAAGATCTTGGTTGGTTTGATTGGTTCTCAGATGGATCCGACAATGATACATTGTGATAACTAGAGTTGCATTAAACTCTCGATTAATCTTGAGTTTCATGATAGATCCAAGCACCTAGATATCTGGTACCACCATCTCAGAGATTGTGTGCAGGGGTGCATAATTTTACTTCAATACATTCCCATGGAAGATCAGGATGCATATATTATGACGAAGGTGCTCACCAGGAGCAAACTCGAATACCATAGAGACAGGATCAAGGTGAAGGATAATCCCCTTATTCTTGAGAGGGAGTGTTGAATTACAACAAGAAATTGCAGCACCTACACTAGTGTGGGAGTAGGAGGTCCAAGCAGCACCTACACTAGTGTGGGACCATAGGTCTCAGTAGCACCTACACTAGTGTGGGCTAAATTTGGTGCATTTATATTTTAGTTATCCCTTAATTAAGATGGACAATAAAATGTAATCTAATATCAAAATAAATTGTAATATTTAACTGAGTGTGATAAACTCAGTTAGCTCATGAATTTCGAGTTGAGGGTAGTTGGTGAGGCATGCCGAGTAATTCTAGTTGTAACAGAGTTCGAAGTGCAGTGGTGCATTAGTTAATGCAGGCTATAATCAGTTTAACTCAGTTAAGTGAGTTAAAGTCACCTATCCTAGTTGTAATTGTTAGATACACTAGTGAGAGATCAAGTGAATTAAATATTATTTAATTCAAAATCACTGATCTCACATGCAACTGAGGATTTACTATTATTAGCTACATGCATGTCAGTTCTAGTGGAGACACAATTGAGATCTAGGTGAAAGGGAAGTTGACTATCAGTTGTAGGATTATTTGGTTGCGCCCATGCAACCAAACACCCATTGGATTTCCCATGATCCTTGCGCAGTCAAGGAAGGCCAAAATTCCTATAGAATAGGGATTTCATTCCACATGAATTTCCCAAGGTAGGCAGGCTGTCTAGAGGCTGAGAATTGGTTATGTGTTGGTTAGTTTTGTCCATGACAGTGTGAGACAATTATGAGAGTACAAGAGGGCTTTTGTGAGAAGTGTTGTATGTAGTTGTTTCAAGTATCCATGCTGAATATACAATAAAAGATAGTGGAGTTTTGAGCAACAAGCTTTCCCCGAGAAATTATCTGTGTTGTGGTTTGATTTGATTCTTCTTTGCTTCATGAGATTGGCAATTGTGTTTTTAATTCCGCAATTGATTTGTAGAAGTGATTCAGTATCTAGCTTTAGCACATTGTTAGATCATATTGAATCCATGATAAACATGCTTTTTGTATAATTTCTACACTAGTTTCTCTCCTACAACTGCAAGTTTGTCTATGATTCCTTGAATCCTGGTGAGGTAGGAAGTAACATACTCGCCTTTCTACATTTTAAATGTCCTCAAATTCTCCTTAAAAATCATTTTTCGATTCTCATATGGATCCTGGTACAACTTCATGACGACATCCCACATGTCCTTTGTTGTATTCTTATCTGCAATATGCGGGACAATGTGATCTCGTACTCCATCTAGGACCATCCTCAGTCTTGGCCATCTATTTCTTGAAGTTTTCCATTTGTTGTGGGTCTGCTGTTTCTGCCATGACATTTGTCACAAAATCCCTAAGTTACCAGGATATGGATACGGATCCAGATTCGCTAGTTTTTTGAAAATCCAAGATCTGGATACAACACGGATATGTCAAGTACAAAAGAATTAAAATACAATATATATATATATATATATATATATATATATATAATTTAAAAAGAAAAACACTTTAGAGTTCAAAAATAAAATACTCCCTGAAAGCATCAAACACTTTTAGAATTGAAACCATTAGATATATTATAAATATGAATACTGAAACACTGGAATTATGCATCCTCCCCCATACATATTACAAAGTAACAAAAAGGATAATATCATACGTAATAATAGTAAATAAATTTACATATCTGCAAATGGATATGCATTATATTTTTCATATTGCAACTCTAAATCATGAATAGATGATGGGGTCCTAGAATGTATGAAGTTGCATCAGTAGGTTGGAATGGTGGTGGAACAATATCCTCAAGTAGGTTGAGGTGAGTCATGGCATTCAGTGTCAGGTTCAAGTCAGAGATCTCGTGTTCCACATCCCACATCCTGCTCAGAACTTTTTTATACTCTGTTTCAACATGTGATAGAAGACAGAGGTTGGAATGAACATACACAAGATCCTCAGCCTTTTCCAGTCCCAACCTGTTTCGCTTCATTGAATGGATGTAGCAATATATACTCTAATTCCTCTCATTTGATGATGAATTATAAACCTGTGATAAAAACTTGGTGGCTAGAGTGGAGAGATGAATGCTATCCTCACCAAGCAATAGGATCAAGATGTCCTCGATCATCCATAACTACTTAATTTGAAAAGATACCAGTAGATTCTACAAATTCTCCAAATTCTTGGCGTACTTCCATTGCAACTCCCATATCTCTATAATTTTTTCTCAAAGTTGTCTTCTATCCATGTACCACTTCAGAATCCTTGTTTGGTGTTGTTCTAAGAGGTAAAGACAAAATTTTGGAATGATAATATTTAGGGTGCAATGCATAGGCCAAAAGGTGTAAATGGTGTGGTCATTTTGTTCCACCTTTCTATAAGTATGTCCTTCACTAAATAATAGAATGTTTCATAAGGGTAAAATTTTCACTTACCCTGATAATTTCCCTTATCCTCTCCAACATATTATCAATGTTTTCATAACTTCCCCCAAGAAAAGTGTATCTACGTCAAATGCCTTGATCAAGGTCAAGATTGGTTCAGTAAACCGCAGAAGGTATTGGACCTTGTCCCACCATGCATCATCAAGAGTGATGGACTTGATTTATTTCCCTCTATCAGAAGTGGAAGTCCTCCATGATTCCCAAAGAGGGTCATGACCATTGCTTGTAATGCCTGTCTCACCTCCACAAACCTCTCTATGACAAGATTGTGGGAGGAAAAAAGAGTTTCAACAACCTACAAGTTTCAAAAATTCAAATCTCAAATGAGAAATCATATATAAATTTTTAATTAAAATAATTTCCAATACAAATTTGATATAATATTAATTAAAAAAAATACCTTCAGTAGCTCCAACTTTGCAAAACCTCGATATGTGGCATGGGACAATGAATGATTTGTTATGAACATTTGTATTTCTTTTGTTGTTACATATATATCATTAATCCATTCAATCTCACCGATCTTGGCAAACATAAGATTCAATTATTGTACTACACATGGAGTCCAAAGGATGTGATCATATCGACCCTCCACAATCAAACCTACAGCTTTACAAACCTTTGCATTGTACGTAATGACTTGGACAACAGTATGTGGCCTCACACTTTCTATCGCATCAATAAGAATTGTGGATATGAAAGATGCATATTTCTCTATTCCATTGCAATTGAAAACCTTCAAAAACATTACCACTCGGGGGCATACTGCAATAACATTAATTAATGATCGATTTCTTTTTTATCTCCTTCCATGAGAAATGATGGACACCCCTGTTTCTGCCCATGTATCCCATATTTCTTATAGTTTATTATCCATGGATTGTCTTTCTGATGCCAACAAAGTAGTGCATACCCTTTCATATCCATGGATTTTGTGCCCTTTTGGCGCTTCATTAACTGCCTTAATAATTTGTTGCCAATAGGGGGAACACAAAAAATTGAATGCTAGCCCATTTGCATATATGCAACGAGCTACATGTTCATCGACTATGTCTCTAACTTGATTATTGAAAGCTGCTTAAAGAGGGCCTAGAGTGGGCCTTTTATTAGTTGTGGCAGCAGACCTAGATGGCAATGGAGGCCTAGTTGTAGAGATTTACACAGGATGTTTTCCCTTAGAAAGCTTCCTATCAACAACTTCTTGCAAAGATGCATATAATTTCGTTTTTCGAGGACTCGAACCTTTTCCAGGTTTTCCATTTTCATCTTTTGGCTCGATGCATAATTTCACCCATGTGATAGTTTGAATAGTGAGATGGGCCTTCATTCTAGTATATGAACTATTTTCTATATCTTGATATTCATTGCACTTCCATTTAAATGAACCACCTCCTGAATTTTTTCCAATAATCTCCACATATTGCCATAGAAGATATTTTGGGTCCGTTTTGATGATTTCCCCTTCACTCTACTCATGATATGATAATTCCATAATGATAATGGTATATACTCTATAAGTCACCTTACTTCATATAAAATCCAAATTATTATATATTAATAATTATCAATACACAATTAAAAAGTAAAGACACTTTATTTAAAGTTAAAAAAAATACATTCTAATATCCCATGTCCATTAATAGACCATGTGCATAACTTATAAATTTTAACAAGCCAATTCAGTTCAATATATTAATAAAGGACATGGTTTTGGTCCTTTAATATTTTTATATAAATGAACTTCAATACATAATGATACATTATCATTTATAAATGAACTTTAATAATATTAAATTAATATATACATTATCATTTAATATAAATGAACTTCAATAATCAATACATCCATTATCATTTAATATTTTAATATAAATGAAATTAATACATACATAAGATATATATAATAAAACACTAATAGAGAAGACTTAATAGTAAATATGAAATAATATCATGGCAATAAATTATTTAATAATTTCGAATGGTATTTGATAGTTTAAACTTTGGAATGAAAAATCATTAGCATGGACGTAGATAAAATTAAAATATGACATATGTACACAGTTTAACAAAGAAATAATGGACAATGATTTTAATTTGTTTTAAAATACAACACGGATTCAGTGATTTCCTAAGTTGTTTGGCCCGCAGACAAGGTAAACACGTCACGATAGACTATAGTAGATACCTTTGTCCTCGTGGAATGTTGAGTGGGTGGTCCTCGCGGAATGCTGAGTCGCTTAACTGCTAGCCGGTGAGGAATAGTTTCTGAGTCGGTGAGCATGGAGCACTGAGGATGCATGTCCCCCAAATGATGAGCACTGACGAATACACCGCCTGCTGATGAGTCAGGGCCGGTGATATACTGAAGTCTGACTATAATTGTAATTTTAATGGATGGTGAGAAATAAATCGGTGAGAAATACGCTGTCGCTTGTTCACTACCTAGATTCGGGAGTCGATGATGCTACTTTAACAGTTAACCAAGCCTTTTAACCTTGGTGAAAAGTTGAAACCTAAAACGCAAAAGTTAAAACCTAAAACTTAACGCGGCATATTTGTTTTTAGTTTGGAAGGTTCTGACGAAAAGTACAAGATGCGTTTCTGGAAACTCTGCTCCATATCAAAATTTATTTGATCCACCAGTTGCAAGTGGTATCAGAACCCAAGTTAAAACACTGGACTTATGGACCCCAAAACTAAAGATTCTGTTGTCTCGAAATTTCAATTGTATAGTTAAAAATTGTTTTACAAAAATGATCAGTTGCATACTATGGTTTAGTAATGCTAATGGTTTAATGTGCATCGGATATAAAGTGCAAAAAGAGTTACAACTATTGTCATGTCGAACAGAGAAGAGATGTACATGGAACTGGTGGAGGAGGATATCCCTCTAGATTCCAACATTGAGATACTAGAAATTATAAATAATTTGCAACACAAAATATTTCAGCTAAGGACTAGCAATGAACATTTACTGCAAGCTAGCAATGCACAAGAGAGGTTGATAAGATAATTAATCTCTAAATCAGTCATCAAGAGGGAGAAAAAGAAAAACTGGAAAGAAAAGAAACAAAAACAAACTCAGAGAATTCTGAGAGTGGGAAGAGTCTGAGAAAGCAAACTATAAATCCAAAAGGAGGAAGAAGTTGTAGGGATAATTCCACAAGACAAATATTCTGACCTTTGACGAAGAAAAGGAAGAGGATGCGGAAGCCTCACTCCTGAATATGGAGAAATATTTTCAAGCATATGAGTATGGAAGAAATTTGAAGCCAAGGCTGGAATTTTACCAATTGCAAGGTAAAGCCACACTCTAGTGGGAGGAGACTAAAATTATACACTTGCTGGATGAAAAAATAGTCTCATGGGAATAATTCTAGGATGTTAGAAAATTATATATTATGGAGCAATGCAACACATGAAATATGCGGAAAATACAAGCACACAAAAACACATAAAACCAGAGAGACACAGATATACGTGGTTCACCCAGTTTGGGCTACGTCCACCGTGAACAGCCAGTCCTTCCTTTCTATTATCCAGCAAAATGAAAAGACAAAACCTACAACAGATCTGCTGTAATATCCTCTGTTCTTTCTCACAGTCTCCCTCTCTGTTTCTCGCTCCAAGAATACACATACGATACACAGCCGCAATACAATGCCCTCATAAAAACGAGGGGTTGCCTTCTAGGGAAAAAAACCCTAATATAAACATAACTTCTACCGTCAGATCATTTGCCTAAATGAACGGCCCAGATTGACTAGAAATTACTATACTTTTACAAGGAAATTTTACATTTGTTTTTAGCTTTGGGGCCGCTGCCCCCGAAAACCCCCACCAGGGGGGGCTCCGAAAAGCGTTGCCGCCCCCCCTGGACCCCCCACGACAGCGATTAATTACAGGCGGCGTTGCTGCCCCTTTTAAGGTACAGGGGTCGAATTTTGTGATACAAAGTAAACAAGATAATCAGGCTCCACACCCAACAATCTCCCACTTGGAGACTGATTGTAGCAACTCCACCACTGCTTCATTTGCTAGAAAATGACTCCTCTTTGGACCTGGCTGTTCCTCATATTCATCGTCATCCTTGAAGACCAATTGAAACTAAGCACATTCTCAGTTTCTCCCTGGTTACAACTTTTGTTAGCATATCTACAATATTCTGGCTAGTGTGATCTTTTCCAGCTTCAACTCTCCATCTTCTAATACTGATCGTATGAAATGGTACTTGAGATGTATGTGTTTAGTCCTAGAATGAAATGCTGAGTTCTTTGCAAGATGAATGGCACTTTGCCTATCACTGTATAGCGTGCCCATATCATGCTTCTTACCCAATTCACCCATAAACCTTTGTAACCAAATAATTTCTTTACTAGCCTCTGTAGCAGCAACATACTCTGCTTTTGTTGTTGAAAGTGTAACAACACTTTGGATTTTTGAAACCCAACTGACAGCTGTTCCACCTACAGTAAATACATATCCTGTAGTGCTCCTCCTGTTATCTCTGTCACCTGCCATATCTGCATCAACATATCCTTGTAGAGCAATGTTTGAACCACCAAAGCATAATACTTGATTTGTGGTACCTCTCAAATATCTGAGAATCCATTTTACTGCCATCCAATGTTCTTTTCCTGGATTATTCATGTACCTTCTTACAACTCCCACTACATGTGCAATATCAGGCCTTGTGCAGACCATTGCATACATTAAGCTTCCAACTGCAGATGCATATGGAACTTTAGACATATAATCCATGTCTTCTTGGGTCTTTGGACACATCTCCTTACTAAGTTTGAAATGGCTAGCAAAAGGTGTACTAACTAGTTTTGCATTCTGCATATTAAATCTTTTCAACACCTTTTCTATGTACTCATTCTGAGACAGTGTTAATTTGTGATTTTTTCTGTCTCTAGTTATCCTCATACCAAGGATTTGTTTTGCAGCTCCCAAATCCTTCATTGCAAATGAATTTGCAATTTTTTTTTTGAGCACATTTATTTCCTGCATGTTAGACCCTGCAACAAGCATGTCATCTACATACAATAACAATATAATATAGCTGCCATCATTTTGCCTTTTTAGATAAACACAATGATCAGAGTGACTTCTAGTATAACCTTGTTCAGACATGAACTTGTAAAATTTTAGATACCACTGCCTTGGAGCCTGTTTTAAACCATACAAGCTCTTCTTTAACCTGCACACCAATTTTTCTTTCCCTTTTACCTCATATCCTTCTGGTTGCTGCATGTATCTCTCTTCCTCCAAATCTCCATGGAGAAATGCTGTCTTTACATCTAACTGTTCAAGATGTAAATCTTCCGCTGCTACAAGACTTAAAATAGTTCTGATTGAATTCATTTTAACAACAGGAGAAAATATTTCATCAAAATCAATACCTTTCTTCTGTGAAAACCCCTTCACCACAAGTCTAGCTTTGTACCTCTTTTTTCCTCCATCTTCTTCCTTCAGCCTGTAAAGCCATTTATTCTGCAATGTAGTTTTACCTGCAGGCAACTTGACTGAGTCCCAAGTCTGGTTATGCATTAAGGAGTCTATCTCTTCTTCCATGGCTAGCTCCCACTTCTTCCTGCTTTCAACCTGCATTGCTTCTTCATAACATTTAGGTTCACCAAAATCAGTCAATAATAAATAATATAATGAAGGAGAGTATTGTTCAGGGGGTCTACTTATCCTGGCAGATATTCTAACAACACTTTCAGGTGTTTGAGGTGCGTGTTGCTGTTGTGGTGGTTGCTGCTGCTGTGGTTGTTGATTATTATTATTTTCAGGCACATTTACTTTTTCAGTTATCTCATCAAGAACCGTGTATTCCTTGCTTTCTTTTTCCTGTTTCTTTTCCTGCAGCTGATTCTTATACAAGACCTTTTCATTGAATATTACGTCTCTGCTCCTAATGACTTTGTGATTTTCATAATCATATAAGCGATAACCAAAATCATTAGCACCATATCCAATAAAGGTACATTTATTTGATTTTTCCTCAAGCTTTGTTCTGTTTTCTTTATTAATATGGACAAAGGCCTCACAACCAAAAGGCTTTAAAAAAGAGTAGTTTACCTTTTTACCTGTCCATGCTTCCTCCGGAATACCACCATCCAAGGAACTTGAAGGCCCTCTATTTATTAGATAAACAGCAGTATCTACAGCATCTGCCCAAAATTGTAAAGGCAATCCTGCATGCAATCTCATGCACCTTGCACGCTCCATGATTGTTCTGTTCATCCTTTATGACACACCATTTTCTTGTGGTGTTCTTGGAACTGTCTTCTCTCTACGAATTCCATGCTCTGAATAGTACCTATCAAACTCTTTGCTGCAATATTCACCTCCATTGTCTGATCTGAGACACTTCAACTTCTTTCCTGTCTCAATCTCAACCAAATATTTCCATTTCTTGAAAGTATCAAATACATCAGATTTATTCTGAATACAATAAATCCATGTTTTTCTAGTTGCATCATCAATAAAAGTAACATAATAACGAGAGCCACCAAGAGATGATACCTGAGCAGGTCCCCATACACCTGTATGCACAAGCTCCAATTTTTCACTCTTATTTTCTTTCCCAACTCTGAGAAATCTGACTCTCTTTTGTTTTCCATAAATGCATTTCTCACAAAAATCCAAATCAACATTCTTCAAACCTGGCAACAAATTTCTTGAGTGAAGAATCTTCATTCCCTTCTCACTCACGTGTCCGAGCCTATGATGCCATAATGCTGCATCTGCTCCTTTGGAAGTTAAAGCATTAACAGAGTTAGAAATACCATTGCATAAATAAAATTTACTAACCTTTTCACCTTTTTCTATTACTAGCGCTCCTTTGGTGACCTTCCAAGTTTTATATGTGAAAGTTGTCACACAACCTTCACTGCCTAACTTCCCTGTTGAAATCAGATTTTTATTCAGATCTGGAACATGCCTTACCTCCTTTAGTAGCCATTGGTTTCCATTCTGTTGTTTTACAAGAACTGTACCCATTCCAACAATTTTACAGGGTTTATCATCACCCAAACGAACTTGTCCAAAATCTCCTTGAACATAGTCATGAAAATATTTCTTATCGGGTGTGGCATGGAATGAAGCCCCTGAATCTACAACCCAAGAATCAGTAACATTTTCGAAAGAAAGAATCAAAGCATCTTGTAACACATCACCTGTCACATTTGCTTCATGATTGTTTTCTTGTTGTGTGTCTCCTTCTTTTCCCTTCCGAGATCTACAGTCTTTCTTTAGGTGTCCTTTCTTTCCGCAATTCTAGCACACTATTCCTGATCTGGACTTGGATCTACCTTTCCTTGATTTACTGCGATATCCCGAGCTCTTTCCTCTTTCCATTCTTCTTCCCCTAGACTCTGCACTCAAAGCATTACCCAATGTCTCACAAGAGCTTTTCCGTCGCATTTCCTCGCTAAGGATAGCACCAACAACATCATCAAAATTTAAAGTATTAGATCCAGAGATAGAGTTACTAATGGCCATAACTAAACCATTCCATCTTTCTGGTAATGAGCACAAGAATAACAGAGCTCTAACTTCATCATCAAAGTTTACCCCTACAGAACTTAACTGACTGGTAACTGTATTAAATTCATTTAAATGGTCTGCAACAGATCCACCTTCCGACATCTTCATATTAAATAGTCGTTTCATAAGAAATACCTTGTTTGAGGTCGAGGGTTTTTCATATAGTTTTTCCAACATCTGCATCAAACCCTCTGTTGTTGTTTCCTTCGAAATATTGAAGGCGACTGACGCCGCAAGACACAACCGTACTATTCCGAGTGCCTTTCTATCGAGAATGTTCCATCCCGCGTCTGTCATGGCTGCCGACTTCTTTGTTTTTCTGCTCAATGGTAGGTATAGATCTTTCTGATACAGATAATATTCCATCTGCATCTTCCACAGCGGGAAGTTTTGGCCATTAAATTTCTCGACCGTAAACTTACCATCGTCTGCCATTGCTCCCACTCGAACCAGGAACCCTTCTTTCCTGCGAGTTTATCAACCAAATATACCTTCGGCTCCGATACCGGTTGTTAGAAAATTATATATTATGGAGCAATGCAACACATAAAATATGCAGAAAATACAAGCACACAAAAACACATAAAACCAGAGAGACACAGATATACGTGGTTCACCCAGTTATGGCTACGTCCACCATGAACAGCCAGTCCTTCCTTTCTATTATCCAGCAAAATGAAAAGAAAAAACCTACAACAGATCCGCTGTAATATCCTTTGTTCTTTCTCACAGTCTCCCTCTCTGTTTCTCGCTCTGAGAATACACATACGATACATAGCCGCAATGCAATGCTCTCATAAAAACGAGGGGTTTCCTTCTAGGGCAAAAAACCCTAATCTAAACATAACTTCTACCATCATATCATTTTCCTAAATGAATGGCCCAGATTGACTAGAAATTACTATACTTTTACAAGGCAATTTTACATATGTTTTTAGCTTCAGGGGCGCTGCCCTCGAAAACCCCCACCAAGGGGGGGCTCCGAAAAGCGCTGCCACCCCCCCTGGACCCCCCACAGCAGTGATTAATTACGGGTGGCGTTGCCGCCCCTTTTAAGGTACAGGGGTCCAATGTTGTGATACAAAGTAAACAAGATAATCAGGCTCCACACCCAACACAGGAGAAGTTTAAATCTTGATACCTAAGTGAAAGGTATTATGATAACAAAGCTAAAGAATTTCATGAGCTAAGGCTGGGGCAACTCATCATAGATGAATTTGTCACGAAATTCACAAATTTACTTCGCTATGTATCGTACATAAGAGAAGAAAAAGTGAAACTACAGTGATTCTTAAATTTTTTGCCCACGATATTGTTAGAAAATCCTGACTGCGCTATCAACAATTTAAGCGCCGGAATGATAAAATGAAAAATTTGGAGAATGAGGAAAAAGGGAAGGCTCAAAAAAATCTCAAAAAGACCCAAACCAACCTATCTGAAAAATTTTGGCAGAAACCACCAGCAGAAAAAATTCAGTAAGGGTGGGGAAAATTAGCTAGCCCATTCTCACACAGGATGCAAGCCCATGGAAGGGAACATCAAATGCAATTCAGTGGTAAAACCCTAGGAACCACTGAAATGCTAGGGATGTGGAGAACCTCACATGTCGTGGGACTTGTTAGCCCCCCATAAATTTTTTTGACAAGAAAACAGGGGGCTAAAAGGTTTCTGAGCCTTCAAGGAATGCATTTCCTCCGAAAACACATCATCCTTGAAGCCTCCTTGTGCCTTCTGTTGGTCCCTGCCTTCAGAGAATTTTTCTTCAACTTGTTCACTACCAGAGCATCCTCCAAGCAGATCCATCAGAAAGTGTCTGAAAAGAGCTTTCCAACGGTATGCTGCATTCTCAAAAATGACTTCTGGATTGAATTCTATGCCTAAGTGAAGTAAAAGCCCTTATACCCCCTATCTCCCCACTTTTCCCCTTAATATTTGTTTTATTTAAATCTTATACCCCTTTTCCCCCTTTCCGATTATAAATCGCTTTGTAAATCACGTTAAAACGAAAATACACGATTTATACAACCACTCCCCCGATCATACCCCTTAGAACCTTATAATAAACAATGTTAACGTTTATTATTAAGTCCCGCCCTTTATAACCACTTCCCCTTTCCATGCCCCGCCATACATTGTAATAAACTTATTATAAATTTTATATATTATGTACCCCCGCCGCTTATTAATCGCAATCGCAAATATCTTTCCAATTGCATATGTTATGTTGAATTCCCCGATCACTCATCGCAAATATTTGCAATGCGATTGATCGCATCGCACATATTTGCAATGCGATTGATCGATCGCAAATCCCTCCGATCGTCGCATCGCAACTCCGCTCCATTCCGCCCGATCGCAAACCCCTCCGATTGATCGCATCGAAATGTTATTTCTCCCGATTGCGATTGCTGCCCACTCCTGTCTTCCGATTGCAATTAGATCCGTCGGGCCCACCGTACCATACTTCCGCTTATTCATATAAAATAGGGCCATTCCCTTTGTAAATTGGAAAATTGTTATATTTTGTTATTACAAAGGGTTTTCCCCCAATCGCATCGGAAGTTTTCTATGTATCATTCCGTCCCGCCCATCTCTCGATTCCGATTTGCGATTGCGATTCGTACCCCTGGTCCCACCATTTCATTCCTCCGCCTTTCATAACAAAAGCCCTGTTTTCCTTTGTAAAAGTCAAAATTCGTTTGTTTTACTTTTACAAAGGCCTTTTCTCCATCGCATCGGAACTTTTGTGTGGTGTTTTCAATCGCACCCCTCCGCTCGTCCATCCCGATTGCGATTTATATGGGTCCCGCCTCCTCTCCCTTCTTTCCTATTAACTGTTCTTCCCTTCAATAAAGGTAGTTTCGTTCAAAAGAAATGTTTAATAAAAAGTTAGTTTGCTCCAAACGGCTAATGGAAATTCTGAAAGGCTGAGGGGTGAAGACTTAGAAGTAGGGTCACAGGAAATCAAGGCACAATTTGAAGATCAAATGCACACGCAACAGGCCGTATCTATGTTAATACCAACAGAACACATTCCTCCAGGAAGGACGTTTACCTACAACACTCTTCATATCTCCTCGAGCCCTGAAACGGTTAATTATACTGACAGAGCTTCTTAAATACTGTCCGGACAGTAGTTATGAGGTATGGAGAGTCTCGCAGTTCTCCCATCCATGTCATTTATTCCAGAAGGCTAGCATAGAGCTCCAAACAGCCAAAAAGGTTCTTCACGAAACACCAGCGATCAAAATCGACCTAACAGAGATCTCCAAACTGGTCTACAGAGTACTTACAACGATGCAGGTGCTATTAAGCAGAGTGGGCTCAGGCTCTTCCACCACGCTGTCTTAATGAACGCATTTAATTTGTATCTACCCCTGTTATTCTCATTCTTGTATAAGAATTCCCCAAGAACGAATTGTAGAGGTTGTTGTTCGGCTACTGCCGTTGCTGTTAGAGGGATTCATCCTGACTGTTAGAACAGTCTTGGGAGAGAGTAGTAGAGTAGTTGAATGTAGTAGGCTGGGAGGAGAAGTTTGGATTGTAACAGCCATTGAGCTCAGTGTATGTGATTGGTTTTGCATCAATTAATCAAAGCACATTTCATAGGATCCTGGTCTATTACTTTTGGTGATGTTTTCTAACTCTGTTTATTACATTTTCATATTGTTACATTTTCTGCTGGCTTGCATCAGAAATATGGCATAGGATTTACCCTTGTTAGGTACCCTATGTCTCTGCTCTCCTTGCCTTAAATGTTGCTCTGGTAAATGTGTTTATATAAGGGCTTATCCCAGTTAATTTAACCAGTGTAGAAGTTCCTTATTCTACTAGCTGATGTATGAGTTAAATGGAATCTGTATTTAGTTGTTCTTTTTGGGTTTAAGTTGGAAGATTTGGGAACACTGGGGATCAGAGCTAGCCCTGTCCACTAGGATCCTCGTGCAACCAGCTGGCCTTTCTAAGATCCCTTTGTTTAACTTATCTCTGTTTTTCCCTTGGAGCATGCTAAATATGACCCAGAGTTAAATGACCTCTGGTCCGATCTATAAACTGCTCCTTTGTCCCTCTTTGAGAGTTTCCTATGAGTATGTCCAAGCAGGTTTGGAGTTAAATGACCTCTGATCTGATCTATAGACAGAAATTAGGTTGCTTTCCTTCTTTCACTTTCAATCCTTAATGTTCCATCCCACCATCTAATCTAAAAAGATCCTTTAGTATTAGATGACTTGCCCTTTGGAGGCTTTGGCTGGTTGTTGCATGTAATTACCTTTCATGAATCCATAGCCCAATGGATGGCACTCTCTTGACCTATCCTCTTAGCTGAAACATCCTGCTGTTTTGTTCCTTTCCTCCCACTACTTTCTCAGCCTATGATCTCATGACCAACCCAGCAACTCACCAACTAAATCATTTAAAACCCCCCTTTGCGCTTCATACCTAGCCTAATATCTCATTCTGAGCTTCAAAGATATATCATTCTTTGTTTTATCGGAGAGATCCTTCTCCGAATCCAGGAGGGCTAGATCCTTGGGCCCCAAAGTGGTTCGATGTTGTCTTATATTTTGGTATTGCCAAATCTGCCAAAACATAGGAACCCCAACATAATGGCGACTCCACTGGGGACAAGACCAAAAGCTTGATTTGGTAATGTGGTGGACAGTAAAATTTCAAATCATCCACCTGGCGACTCCACAATTCCTGAATGATTAGCAGACTCCACTGGTGATCAGTAGGCCGCTGATTATCTGTGTGTTCACAAGACTCCACTAGGAGACCATGTTGCAGTACAACGTCATCCATGCCAAAGACAAAGTCACTTCACTAATGGAAGACCCTGAACGGTTTGCAGAAATGTTTCCAGATTTCATGGCAGTATGTCGTGATACAATTTCTAGAGACTTGGCAGAATATAAGGTGGAGGACCTTCCAGGGGTTACTCCTCTTAGCTCAAAAGGCGGACCCGTGATCAAGAAATTTTTTCTAGAGCTAGTGATTGAAAGGTTTGAAGCTGAGATCGAACTTCTGAACTCACAGGAAAGATCATATCAGTTCAGAGACCCCAGAGCATTTTTAGAAAGTCTCCCCCCCCCCCCAAAAGAGAAGAGATTCCACTGCTCTTCGAAATACAAGAAGAAGAGGATCCGACTTTCATGAGCCACACTGAAGATGCAGTGGAAGATGCAATAATCGAAGCTTCCCAGGACGCAAACGGCCTACCAATCATGGTAGGCCTAAAAGAAGAGAGTGTACGTCATGCGTTCGTTGATCCTGTGGCACAGTACATGGAGGCCCTGATTAGCTCAATTACTCTAGCGTTGATCCTTAGCACGGGCTAGATTCATCGGGAATGGTCAGTACTGATGGTGACTTCTGTTTTGAAAAACCACATGCAGAGCACCCTGTGGTTATCTCTGAAAGGAAGTCAGTGCTCATATCCTTTTTTGTTACTGCTTGACTGGCTGCACTGGCATTATTGTATCACCTAGAGCATCAGAGATTTCCAATTAGAGTAGGGTAGGTAGAAAGTCTGAAATAAAGCTCAGCCTGTGAGCATGTAGTTAGTTGTTTTAATTTCTGCAAAGTCTAGCAAGCCAGACAGTCTAATCCTGGCTTGAATGTTTTTCAATTTATGTCTTAGAATATAGAGAGGAAATCTGCTAGACAATTTAATCCTAGCAGATATAGTTTAGGTAGAGAAACAAATGAGACCAACAGTCTAATATGGTCTCATGGAGTAATAAGGGTAGAAGTAGAAAAGGTTTATTTTCCTGTTGAAAAAATTGATGATGTAAAGGGTCTGCAAGTACAAATGCACCCTAAAAGAAAAATGTTAGGACTTTAGTGTGGGTAGGTAGTTGTGTGGGAGAATTTTACTGCTGATATAATGACTTCAGGATTTATGGCAGCTGATCAAAGAAAGAAATGAATGATTCAAGCACCAGGCATCTGGCCTACACCAAAGATTTACTTTCTGAATTCTTGACTCCTTGAAGAAGAAGCCATCCCCATGTGGAGTCACTGTTAGCCCCCCATAAAATTTTTTGACAAGCAAACAGGGGGCTAAAAGGTTTCTGAGCCTTCAAGGAATGCATTTCCTCCGAAAACACATCATCCTTGAAGCCTCCTTGTGCCTTCTGTTGGTCCCTACCTTCAGAGAAGTTTTCTGCAACTTGTTCAGCGCCAGAGCATCCTCCAAGTAGATCCATCAGAAAGTGCCTGAAAAGAGCTTTCCAACGGTATGTTGCATTCTCAAAACTGACTTCTGGATTGAATTCTATGCCTAAGTGAAGTAAAAGCCCTTATACCCCCTATCTCCCCACTTTTCCCCTTAATCTTTGTTTTATTTAAGTCTTATACCCCTTTTCCCCCTTTCCGATTATAAATCGCTTTGTAAATCACGTTAAAACGAAAATACACGATTTATACAACCACTCCCCCGATCATACCCCTTAGAACCTTATAATAAACAATGTTAACGTTTATTATTAAGTCCCGCCCTTTATAACCACTTCCCCTTTCCATGCCCCGCCATACATTGTAATAAACTTATTATAAAGTTTATATATTATGTACCCCCCGCTTATTAATCGCAATCACAAATATCTTTCCAATCACATATGTTATGTTGAATGCCCCGATCACTCATCCCAAATATTTGCGATGTGATTGATCGCATCGCACATATTTGTGATGCGATTGATCGATTGCAAATCTCTCTGATCGTCGCATCGCAACTCTGCTCCATTTCGCCCGATTGCAAACCCCTCCGATTGATCGCATCGAAATGTTCTTTCTCCCGATTGCGATTTCCGCCCGCTCCCGTCTTCCGATCGCGATTAGACCCGTCGGGCCCACCGTACCATACTTCCGCATATTCATATAAAATAGGGCCATTCCCTTTGAAAATTGGAAAATTGTTATATTTTGTTATTACAAAGGGTTTTCCCCCAATCGCATCGAAAGTTTTCTATGTATCATTCCGTCTCGCCCATCTCCTGATTCTGATTTGCGATTGCGATTCGTACCCCCGGTCCCACCATTTCATTCCTCTGCCTTTCATAACAAAAGCCTTGTTTTCCTTTGTAAAAGTCAAAAATTCGTTTGTTTTTCTTTTACAAAGGCCTTTTCTCCATCGCATCGGAAATTTTGTGTGGTGTTTTCAATCGCGCCCCTCCGCTCGTCCATCTTGATTGCGATTTATATGGGTCCCGCCTCCTCTCCCTTCTTTCCTATTAACTGTTCTTCCCTTCACTAAAGACAGTTTTGTTCAAAAGCAATGTTTAATAAAAAGTTAGTTTGCTCCAAACGGCTAATGGAAAGTCTGAAAGGCTAAGGGGTGAAGACTTAGAAGCAGGGTCACAGGAAATCAAGGCGTAGTTTGAAGATCAAATGCACACGTAACAGGACGTATCTATGTTAATACCAGCAGAACACATTCCTCCAGGAAGGACGTTTACCTACAGCACTCTTCATATCTCCTCGAGCCCTGAAACGGTTAATTATATGACATAGCTTCTTAAAGACTGTCTAGACAACAGTTATGAGGTATGGAGAGTCTTGCAGTTCTCCCATCCATGTCATTTATTCCAGAAGGCTAGCACAGAGCTCCAAACAGCCAGAAAGGTTCTTCACGAAACACCAGCGGTCAAAATTGACCTGACAGAGATCTCCAAACCGGTCTACAGAGTACTTATAGCGATGCAGGTGTATTAAGCAGAGTGGGCTCGGGCTCTTCCACCACGCTGTCTTAATGAACGCATTTAATTTGTATCTACCCCTGTTATTCTCATTCTCGTATAAGAATTCCCCAAGAACGAATTGTAGAGGTTGTTGTTCGGTTGCTGCCGTTGCTGTTAGAGGGATTCATCCTGACTGTTAGAACAGTCTTGGGAGAGAGTGGAAGAGTAGTTGAATGTAGTAGGTTGGGAGGAGAAGTTTGGATTGTAACAACCATTGAGCTCAGTGTATGTGACTGGTTTTGCATCAATTAATCAAAGCACATTTCACAGGATCCTGGTCTATTACTTTTGGTGATTTTTTCTAACTCTGTTTCTTACATTTTCATATTGCTACATTTTCTGCTGGCTTGCATCAGAAATATGGCATAGGATTTACCCTTGTTAGGTACCCTATGTCTCTGCTCTCCTTGCCTTAAATGTTGCTCTGCTAAATGTGTTTATCTAAGGGCTTATCCCAGTTAATTTAACCAGTGTAGCAGTTCCTTATGCTACTAGCTGATGTATGAGTTAAATGGAATCTGTCTTTAGTTGTTCTTGTTGGGTTTAATTTGGAAGATTTGGGAACACTGGGGATCAGAGCTAGCCCTGTCCACTAGGATCCTTGTGCAACTAGCTGGCCTTTCTAAGATCCCTTTGTTTAACTTATCTCTGTTTTTCCCTTCGAGCATGCTAAATCTGACCTGGAGTTAAATGACCTCTGGTCCGATCTATAAGCTGCTCCTTTGTCGCTCTTTGAGAGTTGCCTATGAGTATGTCCAAGCAGGTCTGGAGTTAAATGACCTCTGATCTGATCTATAGACAGAAATTAGGTTGCTTTCCTTCTTTCACTTTCAATCCTTAATGTTCCATCCCACCATTTAATCTAAAAAGATCCTTTAGTATTAGATGACTTGCCCTTTGGAGGCTTTGGCTGGTTGTTGCATGTAATTACCTTTCATGACTCCATAGCCCAATGGATGGCACTCTCTTGACCTATCCTCTTACCTGAAACATCCTGCTGTTTTGTTCCTTTCCTCCCACTACTTTCTTAGTCTATGATCTCATGACCAACCCAGCAACTCACCAACCAAATCATTTAAAACCCCCCTTTGCGCTTCATACCTAGCCTAATATCTCATTCTGAGCTTCAAAGATATATCATTCTTTGTTTTATCGGAGAGATCCCTCTTCGAGTCGAGGAGGGCTAGGTCCTTGGGCCCCAAAGTGGTTTGATGTTGTCTTATCTTTTAGTATTGCCAAATTTTCCAAAACATAAGAACCCCAACATGACTACCCACACAATCCTCGTGCTATTCAAAACCTTCAAGTAGTGCATTAGGCAACCACGGTGAACGATGTCGCCAGAAGAATTCCCCGAATCAGTTCCGCATTAGAATACCAAAAAATTGAACATGAATCAACTATGATTGAAATTGAAGGTATCATCTCCAACCAACCTGTATCTATTTTAATTGATCCTAGAGCTAGTCTAAGCTATATTAGTCCACACATAGTGGAAAAATGTAAATTGCAGACAAAAAAATTTCAACACTCTTGGCTGGTACAGTTGGCTAAAGGCACCAAACGAAAGGCAACTCATAAATTGCATAAGTACCCTGTAAATTTGAATTGGTATATCACAGATATGAATCTAAATATCCTTCCCTTATGATCTTATGACTTACTGGTTGGTATGGATTGACTAGAACAACAGAAAGCAGTAGTAAACTTCTTAGAAAACACAGTAAACTGCACAAATGCACCAGGACAGTCAATTGTAGTAAGAGGAAAACTGAAACATGTGTCTGTTAGACAAATTTCTTCATTATAGTTGAAGCGGACATCGAGGAAGGGTTGTCCAATATATGAAGTACAAATTGAAGATTTGGGACAACAAGCCAAAAATGATCTTATATAAAACTTACCAGTAATTAGGAACTTTCAGGATGTATTTATTGAAGAAATCCCTCAGCTTCCCCCTCAGAGAGATATTGATTTCTTTATTGAACTATTATCGAGAGCTACCCCAGTTTCCTGAGCCCCATATAGAATGAGTACACCTGAACTGATAGAATTGAAACTTCAGTTACAAGAACTGCTAAACACGAGATATATCAGATCAAGTGTGTCACCATGGGGAGCTTTGATTTTATTTTTCAAGAAAAAGGATGGTACCCTCAGGATGTGTATAGACTATAGACAGTTAAATAAATTGACCATAAAAAATCGGTGCCCCCTACCATGAATATACGACTTGTTTGATCAAGTAAGGGGAGGAACAATATTTTGAAAAATATATTTGAGAATTGGGTACCACCAACTTTGCATAAAATATGAAGACATCCACAAAACAAATTTCAAAACTCGGTATGAACATTACGAGTTCGTAATCCTACCTTTCAGACTCACTAACACCCCTCCTACCTTCATGTGTCTCATGAACAATGTCTTGCAAAAATATCTGGATAAATTTGTGGTAGTTTTCATAGATGACATTCTGGTGTACTCTAAGAACAATGAGGAAAACTAGGAACACGTACAAATAGTGCTGCAAACACTAAGAGAACACCAATTGTATGAAAAACTCAGGAAACGTGAGTTTTACAAACCAGAGATTCGGTATTTAGGACATGTTATTTCAAAGGAGGGGTTGGCTATAGAATCGGAAAAATTACAAGAAATTTTAAATTGGTATGTACCAACAGATGTATCAATAATCTATTCATTCATGGGTATTATTGGATATTATCACTGTAGAAATTTCTGAATTTTAATTCTTATGAAGAAATTATTTTGTTAATTCGGTTAATCTTCTCCTACTTATACAAGTTATCAACTGAATAAATTCAATTTAACATCAAAGAAAAACACGTAACAGATCTCTACCAATTCAGATCTAAAATAAGCACATGCACACATAGACAAAGTGACACATTTGTTTCTGGACAAACTTTCCCCGAAAAATCCAATGTGAGAAAATTGGTCTCTGGCTGCTGGAGGGCTCTATTATTAAGAATATTTTTGAATACACAACTTTGGGTTCCAGATCTGGAAAACCCTACAGAGAAAACACTAGATCTGCAACACCTGGCTGATCTAAGAGCGAAAATACTAAATGATCCACACCCTCAAACGGGATTTACAGAACTCAGCCAGATCTAGGCCTAGAAACCCCAACGCTGCCCATGAAAGACACTCTTGCTACTACTACTACCGTCTGTTGTTGCTGCTGCTGCCGTCTGCTGCTGTTGCTGTTGCCGTCTACAGCTGCCGCTACTACCTTTCTATGCGTTGTTGTTGCTGTCTGTTGCTACTATTGCTGTCGTCCATTGCTGCCACTGCTGCCTTTCTCTGTGCTGTCCTTGCTGATCTCTTCTCTGATTCTTGTGTATTCTAGACCCCGGGATCAAATCATCCCCTTGGTCTAAATTCCCCTCTCTGCAACTGAAACATTTGAGAATTCTTAGCAACCCCACCCTAGAATCTCAGCTTAGCTTCAGTGCTCTGCCTTTGTGTGTCTTACAAATGACCCCAAGCATTTCCTTTATACTTTTCTCGTTGAAAAATCAACGGCCAAGATTAAATATTTAATCAATGGCTAAGATTAAAGGAAAGCTTGATTCGTGTGACTTAAGACAATTTCATCACATGTTTAATTAAATTCACTTTAATTATTTTATTTTCCTAAGTTTTAACTTAGGAAATGCATTAAAATAATTAATTAATTTAATATCTCCTAAACCAAATGAAATTTTCCAAATCCATTTCTGGCTCTTGTAGATCAGGTGAACTATAGTCCTTCCTCAAAATTTGGGACCTAGAGCACAACTGATGTTACCCAAAATACACAAAATCTCAACGCTCCCTCTTAGCATCAAGGGTGTGCTCTAGCAATACATCACACTTATGCATTACATAATTTTGGGCACTGGTTCTATGCTACTGAAGCTTGCCCTCTTGCCACTCAACTCTGCACTATTGTTGCCATTCTGTACTGCTGCCCATGACTCTGCCACTGCCACTGCAACCACTGTACTATGACTCCCTCTCAATATGTTACATCTGTGCTGCTCATAGCACTGCTACTGCTGATCTGCTACACTACAACTTCATTTGTTGAGAGTAACAACTGAATCTCCTGCCCAATCTTTGATAGACAAGTCAGATGGCCTGCATCCTCATCATTGAAGCTCCATAGGCTACAGATCTGTGCTGGAACCTAAAGAACGATGCACAACTACAACTCTGCTAGCATAATCATACTCCCTCTGCACTACTGAAGTCACATCATCTCCCTATGCTGAAATTTATCACGCTGTTGCTGCACTGCACTATCCCTTTGAAGCTCTCTGCGCTGCTACAACTTTGCACTGCGTAAGCAGTACTTCACTGTGCTTCTGAAGTCACATCAGACTCTGCACTGCTATTGCTTCTACGTTGTTGCTGCTATGCTCTGTGCTGCTCCTCCCAGCCTCCAGATCTGCCTCTGCTTATGCCTCATCTGTGATCTATGCACCCACTGCTCCACTTGTCCCGCTACTATCTTAAGCCTGCCGTAGCTTGCTTGTGATCCAAGAGATGAGCTGCTCAAGGATCCCGCCTCACTTTCATGTAGCTCCTCTACATGTCCATGTCATCCCACCTCTGTGGTTCATGAGCACTCATGGCTACATCATCTCCGGACCCATCATCTACCACCGCTGCTTTGGAAGAAGATGCTTCCTTGTCCTTCTTCTTTTCTAGACAATGGCTAGAAAAATGCCCCATTTCGCCACACTGGAAGCACTTGATCTTAGAAAGATCCTTCTTCTTCTTCGATTGCTTCTTTTATGACAAGGCTGCATCTTCCTCCTCTTCCTTCTTTACTTTGCTCAATGCAGGGTTGTGCTACTTCTTGGTGAACCTTCATAGTTATTCTTGCCGTAGGATCAACCATAATTTTTCCCAATCTGGGAGGTTTGCTCTGCCCAAGATACTTTGGACAAAATTTTACAACTCATCCATGACTGCATTGAGGGCAGTCCTGACTATCACAACATCATCGATAGTTACACCTGTTGCAGTCAGTTGATCCCTGATTAACTGCAATATGAAGAGGAAATTCTCGATGTCTTCTCCCTTGGTCATCATGAATGACCTCATTTGGGCCTCCAACAACATCTTTCTTTGGACTGATTTTCCGTCATATAGGGAAGTCAAGGTCTTCCACATCTCATTGGTTGTCCTCTTCTCAGCTATGTGTGGCACAATATGATGCTTGATACTGTCCATTATTAGCCGCTTGGCATGCCCAACAACTTTTCTATGCTTTCGTAGGAGATCTGCATTTGTCGATGTGGCTAGGGTCTTCTCTGCATGGTCTCTTAGACCATATGCCTCAAGGACAATCAAGATCCTAGCTTTCCATACTAGAAAGTTTGAGAGGCCCTCTAGCCTATCCTGATCACGCAGTCCATGAGGAGCCATCTGCTCAAAATGTGTCGGAGCTCCTCTTCTCTATGCTAGAAATATGCATCTAGGGTCCTTTTTGAACTGGGCACCCTCTGCTCCCTCTGACACTTGATTTCCCTCCTTGGAAATCTACCAAATCAATTATGATTCAACTTCTTCTTTGATCCTCTGACCAAACTGCAATTTTCCTTTGGCAAGAAACTCTCTGAGAAGTTGATCTCCTCCCAAACTTTGTCACTTGTGCTAAGGTTGAAAATCTAAAAACTTCATAAGTTGAACCCCACTAGCTCTTCTGAATTTCTGCAACTTTTCTGCAGACTTTTTCTGGATCTGACAGATTCAGATATGAATCACACTGGCTGGCTTCAGACCTAACCAAAGCTATTTCTAAGTCGCCTCTGCGCAATAATTCCGTGGGATTGCTAGGACATAGCGTTGGACAACGTCACCCTTCCCTATGTGTGAATCTCCTCCTGAAAACTGCAATGTCCCTTCAGTTCTACTTTTCTGCTGCCTTTCCAGCTACTTTCTGTAGCTAGATCCTTCATATGCTTCAGCTGGTGACCCTTCTAGATCTGCAATTGCTCTGATACCATGTAGAAATTTCTGAATCTTAATTCTTATGCATAAATTATTTCTGTTAATCCAGTTAAGCTTCTCCTACTTATACAAGTTATCAGCTGAATAAATTCAAGTTAACATCAAAGTAAAACACATAACATATCTCTACGAATTCAGATCTAGAATAAGCACATGCACACATAGACAAAGTGACACAGTTATTTTCTGGACAAACTGTCCCCGGAAAAACCCAATGTGGGAAAACCAGTCTCTGGCTGCTGGAGGGCTCTATTATTAAGAATATTTCTGAATACACAACTCTGGGTTCCAGATATGGAAAACCCTATAGAAAACTCTAGATCTACAGCACTTGGTTGATCTAAGACCAAAAATACTGACTGATCCACACCCTCAAATGCGGTTTACAAAACTCATCCATATCTAGGCCTAGAAACCCTAGCGCTGCCCCTAAAAGACAATGTTGCTGTTTGTTGCTGATGCTGAGGTCGTCTACTACTACTGTTGTTGTTGCCTTTCTCTGCGCTGTTACTGCCGTCTGTTGCTGCTGCTGCGTTTCTCTGCACTGTTACTGCCGTCTGCTACTGCTGCCGCTGCTGCCTTTCTCTGCGCTATCCTTGCTGATATTTTCTCTGCTTCTTGTGTATTCTAGACCCTGGGATCAGATCATCCCCTTAGTCTAAATTCCCCTATCTGCAACTGAAAAACTTGAGAATTTTTAGCAACCCCGCCCTAGAATCTCAGCTTAGCTTCAGTGCTCTACCTTTGTGTGTCTTACAAATGACCCAAAGCCTTTCCTTTATACTTCTTGCGATGACAAATCAATGGCCAAGATTAAATATTTAATCAATGGCTAAGATTAAAAGAAAGCTTGATTCATGTGGCTTAAGACAATTTCATCACATGTTTAATTAAATTCACTTTAATTATTTTATTTTCTTAAGTTTTAACTTAGGAAATACATTAAAATAATTAATTAATTTAATATCTCCTAAACCAGATGAAGTTTCCCAAATCCATTTCTGGGTCTTGTAGATCAGGTGAGCTCTAGTCCTTCCTCAAAATTTGGGACTTAGAGCACAACTAATGCTACCCCAAATACACAAAATCTCAACAATCACAGATTTGTGGAGGGATTCTCTGCATTAGATTATCCCATTACCTCTTTGTAGAAAAAAAGGTATGAAGTTTGAGTGGACATCCAAATGTCAAGAAAGCTTTGAGAAGCTGAAACAAAAACTAACTATTGCTCCGATCCTAAAAATTGTTGATCCAACAAAGGACTTTAATATGTACACTAATGCTTGCATAGAAGGACTTATAGGAGTATTATTGCAAGACAATGCGGTAATAGCCCATGAGTCTAGAAGGATGAAAAAAACATGAGTAGAATTATGCAGTTTATGACTTAGAGTTAGTTGTTGTTATACAATGATTAAAAATGTGGCGACATTATCTGATGGGTAAGAAATTTGTGTTAATGACTGACCATATTAGTTTGAAATATTTCTTTAGTAAGCCAGATTTGAATGCAAGACAAGCGAGATGGTTAGCTTTCCTTAGCGAGTTTCATATGGAAATCATACATATCAAAGGAAAGGTAAACCGAATTGTTGATGCCTTAAGTAGACACTCTCGTCAAATTGTGTCTTACACAGGTAGCATTGTAAAAACCAATTTTGAAGAACATGTTCAAGAAGTTCTGTCACAAGACCCCCGGTATTTGGAATTGTTGAAGTGCAACAAGAAATTGCAACACCTAGACTAGTGTGGGACCACAGGTCTTAGCAGCACCTACACTGGTGTGGGCTATATTTGGTGCATGTATATTTTAGTTATCCCTTAATTAAGATGGACAATAAAATGTAATCTAATCTCAAAATAACTTGTAATAGTTAACTGAGTGTGATAAACTCAGTTAACTCATGAATTTTGAGTCGAGGGTAGTTTCTGAGGCATGCAAAGTAATTGTAGTTGTAATAGAGTTCAAAGTGCAATGGTGCATTATTTAATGCAGGTTGTAATCAATTTAACTCAATTAAGTGAGTTAAAGTCAGTTGTGCTAGTTGTAACTATTAGATACACTAGTGAGAGATCAAGTTAATTAAATACTATTTAATTCACAATCAATGATCTCACATGCAACTGAGGATTTACTATTATTATCTGCATGCATGTCAGTTCCAGTGGAGACCCAGTTGAGATATAGGTGAAAGGGAATTTGACTATCAGTTATAATATTATTGGGTTGCACCCATGCAACCAAACACCCATTGGATTTCCCATGATCCTTGCGTAGTTAAGGAAGGCCAAAATTCCTATGGAATAGGGATTGCATTCCACATTAATGGCGCAAGCAAGGCAGGTTTTTTAGAGGCTGAGAATTGGCTATGTGTTGGTTAGTTTTGTCCAGGACAGTGTGAGACAATTAGCTGAGTAAAAGAGGGCTCTTGTGAGAAGATTTGTATGTAATTGTTTCATGTATCCATGTTGAATATACAATAAAATACAATGTGGTTTTGAGCAGCAAGCGTTCCCTGGGAAATTATTTGTTTTTTGGTTTGATTTGATTCTTCTTTGCTTCATGTGATTGACAATTGTGTTTTTATTTCCACAATTGATTTGTAGAAATGATTTAGTATCTAGCTTTAGCACATTGTTAGATCGGATTGAATCCATGATATACATGCTTGTTGTATAATTTCTCTAGGAATTGCAGAAAAAATACAACAATCCAGAATCCCAAGATATAATCTGAAAGGATTAATCATTTATAAACAAAGGTTGTATATTCCTAACATACCTACTTTAAAGAAAATGATTATGGATGAATACCATAACAGAGCTTATTCAAGTCATTCGGGTTACCAAAATATGGTGACAACATTACGGAAAAAATTGTTTTGGCCCGGAATGAAGAAAGAAACAACTCATTACCTAGCAAGAAGTTTAGAGTGCGAACAAGTCAAGGTAGAGCATCAACACTCCGCAGGGTTGCTAAACCCCCTTCCGATTTCAAAATGGAAGTGGGAAGTGACTCCATTATGGTAGTGATGGACACACTACAAGTGCACATTTTATTCTGGTGCAATCTACTTTTTGGGTAGCACAAGTGGCAAATGTGTTTATGAAGGAAATTTTTAAACTTCATGGAATACCAAAGATGATAATCTCTTATAGGGATGCAAATTTAACATCAACCTTCTGGAAGACATTGTTTGGGGGGATGGGAACAAAACTGAATTTCAACACAGCTTATCATCCCCAAATAGATAGATAGACTGAAAGGAAAAATCAAATACTAGAGGACATGCTTCACATGTATGTAATGGATAGACCCACCAAATGGGAGGATTTTCTGCATTTAGCAGAATTTGCATACAACAAAAGCTATTAAAACTCTATTAATATGAGTCTATTCGAGGACTTATATGGAAAAATGCCATACTCCAGTTAGTTGGAGTCAACCAGATGAAAAAATGGTACTTGGACCTAAGGAATTACATGAGATGGAACAAATAGTATGACAAATTCAACAGAACATCAAAGCATCTCAAAACAACCAGAAGAGTTATGAAGATAAAAAAAAATACACAAAGAGTTTAAGATTGGGGATCGTGTGTACTAGAGGATAAAATCTCACAAGACAACCCTTCACACTGGCAGTTTTGCTAAGTTAGCACCTAGATATTGCGGGCCCTTTGAGGATTTGGAAGGAGTGGGCCCAGTAGCATATAAATTAGCTCTACCTAGTCATGTTAGAGTTCATAATATTTTTCATGTTTCGTTATTGAAAAAATATGTTCATGATCCTTCTCACGTGGTTGACTAGACTTTGATATAGGTGGAAATAGAAGGGGATTTTCTTCCAGAACCACTTCGTATATTGGAACGAGAATAAATCGTGCTACAAAATAGAACAATAGTTGAGGTGAAAGTGTAGTGGAAGCAATTTACACCTGAAGAGGCTACATAGGAGTGAGAAGAAAGCATGAAAGAATATTTCCCAGTGATGTTCAAAGAATAACAAGAGTTATCTGCTAACACTGAGGACGATGTTTTTGTTTTAGGGGGGGATTATGTAATACCCCTGATTTACAACTATGATGTTTTATATGGATAGGAAAAATAATATGTGGATCTATGGAACAATTGTGTTATTGGAGGAAATATTAATTTTTAATTAATAATTATTGATGAAAATGGTATCAATTTTGTAAAGACAGAGTAATAGAGAGATCTGGAAAGTATTATCCATGAGGATAGGATAGAATTTCATACTTTCCCAAACTCTCAAGAAAAATCCTTTAGAGAGAGAAAAAAAACTGATAGAAGAAAATATCATAGAAATCTTCAGTAAAGATGAAAGTTACTGGGAAGAGGTAAGAAAAAAACAACGCCGAGGAAAAGTGTGTTTAAAACAATTTTTTGTGGAAAAAACCAAAGTAAAAGCCTAGGCTATGGGAAACAACAGCCCAAAATAACGGGACACCATTATGGAAACTTGGCTTAAAAGTGCCTTCACTAGTGTGCCAAGAGGTTGTCAACACCGAGGAAAATAGACCTCTACTCGGGGGAGAGCTCTGAGGAGAAACTTGTGGTTGGGAGGAAAATCGCCTTTACAAGTTGGTACGCGACATGTAGAAAGATTTAATATTCAATTTTTTTTTTTTAGTAATGATTATATGCATCATATTGTCTAAGTTTAATAGAAAAATTCAGCTTTGGAATAAGTGATTAATGTTATATCAAACCAATACAACCATACATTTCATGCCAAGATGAAACATTGAGAAATCACAGCAAAACCCCTTACCTGTGAGCCAAATGGTGAAGAAATATTTTGTGTAGCAACTAATCCCACAACCAACATGCTACTAATGCGAATAGATGACATCATGGTTGATTCAAGCTATCATGGCACCATGGATTCGATGTGCAAGTCTACGGTAATCACGACACAACTCCCTCAAGCCCTGATGGCCGCAACTTTGTGAGTGAAAGGTCGAAATGAGAAAAGGTAGGGCAGGTAAAACCTTAGGGTTTTCATGATGCTTCTAGACAATTGATCCTCCTCCAACCGATCTCAGTGGTTCCTCCATGGCATCAAGAATGGTGAATGTCATGTGAGGAGGACAAACTAGCACATGGCCTTTGACAAATGGCGAAGTCTGGAGTGAGACACGTCATGAGGAGGGGACGTTCCATTTAAGTGTGAAATCAGCCTTCGTATCAAACCACTTAGCTATATTTTATCATGAGAAGTATAGTGAACATATTTTTTATTTAAGGAGTGAAAATTTTGTATAGAATGAAAATTATGTAAATCCAGAACTTGAATGCGTAAGTAGGAATTAACTTTTTTTGAAGGAAAGGGTTAGAAGATTACTAACTTGAACCCAACAATCTATCACTAGTAACACTTTGAGAAGGGTGAAGAACATTACCCAGGTAGCCACTGTGAAAGTTTCAAAATAGAAACCCTACTGTAGTATCTAGAACTACTTCACCTACTTGTTTTATTAACATTAACAAGTTATTTAACTGAAATATTGAGAAAAAGACTAAAGTAGGCACTAACTGCAACCTACACATATATAGAAAATTTGCTGAACAATGAACACATGCGACAAGATTACACATGATGTTTCGGACAAATGTCCCTTGAAAAACCCAATGCGGGAAAACCAGTGGAGTAGCTGTAGAGGGTTTATATTATTATGAAAAATTTGAATACAACATTATGGGCACCAGACATGGTTGGCCCTACAGATAAATTACATAGCAGTAAGTACCTTTCACTCGAAGACAGAAGATATGGTTGTATCACACCCTCAAATGGGATTTATAGATCACGAGCCCCTTCTGGCCCACTAGAACCCTCAGCACTGCCTATGAAATCTCTGCATCAGTCCTCAACTAGCTTGTGTCACCCTGACTGATGCTGCGCTACCTCTGCACTGCCCCAGTTGGGACTCCAACACCCTGGCTGGTGTTGCACTGCCCCCGCGCTGCGCTGGCTAGGTCTGCATCACCCTGGCTGATGCTGAGGTTCCTCAGTTGGGACTGTGTCACCCTGGCTGGTGTTGCGCTACCCCTATGCTGCGATGGTTAGGTCTACGTCACCCTATCTGGGCTTACGCATCCTCTGTGCATCCTCTACGTGGTGTTGGCTGAACTGCGTCCTCCTGGTTGGCTCTGCGTTGACTGGTACTCACTGCCCCTTTGCCTTGTTGTATTCTTGGCCTTGGATTAGATCATCCCTCTCTAATATTTTACCCTCACTACACTGCAAAATCATTTCGAATTTCTTAGAAAAACCTCGCTCCGAAAATTTGACTTAGCTTCAGTGCTCTGCCAATGTATGTGTGTCTCCAACTGACCCCAACCCAAGCCTTTAATTTATGCTTTTCTCGTTGGAAAACCAACAATCGTGATCTAATCTCTAATCGACTACTCAGATTAAAATAATTCTTGATCCACATCACTTAGAACATTTCATCACATGTGTTCAATTAATTCAATTTAATTTTTCTACTTCCCTAAGTTAGACTTAGGGTCCTCATTAAAAAAATTAATTATTTGAATATCTCATACACGAAATGAAATTTCTCCAAACGCTTTCTAGGTTTTGGAGGTCCCGTGTGTCTTAGCCCCTCCACAAAATTTCAGGGCTAGAGCACACCCGATGCTACCTCAAAATCTTAATACTCCCTCTTAGCAAGGAGTGTGCTCTAGTAATAAATCCACACCAAGTATTTCTAGATCTCAGCATTGGTCTTTATGCTGTTGTTGCTTGGCTTGCTGGCCTCCATCCATTGTGCTGCTTCTTTATTTATTGTTTCCCATGTCACTACTACTGAGACTGCTACATCCATACTGCAGCTCCCTCTCATATTGTTGCACCGTGCTGCCAACTGCTGCACTGCAACTCAATTGTTGAGAAGTAAGCAACTCAAGGACCCCTGCCCAATCACTAAGAGACAAGTCAGTCAGGTTGCATCTCATCACTGAAGCTCCCTTGGCTTCTGTGATGCACTGTCCTCTTGAAGCCACTGCCATGCTGCATCTCTGCGCTACGTAAGCATTGCCCTCTGCGGTGCTAAAGTCCCATTATCCTTTGCGGTGCTGCTTCTACACTCCTGTTGCCTCTGCACTATGCATATTCCTTATACAACGTCCCAGCTCTGCCCTCTACTTCACTATGATCTCCTACATCCACTGCTCCACTTGTCCCACTACCGTCTTAAGGATCCCGTAACACATATGTGATCCAAGAGTTTGGGCACCTCAAGGATTCCACCACTCTCCATCTGTAGCTTCTCTACAGATCGATATCACCCCACTTGCGTGGCTCATGAGTACTCATGGCTACGTCATCGTCACTACCATCGTCCCCATTTGTTGCTGCAACCTTGGATTTAGAAGATCCCTTGTCCTTATTCTTAGGACAATGGCTGGCGAAGTGTCCAAGTTCGCCACAATTAAAGCACCAGACCTTGGATAGGTCCCTCTTCTTCTTCCCTTGTTGCTTCTGTCCCTTTGATGGAAGGGCTGCATCCTTCTCCTCCCATTTCTTTACTTTGATTGTATCATTGCTACTGCTTTGCCTCTTGGAAAATCTTCTGATTTCCTCCTGACAGAGGATTGCCCACCTATCCGCCCAGGATGGTAACGTTTCCCTGCCCAGGATGCTTTGGAAAAACGTTTTCCATTCCTCGGTGATTGCATTCAGGGCAGTCCTCACCAAGAGCCCCTCATTCAGAGTTGTACCTATGATAATCAGTTGATCTCGGATAGTCGGAAGTTTGAAGAGGAAGGGATATATTTCCTCACCCTTCTGCATCTGGAACACGCATATGATTCTCCAGAAGCATCTTTCTTTGGACGAAGCCTCCCTGATATACCGTGTCCAAAGTTGCCCATATTTCATTTCCCATGTTGTTCCCGGCAATATGTGGCACGATGTGATCTTTGACTCCATCCATGATCAAGCGCTTTGCCTGCGCTTTATTATACTTGAATTTCTTAAGAGGATCTGCATCGATAGACACAACTAGGACATTCTCAGCATGGTCCTTGATGTCGTACTCATCTAGGACTGTCAGGATCATGGCCCTCCAAACTGTCCTGATCTCTCAGTCCATGCCGTCCAACCTTTCTTGATCTCTCAGTCCATGAAACACCATCTCTGCTCAAATCTGTCAGAATAGATACTCCTCTCCCTCTTTCTGCTGCAACACCCAACAAAAAATTGGATCTAGGTTTCTTGGCGATTAGAAACCCTCTATAGTAGCTTCTCCCTTTGACAGTTGATTTCCCTCCTAGAAATCCTCAGCCAAAAACAACTGAAACATTTCTCTATGATCACCCTCCTAATCGAATCTTAGATATTTTTGGCGCAGATCTTTTGAGCAACTGTTCTCCTCCCGCTCTTGTCACCTTTTTAAGCACGATGCTGCACTGACAGAACCTCTTCCACACCAGAAACCTCTAAAGATCCGATGCTCCGCTTCGAGACTATGGCAAATCTACACAGCAACCTAAAAAACTGGATAGCGTCCCTTTGGCTGGCCTATGTGTGAGAAGACTGGCTCGACGCAGCCTCTACGCAGTGACTGCGTAGCACAGACTTCTCTTGTGTCACTCTGGAAGGCTCTGTGCTACCTCTGCTTCACTCAGATGGGTTTGTGTCAGCCTCTGCATGGCCTTTATTGGGACTGTGTCCTCCTAGTGCTTCAACTGCCTTCTCTGCAGCAATCTTCTTAGCCGCTCTGCTGGTGGATCAACTTGATCTGCAATGCTCTGATACCATGGGAAAGTTTCCAAATAGAAACCCTACTGTAACATCTAGATCTACTTCACCTACTTTATTTATTAACATTAAAAAGTTATTTAATTGCAACCTACACATCTACAGATCATATATTGAACAATGCACATATGTGACAAGATTACGCACGTTTTTTTGGACAAATGTCCCTGGAAAAACCCAATGCGGGAAAATCGGTGCAACAACTCAAGAGGGTTTATATTATTACGCATAATATGAATACAATATTTTGGGCACCGGACATGGTTGGATCTACAGAGAAATTACATGAAAATAAGTACCTTTCACTTGGAGACAGAAGATATGGTTGTATCACACCCTCAAATGGTATTTACAGATCACGAGCCCCTTCTGTCCCACTGTAACCCTTAGCACTTCCTTTGCATCATCCCTTAACTCGCCATCATCCCCACTACCTCACCCTGACTGATGCTGTGTTGCTTTTACGTTGCCCCAGCTAGGACTGTCACCCTGGCTGATGCTACACTGCCCTGATGCTGCGCTGGCTAGGTCTGCATCACCCTGGTTGGGCTTACACAACCTCTGCGCAGTCTCTATGTGGTACTAGATAAAATACGTCCTCCTGGCTGGCTCTGCGCTGAGTGTTACTCACTGCCCCTCCGCCTTGCTGTATTCTCGGCCTTGTATTAGATCATCCCTCGCCGATCTATGCTCCTCACTACACTGCAAAATCGTTTCGAATTTCTCAACAAAACCTTACCCCAGAAATTCGGCTTAGCTTTAGTGCTCTGCCAATGTGTGTGTGTCTTCAACTGACCCCAAGCCTTTCCTTTTTAATTTTCTCGTTGGAAAACCAACGGTCGTGATCTAATCTCTAATCGATGGCTCAGATTAAAAGACTGCTTGATCCACGTCACTTAGAACGTTTCATCACATGTGTTCAATTAATTCACTTTAATTTTTCTAATTACCTAAGTTAGAATTAGGGTCCTCATTAAAACAAATTAACTATTCAAATGTCTCATACACCAGATGAAATTTCTCCAAACGCTTTCTGGGTTTTGGAGGTCCCGTGTATCTTATCCCCTCCACAAAATTTTAGGGCTAGAGTAGACCTGATGCTACCTCAAAATCTCAACAGCCACACAGTGAAACCAAAGGGTTCTCTTCGCATAGGATAAAACCCCACTGTGAGATGGGTATTTCAAAAATAATGAAATCCAAGATATATAACAGAGTATAAACGAATGACAGAGGATTACCTGAGATTTGAGTGTCAAGGCTGACCATGCCATGGTATTTCTCTACAATGATAAAAACAAGAGCTATGAGTAAATCTGAAAACGATAATCGAATTAATATACCATACATTTCATGCCAAGAGAAAACACTGAGAAATCACAACAAAACCCCTTACCTGTGATTCAAATGGTGAAGAAATGTCGTGCGTAGCTATATACTCCCACAACGATCATTCTCTTAACACAGAGAGTCGACTTCGTGATGGAATCAAGCTACCATGGCACCATGAATTCGATGTGTAGGTCTGTGCTAATGACGAGAACTCCCTCAAGCCAACGTCTGCAACTTTGTGAGTGAAAGGTCAAAATGAGGAAAGGTAGGGTAGGTAAACCCTTAAGGTTTTTGGGACTCATGTAGACCATAGATATTCCTCCAATAGATTTCAGTCATCCCTTTATGGCATCGAGAATGGTGAAGGCCACGTGAGGAGGACAAAATAGCACATGGCCTTCGACAAATGGTGAAGTCTAGAGTGAGACACGTCATAAGGATGGGACGCTTCATTTAAGTGTGAAATGAACCTTCATATCAAACAATAGGAGGACTATACGTATGTTGAATATCTAGAATAACGGTATAGAATATAGGTAGAGGTTAATGTAACTATGGATAAAGGGTATAGGTAAAGTTAGGATAGGTAATAGTATGGTAAACATATTAACTTATAGGTAGTGCATGTAATTAAATAAATATTTAAGATTTATTCCAACTTAGTAAGTACCAAAATTACTAAGGACTATAGGTAAGGACAACAATTAGATGTATAATGGTTAGGGAACCATTATAACCTTAGTGTATATGAAATTAACTTGGGAGATATGAGTTCTCCAACCTTAATTTAAATCAAACTTATTTAAGATGTTAAAATGGTCGGGGAGGACCGACGATTATTAAACGAAAACAAAAAAAAACAAAATTAAAAGCCCAGGCTATGGGAAACATCAGCCCAGAATAACGAGACGACATTATGGAAACTTTCTAGGGAAAGTTGGCTTAAAAGTGCCTTCACTAGTGTGACAAAATTTTGTCAACACTGGGGAAAATAGATCTCTCCTCAGGGGAGAGATCTGAGGAGAAGCTCGTGGTTGGGAGGAAAAAAACAAAAGTAAAAGCCTAGGCTATGGGAAACAACAACACATAATAACGGGACACCCTTATGGAAACTTTCTTGGAAAGTTGGCTTAAAAGTGCCTTGACTAGTGTGACAATAGGTTTTCAACACTGGGGAAAATAGATCTTTGCTCGAGTGAGAGCTCTGAGGAGAAGCTCGTAGTTGGGAGGAAAATCGTCTTTACAATTTGTTATACAACATGTAGAAATATTTATATACAAATTCTTGTGTTTTATTATTGATTAGATGCATCATCTTATCTAAGTTTAATAGACAAATTTTCTTTGGAAAAAATGATTAATGTTATATTGAACAAGGGTGGAATGGTTATGTATGTAAGTTTCCTTATGCTCCATCAATACTGTGTACAGCTGAATCATGTAGAGTAGATTAATGTACTGTATATATATATATATATATATATATATATATATATATATATATATATATATATATATATATATACCCAAGTAGGTTTATGAACATGTGGTAAATTTAGTGTATATTCATATATGTACAGAAGTAAAAATAAGATATCCTTTATAACAAATACAAGTGATAATAATCAATGTCTTTGGCAAAAGACTGTGACCATTAGTTATTAATTTAAATAATAATTACAATCACACTTACTTGAGGGTAAAAGGTCGGATAGGAGCACAAAACCATGTTGGTGTTAGACAATATTAAAACAAATCTATTGCTGGAATGAAACTTGGAGGTTAAGCTAAGACAAATATAGCAATTGAAAAATGATATTAGTTCAATTCTTTGGAAAGAATAAATCAAAACTGAGAATGCTACCTCTAAGCTACTATGAGAATTACAAAGTAAAATGTGATTTAATTCTTAAGCAAACTATGTCTAGTTGTTATGGCAAGAGAAAGAAGTAAATGCATGATACAATATAGAAAGAAGCTACGAGTTGCATTTAAGAATAATCTAAGAGATGCATTTAACATTTAATAGAAAAACTAAACCAATCGATTCGTATTATCAAAGAGAATTCTAAATCATTCTAATTTAGTAAAGACACCAACGATATCAAAGAGGAATGAATCACATAACATCTAGAGGTATTCCAAGACAGATGAAAATCAAAAAATTCATTAGTATAACATGAGAGTCTGACTCGAAATGCATATGTATCCATCACAGAAAAAAATGAGGAAATGTAATTCAAATCCAGAATACATATCAAGCTGTCTACATACTCAAAAATAACATTATACATCCTTAATTTTACACAGTCATCTGTGTAAGACTGTGTCATAAAGTAGGAAAAATACATTACAAACATTTATCAAACTCAGAGGCCATTTATGGCACTGACACCGGAACATATAAGCTACAGTAGCATTAGCCAAATATAATTAAATCTCAAATCCTTCAAAGAATGAGAGCCATGGCGTTACGACGTATTACCAACCTGAGAAAGGACGCAATTGGTAAGTATGGGAAATGAGGGAACAATGAATTTAACGCAGACCCAAAAACATCATACTCATACCTAAAGCATAAGAAATGAGAAAATTAGAAATAGCCAAAGGTATAATATTAAATCAGAAACATTATTGTGTAAGGGACAGAGGGATACCTTACCTGAGCACGTTGTCACAATGTGGTTGCTCCACCTATGCATACCAGACAAACAATGTTGTGAGTGAAAGAATACTCCAACAAAGTAAATATTAAAAATAACAAATTAGAAACCCCAAAATTTCTCGAGGCATAGAAATTACTTGTGGAAGGAGGAACGCAAAGATAATCGTTACTCTCATCGCTCTCAAATTCTTGTTCTAGAGCGAAGGCTCAACTTGGGCCACAAAAACCCAATGGTATACACTTAGAAATTAACCCAGAATGTTTACGCATAGGAGAAAATGCGTAAATCTAACTAAACGTGCAACCAATAATAAAACAATAAAAATAACATAGATAACAAGGGATGGACAAAAAAACCTTGACTAGGAACCATAGTGCTTACACATTTTCAAAGAACAGAAAAAGGCCAATACCCCATTCGCAATTTCTCTTGTGAAGATAAAAAATTTCTAAATGTAAAACACAAAATTTAATGGGACAGACGATAGAAAACACTCTGTATAATATATTGCATTCAGAAGTATTAAACCGATAAATCAAATGTAAAACCTAGAATTTAATGGGACAAAGGATAGAAATTACTCTATATAATGTATTGCATTCCGAAGAATTTAACCCAAAAATCAAAAGGATAGAATAGAGATTATCCAATACTCTGGTTAACATATCCAAATACCCACAAATCAAACCCAGATGCATAGTGACCAACCCAGAACTACATGGGTGGGTGTCATATTTAAATCAGAACCTAAATGTTGTATAGAATGAAAATTACGTAAACCCAAAAATTGAATGCATAAGTAGGAATTACCTTTTTCTGAAGGAAAGGGCTAGAAGATTACCAAATTGAACCAAAAAATCTTTCACCAGTAACTCTATGAGAAGGGTGAAGAACATTACCCAAGTGGCCACGTAGTGAAATCAGAGGGTTCTCTTCCTGTGTAGGATAAAACCCCACTGTGAGATGGGTATTTCCAAACTAATAAAATCCAAGATACATAACAAAGTATAAACAAATGACAAAGATTTACCTGATATTTGAGTGTTGAGGCTGACCATGCCATGGGATTTCTCTGCAATGATAGAAACAAAAATTATGAGTATATCTAGAAAGATAATCGAACTAATATACCATACATTTCATGCCAAGAGAAAACACTGAGAAATCACAGCAAAACCCCTTACCTGTGAGTCAAATGGTGAAGAAATGCTCTGCGTAGCTATATACTCCCACAACCAACATTCTATTAACACAAAGAGTCGAATTCGTGATGGAATCAAGCTACCATGGCACCATGAATTCTATGTGCAGGCATGCACTAATGGCGTAACAATTCCCTCAAGCCTGACGATTGCAACTCTGTGAGTGAAAGGTCAAAATGAGGAAAGGTAGGGCAGGTAAACCCTTAGGGTTTTTGGGACTCCTGTAGACTGTAGATATTCCTCCAAAAAATCTCAATCGTCCCTCCATGGCATTGAGAATGGCGAAGGCCACGTGAGGAGGACTAACACATGGCCTTCGACAAATGGCGAAGTCTGAAGTGAGACACGTCATAAGGAGGGGACGCTTCATTTAAGTGTGAAATGAGCCTTCGTATCAGACCACATGAGGACTATATGTATGTTGAATATTTAGAGTAAGGGTATAGAATATAGGTAGAGGTTAATTTAGCTAAGGATAAAGGGTATAGGAAAAGTTAATATAGGTAATGTTATGATAAAATTATTAACCTATTAGTAGTGCATGTAATTAAGTAAAGATTTAGGAGTTCTTCTAGCTTAGTAAGTACCAAAAATACTAAGGGCTATAGGTAAGAACAACAATTAGATATGTATAGGTTAGGGAACCATTATAACCTTACTGTATATGAAATTATCTAGGAGATATGAGTACTCTGACCTTAATTAAATATCAAACTTATTTAATATGTTAAGATGGTTGGGGAGGACTGATGATTATTAAATGCTTAAAGTGATACGAAAAAAATTGGGGACATGACAAGTGGTATCAGAGCCAGGTTGAAATACTAGGCTTGTGGACCCCAACATTGAAGATTATGTTGTCTGGAAATTTTAATTGTATAGTTAAAAATTATTTTACAAAAATGATCAGTTGCATATTATAGTTTATTAACGCTAATGGTTTAATGCGCAATAGATATAAAGTGAAAACCGAGTTACAACTATTGTCATGTTGGACAGAGAAGAGGTGTACGTGGAACTGGGGGAGGAGGATATTCCTCCAGATTCCAAAACCCAGATACTGGAAATTATCAAACATTTGCAGCAAGAAATGGTTCAGATAAGGACTAGCAATGAACATTTACTACAAGCTAGCAATGCACAAGAGAGGTTCATAAGAAAATTAACCTCTAAATCTAGTCATCAAGAGGGAGAACAAGAAAAACTGAAAAGAAAAGAAAGAGAAACAAACTCAGAGAAGTCTGAGAGTGGGGAAGAGTCTGGGAAATCAGACTCTAAATAGAAATGAAGAAGGTGTTGCAGGGAGAATTCTGAAAGATAAAGCCTCTGACCTTTGACGGAATAAACATAGAGGATGTGGAAGCCTGGCTCATGAATATGATGAAATATTTTCAAGTATATAAGTATGGAAGCAATGCGAAGGCAAGGCTAAAAGTTTATCAATTGCAAGGTAAAGCCACACTCTGGTGGGAGGAGACCAAATTATACACTTTCTAGAGGAAAATATAGTCTCATGGGAAGAATTCCAGAAGAATTTTAAATCTCGATACCTTAGTGAAAGGTATTATGATGATAGAGCTAAAGAATTTCATGAGCTAAGGCTGGGGCAAATCACCATAGAATAATTTGTGACAAAATTCACAAATTTACTTCGTTATGTAATGTACATAAGAGAAGAAAAAGCGAAGGTACATAGATTATTAAATTTCTTACACACGATATACAAATAAAAAATTGAGTTTGATAAGCCAAAGACTATGAACGAAGTTGATTGGAAAGCCTAAATGTGCTATCAACAATTTAAGGGCTGGAATCTAACTTGAAAAACTGGCAGAATAAGGAAAAAGGGAAAGATGAAACAAGCTCGAAAAGTCCCAAACTAGCCTATCTGAAAATTTTTGGCAGAAACCACCAGCGGAAAGAAATTCAGTAAGGGTGAGGAAAATAAGCCAGCCCATTCTCACACAGGATCCAAGCCCATGGAAGGGAACATCAAACATGATTCAGTGGTAAAATACAAGGAACCACTAATAATCAGGGGGTGCGGAGAACCTCACATGTTGTAGGACGGCCCACACAACCCCCGTGCTATTCAAAACCTTCAAGCAGTGCACGAGGCAACCACGATGAACGATGTCTCCAGAAGCATTCCCCGAATTAGCACCGCATTAGAAGATCGATAGGCTTAACATCAATCAACCATGATTGAAATTGAAGGTATCATTTCCAACAAACATGCATCTTTTTTAATTGATCCTGGAGCTAGTCTAAGCTATATTTGTCCACACCTAGTGGAAAAATGTAAATTGCAGATAGAAAAATTTCAACACTCTTGGTCGATGTAGTTAGCTACAGGCACAAAATGGAAGTTAACCCATAAATTGCATAAGTACCATGTAAATCTGAATGGGTATATCACATATTTGAATTTGAATATCCTTCCCTTAGGATCTTATGACTTACTATTCTGTATGGATTAGCTGGAAGAGAAGAAAGCAGTAGTAAATTGCTTAGAAAAAACAATAAACTACAAAAGTGCTCTAGGACAGTCAAATTTAGTAAGAGGAAAACCGAAACCTGTGTCTATTAGACAAATTTCTGCATTACAGTTGAAGAGGACAACGAGGAAGTGTTGTCGAGTGTATGCAGTACAAATTGAAGATTCGGGACAACAGGCCGAAAATGATCTTGTAGAAACCTTACCAGTAATTAGGGACATTCAAGATGTATTTCCTGAAGAAATACCTTAGCTTCCCCCTCAGAGAGATATTGATTTCTCTATTGAACTCGTATCGGGAGCCACCCTAGTTTTCTAAGCCCCATATAGAATGAGTACACATGAACTGCTAGAATTAAAACTTCAGTTACAAGAACTGCTAAACAAAGGATATATCAGACCAAGTGTGTTGCCATGGGGAGGTCCGGTTTTATTTGTCAAGAAAAATGATGGTACCCTCAGTATGTGTATAGACTATAGACAGTTAAATAAATTTTCCATAAAAAATGGGTACCCCCTACTGTGAATAGATGAATTGTTTGATAAATTAAGGGGATAACCCGTATTTTCAAAAATTAGTTTGCAAATTGGGTACCACCAGCTTCGCATGAAAGGTGAAGACATCCAAAAAACAACTTTCAAAACTCGGTATGGACATTACGAGTCCGTAGTCCTACCTTTCAAACTCACTAACGTCCCTGGTACCTTCATGTGTCTCATGAACAATGTCGTGCACAAATATCTGGATAAATTTGTGCTAGTTTTCATAGATGACATTCTAGTGTACTCTAAGAGCAAAGAGGAAGACCAGGAACACCTACTGATAGTGTTGCAAACATTAAGAGAACACCAACTGTATGAAAAACTCAGCAAGTGTGAGTTTTACAAACCAAAGATTCAGTATTTAGGACATGCTATTTAAAAGGAGGGGTTGGCAGTAGACCCAGAAAATGTACAAGCAATTTTAAATTGGCCCATACCCATGGATGTATAAAAAATCTGTTCATTCATGGGTATTGTTGGATATTATCGCAGATTTGTGGAGTGATTCTCTACATTAGCTTATCCCATTACCTCTTTGTAGGAAAAAGGTGTGAAGTTTGACACATACACTTAGAAATTGACCCAGAATGTTTACGTAGAGGATAAAATGAATAAATCTAAATAAACGTACATCCAATACTAAAACAATAAAAGAAACAAAGATAACAAGGGCTAGACAAAAGCCATGAATAGAAACCAGAGTTCTTATGCATTTTCAAAGAACAAAAAAAGGCCAAAACCCCATTTGCAATTTCTCTTATGAACATAATGAATTTCTAAATGTGTAAATTTTCATAGATGTTCTATGCTTGATGCACCTTTACTTTAAACCCAATATCAAATAGCAATCACATAAACATGAAAGTAAAATGCTGATAGAACATACCAATAGATCAACTAAAGACAAGCCAAAAATACACTTAACTTGATCAACAAAATATATGTGTTGTGGTGCGTTACGACGATCAACAAGATGCTTCAACCAGAAAAGTCTCCTCACGGCCAGCCAACCAGAAATGTCACACAACCCTCAAGATAGCTCTACAATAGTCAACCCAAAGTCAATGAAAGTCAACATTGTCCAGTCAACGATCAATGCAGTACAACAGCAACAGAAAGTCAATGCAGTAAGGTCAAAGTTCAATGTCCAGCCTCGGTTTTTGTGCCAAAAAATGTGGACTGCAGAAATCAAAATTCTGGGAAAGTTTGAGGTCAAGTTGACCAAGAGTTGACCAAAGTCAACGCTGATCAAATCTGTGTTGAAAAGCCTAGAACAGATCTGAAACCCTAGCTGTTGTTTTCCCATATGTGAAAGAAGAGCAGCCTCCAAAATGATGATCGAACCAATCAGACACAAGAGAAATGCATGATGAGCGATGGTGAAAATGACCTCCAAGTTTGACGAATATATATCCATCTGTGAGGGTGTGTGACACATCTATTGGGGCTCCAAGCTTACATTACAATTATGGCTGACCTTGCACATAAGTGGAATTAATTCAAAATAAATGTTCTACTCATCTGATCAAGATGATATTTAGATCGATCTTGCACCTCTTCGAAAGAGGAATCCAATAAAAATATTGGCATCGTCATTTCAGAAGTACAATATTGAGTTTGGACCTAGTTGCCCAAAATTAACACTCCCTCTCAACTAGGGAGAACTCCATCCACCTTTTCCATCCAAACATCATGCGTCATCCCACTGTAACTTGATTTGTTGGCTTATTTATTTCAAAATGGTGAGTGACAAAGACATCACTCCTGGCTGACCCGAAGTTAGCTCAGAGTTCTGAAACCTCTTATAAGACTCGAAAGATTCTCATACCAACCCGAAGTTGGTTTAACTAACCCGAAGTCAATTGGAGGTTCAAAACCTCACTTGGACTCAAAAGAGTCATATACTAACCTAAAGTTAGTTTAGCTTACCTGAGTTCAGTTGGACGTCTAAAACCTTACATGGACTCAAAAGAGTCATATACTAACCCGAAGTTAGTTTAACTGACCCGAAGTCAGCTGGAGTTCTGAAACCTCACTAGAGTTGACCCCAGATCAAGTGATTGGACACGTGCCATCCTAGACATAGAGAGTACGACAATATCCGATGCATCCATTAGTCTTGCTATCAGTATATCCACATTTCCCACCTTGTTGGTTAATATGAGAGATACTTCCGATGAATTTGGTACTGCATGGGTAGGATGCATACGGGGCACAAATCAAAGAGAGGTGAACCAACTCAATATCTTCACGGTGGGGCAGAAGCACACCAAAAAGGTTTGAAAAGCCTAGCCCTGTAGTTTCTTGTAGCTCCAAGAAGCTATCCCCAAAGTCCCTTGGAGCTCCCAAAGCTCATCGTCTAACAGGACCCGCAGCATAGGGTCATTCCAAGATTCTAAGATTCTCACGGAAGGTTAGGAACATGACCTTCCCTAAGGGCTTTGTGAGAATATCCACGACCTGATCATCAGTTCCTATATGATCGAGTCTTATGATGCCTTGCTGTTCCATATTCAGGATAAAATGGTACCAGATATCAGTATGCTTGGATCGATCGTGGAACACGGGATTCTCTGAAAAACGAATCCCCCTCTGGTTATCACAAAGGATAACAGTGCTATCTAGCACATGCTCGAACTACTCACTAAAGAGCTTTTGCAACCAAGTAGCTTCAAAATAGGCCATACACGCTGCAATGTATTCAGCCTTAGTGGTGCTCAAAGCCACCGACTTATGCTTTCTGCTCAAAGCAGACCCAAGTGTGAAGAAACATCCAGATGTGCTCTTGCGATCCACCACACTACCATCCCAATCGACATCAGTATATACATGGAGTCTCAAACTCCCGACAGTGTATCTCAGCTCATGGTCTATCGTGCCCCAGAGACATCTGAAGAGTTTCTTGGCACGAACCTAGTGAATGTTATTAGGATCAACCATGTGTTGACTCAAAGTGTTCACTGCAAAACATACGTTCAGACGAATGTTCACTAAGAACATCAGGGCCCCTACGAGTTGACGATACTCGGTAGGATTTTCTAGCATGGGCCCAACAACATTTCCACTCAACTTCTTAAAGTTGAGCTCCATCAGTGTCGACCCAGACTTAAAGTCCACCATTCCAAATATTTCCAGCAACTTCACAATGTATTTTCCTTGAGAGAGGAAAATCTTGCCAGGTCTCTGCCAGACCTCTAGGCCTAGGAAGTAATGCATCAATCCTAGGTCTTTCATCTCGAACTCAGAAGCAAGCTCCCTCTTGCACTGATGAATGAAAGGGTCAGCACCTGTCAGGAAGAGATAATCCACATAGAGAACTAGATTGAGAGGCGTTTCTTTATCAACCTTGAAGTAAAGGTTCGGATCATTATTACTTCGAGTGAAGCCCAACTTCATCAAGTAACTATCTATCCTCTCATACCAAGCCCTGGGGGCTTGCTTCAACCCATATACGACTTTATTCAACCTGCATACATGAGAGTATCTATCCTAGACTTCGAACCCGAGAGGTTGCTCCACATACACCTCTTCCTTTATCGAACCATGTAGAAAAGCGGTCTTCACATCCATCTGATGAAGAGAAATAATAGATCGGATGGTGGTATATTGGGACACATGTGCAAATATATCATCATAGTCTACACCTTCCTTTTGAGAGAAGCCACAGGCAATGAATCTTGCCTTGAATTTTTTTTCAGCACTACCATCAGATCCATGTTTGATCTTATAGAGCCATTTCGGGGTGACAACAACATTTTCCTCCAGTCTCGGAATCATATCCTAGACATCATTATTCATAATGCACTCGTACTCTTCGTGCACAACATCCTTCCAGAATTGATGCTTTACGGCTTCTTCAAAAGATCCAGGCTCAGATTGTACGATTGTATTCATGGCTGCTAGATACCCTTGGTATCTATTCGGCTTCTTACTTTCACGAAATGTCCCCCTTGGGGCCATATGTCTCTCGGCATCTTCGAGATTATCCTGGAGCCATGAGGGTCTTCTCTTCATTGAAGGAGGTGTATCAATGAGGTCCATCAGTCTTTCAACATCGGGCATCATCTCATCCTTTGGCTCTTCCTGCTTCCCTGATTTTACATCATGGTCTTCCTCGGAGCTCGAAAGATTTATCACTTTCCTAAGGGAAGCATCTTCATCGAAGGTGACATCGTGGCATATATCCACTTCTATTTTGACACAACCCTGACATACACCTTCATGATCATTTTTGAATATGAGCATCCCCATCACTGCCTTTCTTGCTTCGACATTACGGGAATTTTGAGGTCTAAAATGGGCCTCCTAAGAAAAATTTACAATCAAAATTCACTTTATGAGAACCAATCACATTTTAGGGGATGACATCACCCCTAATGGTTGAGGTGGCATTGCTTGAGTTAAAGGTACTTACTTGTCACATTCTCAATGGTGGATAAAAACTCATGGTTAACCATGGTAGTGCTCTAAGTACTTTTAAAGTCAAAATAAAGTACTCATAATAAATGTCATTTCACACTTTTTGAATAAAAATATATTATTGTCATTTCATATTTCTTGAAAGAAACAATGCATATCCCTATACATTTATTATATTATATTATATTATATTATTTTTATATAATATATTAATTACATATTATTATACAATTTAAATAATATAAATTTTAATTAATAACATATAACATAATTTAGAATTTATAAATTTATATTTATATTTTATTTTAAGTTGTTTAAGTACAAAGGACAAATGCATTAGTTGTTCATTGATAATGACTTGTTCTTGAAAAGCTCATTCTTATTTATAGTCACATCAATACAATTTTTTTCTTAATTTTATTTTGGTACAACTTTTGAATTGAATTTAACTATGGTTACATGAATTGTGATGCAAAAAGTGAATTGCAAATTCATAAATATTATTTTATTGGTTTAGCTATTATTTTATTATTTCCTTAGGAGGCCCATTTTAGACCTCAAAATTCCCCAAATGGAAGGGCTGTGTAATTAAGGTGTCCAAACCTCCGGTGCCATAATTCAGTTTGACGAATTGTATCATGTCATAGTCCCCAATGGAATTCCTCAACCTGGTAGAGTGTATCAACTCTAAACCCAATCGTAAGAGCTTCCTTGAGACTCTTCTTCCAGATGCATACCTTTCCATCGACGAATGTCACCTTGAAACCTTTGTCTTCCATGGTCAAAATATACACAAAGTTCTTCTTCAAATCGAGTACATACAATACATCTTGCAAATGAAGGACTTGAGCTTTAGATAAATGGAGGGTCGCAGTCCCTCATTAGGGGAGTTTTGAGGTCTAAAATGAGCCTCCTAAGAAAAATGTACAAAAAAAATAAACTTTATAAGAACCAATAGGATTCAAGATGATGATGTCAACCATGGGGGATGATTCACCATTTTTTAAGTAAAAGGGTAAAAATATTAAAAAATAATAAAATAATAAAACTACTTTTTAAACTCGTATTTTCAACTTTTCTCCCAAAGTTTTTACCCAAATTTTGAGCGGGAGAACTTGTTGGATGTAAAATTTAATTCCTAATCCAAGGAGTACCCATGTTGCATACTTTCGATGGACCCTTCTACACGAAAAATGAGAAATACATAAAAGAATGTGAAGCCCAACTACAACCTACACATCTATAGATCATTTATTGAACAATGCATATGTGACAAGATTACGAACGATTTTTTGGACAAATGTCCCTGGAAAAACCCAATGCAGGAAAATCGGTGCAACAACTCGAGATGGTTTATATTATTATGCAGAATATGAATACAATATTCTGGGCACCAGACATGGTTGGCCCTACAGAGAAATTACATGACAATAAGTACCTTTCACTCGGAGACAGAAGATATGGTTGTATCACACCCTCAAACGGGATTTATAGATCACGAGTCCCTTCTAGCCCACTATAACCCTTAACACTTCCTTTGCATCATCCATCAACTTTCCATCATCCCCACTACCTCACCCTGACTGATGTTGTGTTGCTTTTGCGTTTCCCCGGCTAGGACTGTCACCCTGGCTGATGCTGCACTACCTCGGTGCTGTGCTGGCTAGGTCTATGTCACCCTGGTTGGGCTTACACAACCTCTGTGCAGTGTCTACGTGGTACTGGATAAACTATGTCCTCCTGGCTGGCTCTGCGTTGAGTGGTACTCACTGCCCCTCTGCCTTGCTGTATTCTCGGCCTTGGATCAGATCATCCCTCACCGATCTATGCCCCTCACTGCACTGCAAACTCGTTTCGAATTTCTCAGCGAAACCCTACCCCAGAAATTCGGCTTAGCTTCAGTGTGTGTGTGTGTCAACAATTGACCCCAATCCTTTCCTTTTTAATTTTCTCGTTAGAGAACTAACGATCGTGATCTAATCTCTAATTGATGGCTCAGATTAAAACATGGCTTGATCCACGTCACTTAGAATGTTTCATCACATGTGTTCAATTAATTCACTTTAATTTTTCTAATTACCTAAGTTAGAATTAGGGTCCTCATTAAAAAAAATTAATTATTCGAATGTCTCATACACCAGATAAAATTTCTCCAAACGCTTTTTGGGTTTTGGAGGTCCCATGTATCTTAGCCCCTCCACAAAATTTTAGGGCTAGAGCAGACCTGATGCTACCTCAAATTCTCAACAGCCACACAGTGAAACCAAAGGGTTCTCTTCGTGCATAGGATAAAACCCCACTGTGAGATGGGTATTTCAAAAATAATGAAATCCAAGATATATAATAGAGTATATACGAATGACAGAGGATTACCTAAGATTTGAGTGTCGAGGCTGACCATGCCATGGTAGTTCTCTACAATGATAAAAATAATAGTTATGAGTAAATCCGAAAACGATAATCGAACTAATATACCATACATTTAATGCCAAGAGAAAACACTGAGAAATCACAACAAAATCCCTTACCTCTGATTCAAATGGTGAAGAAATGTCGTGCGTAGCTATATACTCCCACAACCATCATTCTCTTAACACAGAGAGTCGACTTCGTGATGGAATCAAGCTACCATGGCACCATGAATTAGATGTGTAGGTCTGTGCTAATGACGACAACTCCCTTAAGCCTAACATCCGCAACTCTGTGAGTGAAAGGTCAAAATGAGGAAAGGTAGGGCAGGTAAACCCTTAAGGTTTTTGGGACTCATGTAGACCATAGATATTCCTCCAATATATTTCAGTCGTCCCTTTGTGGTATCGAGAATGGCGAAGGCCACGTGAGGAGGAAAAAATAGCAGATGGCCTTTGACGAATGGTGAAGTCTGGGGTGAGACATGTCATAAGGATGGGACGCTTCATTTAAGTGTGAAATGAACCTTCATATCAAACCATAGGAGGAATATATGTATGTTGAATATCCAGAGTAACGGTATAGAATATAGGTAGAGGTTAATGTAACTATGGATAAAGGGTATAGGTAAAGTTAGGATAGGTAATGGTATGGTAAAAATATTAACTTATAGGTAGTGCATGTAATTAAATAAAAATTTAAGATTTATTCCAACTTAGTAAGTACCAAAATTACTAAGGACTATAGGTAAGGACAAAAATTAGATGTATAATGGTTAGGGAACCATTATAACCTTAGTGTATATGAAATTAACTTGGGAGATATGAGTTCTCCAACCTTCATTAGATATCAAACTTATTTAAGATGTTAAAATGGTTGGGGAGGACTGAAGATTATTAAATGCAAAAATAAAAATAAAAATTTAAAAGCCCAGGCTATGGGAAACATCATCCCAGAATAACGAGATGACATTATGGAAACTTGTTGGGGAAAGTTGGCTTAAAAGTGCCTTCACTAGTGTGACAAAAGTTTGTCAACACTGGGGAAAATAGATCTCTCCTCGTGAAAGAGATCTGAGGAGAAGCTCGTGGTTGGGAGGAAAAAAGAAAAATTAAAAGCCTAGGCTATGGGAAACAACAACACATAATAACGGGACACCCTTATGGAAACTTTCTGGGGAAATTTGGCTTAAAAGTGCATTGACTAGTCTGACAAGAGGTTTGCAACACTGGGGAAAATAGATCTTTGCTTGGGTGAGAGCTCTGAGGAGAAGCTTGTAGTTCGGAGGAAAATCGTCTTTACAAGTTGTTATGAAGCATGTAGAAAGATTTATATACAAATTCTTGTGTTTTATTATTTATTAGATGCATCAGCTTATCTAAGTTTAATAGACAAATTCTTCTTTGGAGAAAATTATTAATGTTATATTGAACAAGGGTGGAATGGTTATGTATGTAAGTTTCCTTATGCTCCGTCAATACTGTGTACAGTTAAATCATGTAATGTAGATTAATGTATTGTGTATATATATATATACCCAAGTAGGTTTATGAACATGTGGTAAATTCAGTATATATTCATATATGTACACAAGTAAAAATAAGATATCCTTTATAACATATACAAGGGATAATAATCAATGTCTTTAGCAAAATACTGTGACCATTAGTTATTAATTTAAATAATAATTACAATCACACTTCCTTAAGGGTAAAAGGTCAGATAGGAACACCAAACCATGTTGGTGTTAGAAAATATTAAAACAAATCTATTGCTCGAATGAAACTTGGAGGCTAAGCTAAGACAAATATAGCAATTGAAAAATGATATTAGGTCAATTCTTTGGAAAGAATAAATCAAAACTGAGAATGCTACCTCTAAGATACTGTGAGAATTACAAAGTAAAATGTGATTTAATTCTTAAGAAAATTCTGTCTAGTTTTTATGGCAAGAGAAAGAAGTAAATGCATGATACAGTATAGAAAGAAGCTACGAGTTGCATTTATGAATAAACTAACAGATGCATTTAACATTTATTAGAAAAACTAAACCAATCGATTCCTATTATCAAAGAGAATTCTAAATCATTATAATTTAGTAAAGACAAAAACGATATCAAAGAGGAATGAATCACATAACATCTAGAGGTATTCCAAGGCAGATGAAAATTGAAAAATTCATTAGTATAACATGAGAGTCTGACTCGAAATGCATACGCATCCATCACAGAAAAAGATGAGGAAATGTAATTCAGATCCATAATACATATCAAGCTGTCTAGATACTCAAAAATAACATTGTACATCCTTAATTTTACATAGTCATTTGTGTAAGACTGTGTTATAAATTAGGAAAAATACATTACAAATGTTTATCAAACTCAGAGGCCATTTATGGCACTGACACCGGAACATATAAGCTACAGTAGCATTAGCCTAATATAATTAAATCTCAAATCCTTCCCAGAATGAGAGCCATGGTGGAACAACATATTACCAACTTGAGAAAGGACGCAATTGGTAAGTATGGTCAATGAGGGAACAATGAATTCAACGCAGACCCACAAACATCATACTCATACCTGTAAGAATAAGAAATGCGAAAATTAGAAATAGCCAAAGGTATAATATTAAATCAGAAACATTACCGTGTAAGGGACAGAGGGATACCTTACCTGAGCACGTTGTCACGATGTGGTTGCTCCACCTATGCATACCAGACAAACAATGTTGTGAGTGAAAGAATACTCCAACAAAGTAAATATTAAAATAACAAATTAGAAACCCCAAAATTTCCCAAGGCATATAAATTACCTGTGGAAGGAGGAACGTGAAGATAATCGTCATTCTCATCACTCTCAAATTCTTGTTCTGGAGCGAAGGCTCAACCTGGGCCACAAAAACCCAATGGTATACACTGAGAAATTAACCCAAAATGTTTACACATAGGAGAAAATGCGTAAATCTAACTAAACGTACAACCAATAATAAAACAATAAAAGTAACATAGATAACAAGGGCTGGACAAAAAAACCTTGACTAGGAACCATAGTGCTTACACATTTTCAAAGAACAGAAAAAGGCCAAAACCCCATTCGCAATTTCTCTTGTGAAGATAACAAATTTCTAAATGTTAAACCCATAATTTAATGGGACAGACGATAGAAAACACTTTGTATAATATATTGCATTCAGAAGTATTAAAATGAGAAATCAAATGTAAAACCTAGAATTTAATGGGACAGAGGATAGCAATTACTCTGTATAATGTATTGCATTCCGAAGAATTTAACCCAGAAATCAAAAGGATAGAACATAGATTATCCAATGCTCTGCTTAACATATCCAAATACCCACAAATCAAACCCAGAAACATAGTGACCAACCCATAACTACATGGGTGGGTGTCATATTTAAACCAGAACCTAAATGTTGTATAGAATGAAAATTACGTAAACCTAGAACTTGAATGCATAAGTAGGAATTACCTTTTTCTGAAGGAAAGGGCTAGAAGATTACCAAATTGAACCCAAAAATATTTCACCAGTAAATCTATAAGAAGGGTGAAGAACATTACCCAAGTGGCCACGTAGTGAAATCAAAGGGTTCTCTTCCTACGTAGGATAAAACCCCATTGTGAGATGGGTATTTCCAAACTAATAAAATCCAAGATACATAACAAAGTATAAACAAATGACAAATATTTACCTGATATTTGAGTGTTGAGGCTGACCATGCCATGGGATTTCTCTGCGATGATAGAAACAAAAATTATGAGTATATCTAGAATGATAATTGAACTAATATACCATACATTTCCTGCCATGAGAAAACACTGAGAAATCATAGCAAAACCCCTTACCTGTGAGTCAAATGGTGAAGAAATGCTCTCCGTAGCTATATACTCCCACAACCAACATTCTATTAACACAAAGAGTCGAATTCGTGATGGAATCGAGCTACCATGGCACCATGAATTCTATGTGCAGGTATGCACTAATGGCGTAACAATTCCCTCAAGCCTGACGACTGCAAATTTGTGAGTGAAAGGTCGAAATGAGGAAAGGTAGGGAAGGTAAACCCTTAGGATTTTTGGGACTCTTGTAAACTGTAGATCTTCCTCCAAAAAATCTCAATCGTCCCTCCATGGCATCGAGAATGGCGAAGGCCACGTGAGGAGGACTAACACATGGCTTTCGACAAATGGCGAAGTCTGGAGTGAGACACGTCATAAGGAGGGGACGATTCATTTAAGTGTGAAATGAGCCTTCGTATCAAACCACATGAGGACTATATGTATGTTGAATATTTAGAGTAAGGGTATAGAGTATAGGTAGAGGTTAATGTAGCTAAGGATAAAGGGTATAGGAAAAGTTAATATAGGTAATGTTATGATAAAATTATTAACCTATTGGTAGTGCATGTAATTAAATAAAGAGTTAGGAGTTTTTCCAACTTTCTACGTACCAAAAATACTAAGGACTATAGGTAAGGACAATGATTATATATGTAATGGTTAGGGAACCATTATAACCTTAGTGTATATGAAATTATCTAGGAGATATGAGTACTCTGACCTTAATTAAATATCAAGCTTATTTAAGATGTTAAGATGGTTTGGGAGGACTGATGATTATTAAATGCTTAAAGTGATACGTAAAAAAAAATTTGGGGACATGACAAGTGGTATCAGAGCCAGGTTAAAATACTAGGCTTATGGACCTCAACATTGAAGATTATGTTGTCTAGAAATTTTAATTGTATAGTTAAAAATTATTTTACAAAAATGATTAGTTGCATATTATAGTTTATTAATGCTAATGGTTTAATGTGCAATAGGTATAAAGTGAAAACCAAGATACAAATATTGTCATGTCAGACAGAGAAGAGTTGTACGTGGAACTGGGGGAGGAGGATATTCCTCCAGATTCCAACACCCAGATACTGGAAATTATCAAACATTTTCAGCAAGAAATGGTTCAGATAAGGACTAGCAATGAACGTTTACTGCAAGCTAGCAATGCACAAGAGAGGTTGATAAGAAAATTAATCTCTAAATCTAGTCATCAGGAGGGAGAACAAGAAAAACTGAAAATAAAAGAAACAGAAACAAACTCAGAGAAGTCTGAGAGTGGGGAAGAGTATGGGAAATTAGACTCTAAATAGAAATGGAGGAAGGTGTTGCAGGGAGAATTCTGAAAGATAAAGCCTCTGACCTTTGACAGAGAAAATAAAGAGGATGTGGGAGCGTGGCTCCTAAATAAAGGCAAGGCTAGAAGGCAAGGCTAGAAGTTTATCAATTGCTAGGTAAAGCCACACTCTGGTGGGAGGAGACCAAAATTATACACTTGCTACTGAAAATATAGTCTCATGGGAATAATTCCAGAAGAAGTTTAAATCTCGATACCTCAGTGAAAGGTATTATGATGACAGAGCTAAATAATTTCATGAGCCAAGGCTGGGGCAAATCACCATAGAAGAATTTGTGACAAAATTCACAAATTTACTTCGTTATGTAATGTACGTAAGAGAAGAAAAAGCGAAGGTACATAGATTCTTAAATTTCTTACACATGATATAAAAATAAAGAATTGAATTTGATAAGCCAAAGACTATGAACGAAGCTGATTGGAAAGCCTAAATGTGCTCTCAAAAATTTAAGGGCTGGAATCTAACTTGAAAAACTGGCAAAATAAGGAAAAAGGGAAAGATGAAACAAGCTCGAAAAGTCTCAAACTAGCCTATTTGAAAAATTTTGGCAGAAACCACCAGCGGAAAAAAATTCAGTAAGGGTGGGGAAAATAAGCCAGCCCATTCTTACACAGGATCCAAGCCTATGGAAGGGGACATCAAACGTGATTCAGTGGTAAAATACAAGGAACCACTGATAATCGGGGGGTGTGGAGAACCTCACATGTTGTAGGATGGCCCACACAACCCCCGTGCTATTCAAAACCTTCAAGCAGTGCACGAGGCAACCACGATGAACGATGTCTCCAAAAGCATTCCCCGAATCAGCGCCGCATTATAAGATCGATAGGCTTAACATCAATCAACCATGATTGAAATTGGAGGTATCATTTCCAACAAACATGTATCTTTGTTAATTGATCATGGAGCTAGTCTAAGCTATATTTGTCCACACCTAGTGGAAAAATGTAAATTGCAGATAGAAAAATTTCATCACTCTTGGCTAGTGTAGTTAGCTACAGGAGCCAAATGGAAGGTAACCCATTGATTGCATAAGTACCCTGTAAATCTGAATGGGTATATCACAGATTTGAATTTGAATATCCTTCCCTTAGGATCTTATGACTTACTAGTTGGTATGGATTAGCTGGAAGAGCAGAAATAAGTAGTAAACTGCTTAGAAAAAACAATAAACTACAAAAGTGCTCTAGGAAAGTCAAATTTAGTAAGAGGAAACCGAAACCTGTGTCTATTAGACAAATTTTTGCATTACAGTTGAAGAGGACAACGAGGAAGTGTTGTCGAGTGTATGCAGTACAAGTTGAAGATTTGGGACAACAAGCCGAAAATGATCTTGTAGAAACCTTACCAGTAATTAGGGACATTCAAGATGTATTTCCTGAAGAAATACCTTAGCTTCCCCCTTAGAGAGATATTGATTTCTCTATTGAACTCGTATCGGGAGCCCCATATAGAATGAGTACACATGAATTGCTAGAATTAAAACTTTAGTTACAAGAACTGCTAAACAAAGGATATATCAGACCAAGTGTGTCGCCATGGGGAGGTCCGGTTTTATTTGTCAAGAAAAATGATGGTACCCTCAGGATGTGTATAGACTATAGACAGTTAAATAAATTGTCCATTAAAAATGTGTACCCCCTACCGTGAATAGACGAATTGTTTGATCAAGTAAGGGGATAACCCGTATTTTCAAAAATTGGTTTGCGAACTGGGTACCATCAGCTTCACATAAAAGGTGAAGACATCCAAAAAAAACTTTCAGAACTCGGTATGGACATTACGGGTTCGTAGTCCTACCTTTCAAACGTACTAACATCCCTGGTACCTTCATATGTCTCATGAACAGTGTCATGCACAAATATTTGGATAAATTTGTGCTAGTTTTCATAGATGACATTCTAGTGTACTCTAAAAGCAAAGAGGAAGACCATGAACACCTACTAATAGTGTTGCAAACACTAAGAGAACACCAACTGTATGAAAAACTCAACAAGTGTAAGTTTTACAAACCAAAGATTCAGTATTTAGGACATGTTATTTAAAAGGAAGGGTTGGCAGTAGACGCAGAAAATGTACAAGCAATTTTAAATTGGCCCGTACCCATGGATGTATCAGAAATCTGTTCATTCATGGGTATTGTTGGATATTATCGCAGATTTGTGGTGTGATTCTCTACATTAGCTTATCCCATTACCTCTTTGCAGGAAAAAGGTGTGAAGTTTGACACATACACTTAGAATTTAACCCAAAATGTTTACGCAGAGGAGAAAATGAATAAATCTAACTAAATGTACATCCAATACTAAAACAATAAAAGTAACAGAGATAAAAAGGGCTAGACAAAAGCCTTGACTAGAAACCAGAGTGCTTACGCATTTTCAAAGAACAGAAAAAGGCCAAAACCCCATTTGCAATTTCTCTTATGAACATAATGAATTTCTAAATGTGTAAATTTTCGTAGATGTTCTATGCTTGATGCAAATTTACTTTAAACCCGATATCAAATAGCAATCACATAAATATGAAAGTAAAATGTTGATAGAACATACCAATAGATCGACTAAAGACAAGCCAAAAATAAACTTAACTTGATTAGCAAAATATATGTGTTGTGGTGCGTTACGGCGATCAATAGGATGCTTCAACCAGTAAAGTCTCCTCATGGCCAGCCAACCAGAAATGTCACACAACCCTCAAGACAACTCTACAATAGTCAACCCAAAGTCAACGAAAGTGAACGTTGTCCAGTCAACAGTCAATGCAGAACAACAACAACAGAAAGTCAACGCAGTAAGGTCAAAGTTCAACGTCCAAACTCAGTTTTTGTGCCAAAAAATGCGGACTGCAGAAATCGAAATTATGGTAAAGTTTGAGGTCAAGTTGACCAAGCGTTGACCAAAGTCAACGTTGATCAAATCTACATTGAAATCCCTAGAACATATCTGAAACCCTAGCTACTGTTTTCCCACATGTGAGAGAAGAGAAGCCTCCAAAATGATGATCGAACCAATCAGACACAAGAGAAATGCATGATGAGTGATGGTGAAAATGACCCCCAAGTTTGACGAATATATATCCATCTGTGAGGGTGTGACACATCTATTGGGGCTCCAAGCCTACATTACAATTATGGCCGACCTTGCACATAAGTGGAATTAATTCAAAATAAATTTTCTACTCATCCGATCACGATGATATTTAGATCGATCTTGCACCTCTTCGAAAGAGGAATCCAATAAAAATATTGGCATCGTCATTTCAGAAGTACAATATGGAGTTTGGACCTAGTTGCCCAAAATTAACACTCCCTCTCAACTAGGGAGAACTCCATCCACCTATGCCATCCAAACATCATGCGTTATCCCACCGTAACTTGATTTGTTGGATTCTTTATTTCAAAATGGTGAGTGACAAAGACATCACTCCTGGCTGACCTGAAGTCAGCTCAGAGTTCTGAAACATCTTATAGGACTCAAAGGATTCTCATACCAACCCGAAGTTGGTTTAACTAACCCGAAGTCAATTGGAGGTATGAAACCTCGCTTGGACTCAAAAGAGTCATATACTAACCTGAATTTAGTTTAACTGACCTAAATTCAGTTGGACATCCGAAACCTTACATGGACTCAAAAGAGTTATATACTAACCTGAAGTTAGTTTAACTGAACCGAAGTCAGTTGGAGTTCTGAAACCTCACTAGAGTTGATCCCAGATCAAGTGATTGGACATGTGCCATCCTAGACATAGAGAGTATAGCAATATCTGATGCATCCATCAGTCTTGCTATCGGTCTATCCACATTTCCCACCTCATTGGTTAATATGAGAGGTACTTCCCATGAGTTTGGTACTCCATGGGTAAGATGCATACGCGGCACAAATTAAAGAGAGGTGAACCAACTCAATATCTTCACGGTGGGGCGGAAGCACACCAACAAGGTTTGGAAAGCCTAGCCCTGTAGTTGCTTGTAGCTCCAAGAAGCTATCCCCAAAGTCCCCTAGAGCTCCCAGAGCTCATCGTCCAACAAGACCCGCAACATAGTGTCATTCCACGATTCTAAGATTCTCATGGAAGGTTAGGAACATGACCTTCCCCAAGGGATTTTTGAGAATATCCACGACCTGCTCATCAGTTCCTATATGATCGAGTCTTACGATGCCTCACTATTCCATATTCAGGATAAAATGGTATCAGATATCAGTATGCTTGGATCGATCGTGGAACACGGGATTCTTCGACAAACGAATCCCTCTCTGGTTATCACAAAGGATAACAGTGGTATCTAGCACATGCTCGAACTGCTCACTAAAGAGCTTTCGAAACCAAGTAGCTTCAAAACAGGCCATACACACTGCAATGTATTCAACCTCAGTGGTGCTCAAAGCCACCGAATTCTGCTTCCTGCTCAAAGCAGACCCAAGTGTGAAGCAACATCCAGATGTTCTCTTGCGATCCACCACACTGCCAGCCCAATCGGCATCAGTATATGCATGGAGTCTCAAAATCTCGACAGTGTATCTCAGCTCATGGTCTATCATGCCCCAGAGACATCTCAAGAGTTTCTTGGCACCAACCTAGTGAATGTTATCAGGATCAACCATGTGTTGACTCAAAGTGTTCACTGCAAAACATATGTCCGGACGAATGTTGACTAAGAACATCAAGGCCCCTATGAGTTGACGATACTCGGTAGGATTTTCTAGCATGGGCCCAACAACGTTTCCACTCAACTTCTTAAATTTTAGCTCCATCAGTGTTGACCCAGACTTACAGTCCACCATTCCAAATCTTTCCAGCAACTTCACAATGTATTTTCCTTGAGAGAGGAAAATCTTGTCAGGTCTCTGCTAGACCTCCAGGTCTAGGAAGTAATGCATCAATCCTAGGTATTTCATCTCAAACTCAGAAGCAAGCTCCCTGTTGCACTGATGAATGAGAGGGTTAGCACCTGTCAGGAAGAGATCATCCACATAGAGAACCAGAATGAGAGGATTTTCTCTATCAACCTTGAAGTAAAGGTTTGGATCATTATTACTTCGAGTGAAGCCCAACTTCATCAAGTAACTAGCTATCCTCTCATACCAAGCCCTGGGGGCTTGCTTCAACCCATATACGATTTTCTTCAACCTACATACATGAGAGTTTCTATCCTAGACTTTGAACCCGAGAGGTTGCTCCACATACAGCTCTTCCTTTATCGAACCATGCAAAAAAACCGTCTTCACATCCATCTGATGAAGGGAAATAATAGATCGGATGGTGGTATATCAGGCCACATGTGCAAATATATCATCATAGTCTACGCCTTCCTTTTGAGAGAAGCCACGGGCAACGAATCTTGCCTTGATTTTTTTTCAGCACTACCATCAGATCCATGTTTGATCTTATAGAGCCATTTCGAGGTGACAACAGCATTTTCCTCCAGTCTCGGAATCATATCCCAGACATCATTATTCATAATGGACTCGTACTCTTCGTGCACAACATCCTTCCAGAATTTATGCTTTACGGCTTCTTCAAAAGATCCAGGCTTAGATTGTACGATTTTATTCATGGCTGCTAGATACCCTTGGTATCTATTCGGCTTCTTACTTTCATGGAATGTCCTCCTTGGGGCCATATGTCTCTCGGCATCTTCGAGATTATCTTGGAGCCATGAGGGTATTCTCTTCATTGAAGGAGGTGGATCAATGAGGTCCATCAGTCTTTCAACATCGGGCACCATCTCATCCTTCGGCTCTTCCTGCTTCCCTGATTTTACATCACGGTCTTCCTCGGAGCTCGGAAGATTTTGAGGGAAGCATATTCATCAAAGGTGACATCGTGGCATATATCCACTTCTCTTTCGACACAACCCTGACATACACTTTCATGATCATTTTTGAATATGAGCATCCCTGTCACCGCCTTCCTTGCTTCGAGAAGGGCTGTGTAATTAAGGTGTCCAAACCTCCGGTGCCATAATTTAGTTTGAAGAATTGTATCATGTCATAGTCCCTAATGGAATTCCTCCAACCTGGTAGAGTGTATCAACTCTAAACCCTCATAAGAGCTTCCTTAAAACTCTTCTTCCAGATGCGTACCTTTCCATCGAAGAATGTCACCTTGAAACCTTTGTCTTCCATGGCCGAAATATACACAAATTTCTTCTTCAAATTGATTAAATAAAATACATCTTGCAAACGAAGGACTTGAGCTTGAGATAAATGGAGGGTCGCAGTCCCTCATCAGGGGAGTTTTGAGGTCTAAAATGAGCCTCCTAAGAAAAATGTACAAAAAAATAAACTTTATAAGAACCAATAGGATTCAAGATGATGATGTCAACCATGGGGGATGATTCACCATTTTCTAAGTAAAAGGGTAAAAAGATTAAAAAATAATAAAATAATAAAACTACTTTTTCAACTCGTATTTTCAACTTTTCTCCCAAAGTTTTTACTCAAATTTCGAGCGGGAGAACTTGTTGGATTTAAAATTTAATTCCTAATCCAAGCAGTACCCATGTTGCATACTTTCGATGGACCCTGCTACATGTAAAATGAGAAATACATAAAAAAACATGATTACAATCATGTTTTTCATGTATTTCTCTTTTTTCGTGTAGCAGGATCCATCAAAAGTATGCAACATGGGTACTTCATGGATGAGGAATTAAATTTTGCATCCAACGAGTACTCCCATTTAAAATTTGTGTAAAAGATTTGGGAGATAAGTTGAAAAAGTAGTTTTTTGTTTTTCCCTCTAAAATTTTATTATGTAATCAAATATTATTTTATTATTTTCACTATTATTTTATAATTTCCTTAGGAGGCCCATTTTAGAGCTCAAAATTCCCCTAATGGTCCCTTTCGTGGGATAGGTGGCATTATCTCCAAGGATAATTTGCAAATAGTTATCCTTCTCAATCAAATCAGAGAGGGCTTCTTTAATACCAGTGAGGTGCCTTGAAGCATCACTGTCAATCAACCAAACATCCAAGGTGTCGGATGGCGATGCAGTAGAGAGGGTAGATACAAGAATGAATTCATTATTTCATTGTCAACAACATTAGATTATTTATACTTGGAATTTATTGACCTTTGAAAGGTTTCCCATTTTCATTATGACCAGAGGGAGCCTTCCTCTTTCCTTTGAACCTATTGTTCCTTTGATTTCCATTCCCCCTGTTGTTGTTGTCATCATCCCCTGGAGAATCCCTTCTATTAGGGAATTCTCTAGAATAGTGGCCAAACTTGTTATATGTGCAACATATTCCTTTCTTTCCTTTGTCCCCTTCTCTTCCATGGTTCCTCAGACCACCATTGTTCTTCTTCTTAGCATGAGCAGTGAAGGCAGCATTACCTTCATTTCTATATCCCATCATTCTTGTCTCCTCTTGAGTGCATCTCGACAATACTTCATCAAAATCAGGAATCACATTATTATTGAGAATGGTACTAATGAATACATGCCATTCAGAGGGGAGACCTCCAAGTGCGGTGAGAACCATTTCTCGATCAGTTATTGTTTCCGCAATGGCAAGAAGGTTATTCCTGATTTCAGCCAAATTCAGAAAATAAGATTGAATGAATTCATCCCTGCCTTTCTTAAGATTATTCAATTGGTTCTTAAAGAAAAGAACTTGATTTTCATTATTTGCCCTAAACATATTATCCAACTTATCATACATCTCCTTAGATGTGCCCAACTCAGAGATGTAGGAAACCAGACTTTTATGGATGGAATCCCGGATGATCAGCTTAGCTTTGATTTCTCCTTTCTTATACTTCGTCTTGGTGGCAACATGAGCAAATGATGAAGGCTCTTGGATTTTACCCTACACATAGTGCATGACCTCTTGATCTTCCAAGACCAAGTCCAAAGACATCTTCCAAGCATGATAGTCAGACTTTCCAGTCCACTTATCATCAGCTTTGAAGCCATTATAATTTTAGGTACCCATAGGTCCTTGACAAATGCTAATTCTTTGGTGGTTGCTCTTAACACAAACTTGGGCTTTGTCTTCACCTTAGCTCTGATCCCATGTAAATTTTTATAGATGTTCTATGCTTGATAAAAATTTACTTTAAACTCGATATCAAATAATAATCACATAAACATGAAAGTAAAATGCTAATAGGACATACCAATAGATCGACAGAAGATAAGCCAAAAATACACTTAACTTGATCGGGAAAATATATGTGTTATGGCGATCAACATGATGCTTCAACCAACAAAGTCTCCTCATGGTCAGCCAACCAGAAATGTCACACAACCCTCAAGACAAATCTACAATAGTCAACCCAAAGTCAAAGAAAGTCAACATTGTCCAATCAACGGTCAATGCAAAACAACAACAATAGAAAGTCAATGCATCAAGGTTAAAGTTCAACGTCTAGCCTCGGTTTTTGTGCCAAAAAATGTGGACTGCAGAAATTGAAATTCTGGGAAATTTTGAGGTCAAGTTGACCAAGCGTTGACCAAAGTCAACGCTAGTCAAAGTTGCTATGAAAACCCTAGAATAGATCTGAAACCCTAGCTGTTGTTTTCCCACGTGTGAGAGAAGAGAAGCCTCCAAAATGATGATCGAACAAATCAGGCACAAGAGAAGTGTGTGATAAGTGATGGTGAAAAGTACCTCCAAGCTTGGCCAATATATATCCATCTGTGAGGGTGTGTGACACATCTGTTGGGGCTCCAAGCCTACATTACAATTCTGACCGACCTTGCACACAAGTGGAATTAATTCAAAATAAATGTTCTGCTCATTCGATCAAGATTATCTTTAGATCGATCTTGCACCTCTCTGAAAGAGGAATCCAATAAAAATATTGGCATCGTCATCTAAGCAGTAAAATATAGAGTTTGGACCTAGTTTCCCAAAATTAACAAAATGTAAAACCGAGAATTTAATGGGAGAGAGGATAGAAAACACTATGTTTAATGTATTGCATTAAGAAGAATTAAACCCATAAATCAAATGTAAAACCTAGAATTTAATGGGACAGAGGATAGCCATTACTCTGAATAATGTAGCATTCAAAAGAATTTAACCCAGAAATCAATAGGATAGAACATATATTATCCAATGCTCTAGTTAACATATCCAAATACCCATGAATCAAACCCAAAAATCGTATGGGGAGAATAACATCTAACAAAGAAACTATTCAACTACATATTGACCAACCAAAAACTACATGGGTGAGTGTCATATTTAAGCAAGAACCTGAATGTTGTATAGAATGAAAATTCTGTAAACCTAGAACTTGAATGCGTAAGTATTAATTATCTTTTTCATAAGGAAAGGGCTAGAAGATTACAAAATTGAACCCAACAATCTTTCACCAGTAACGCTATTAGAAGGGTGAATAACATTACCCAGGTGGCCACACAGTGAAATAAGAGGGTTCTCTTCATGCGTAGGATAAAACCCCACTGTGAGATGGGTATTTCCAAACTAATAAAATCCAAGATACATAACAAAGTGTAAATGAATGACATATATTTACTTGAGATTTCAGTGTCGAGGCTGACTTTGCCATGGGATTTCTCTGCAATGATAAAAAAAAATTATGAGTAAATCTGGAAAGATAATCGAACTAATATACCATACATTTCATGCCAAGAGAAAACGCTAATAAATCACAGCAAAACCCCTTAGCTGTGAGTCAAATGGTGAAGAAATGATCTGCGTAGCTATATACTCCCACAACCAGCATTCTATTAACAAAGAGAGTCGACTTCGTGATGGAATCGAGTTACCATGGCACCATGAACTCGATGTCCAGGTCTGCGCTAATGGAAACACAACTTCCTCAAGCCTGACGACCGCAACTCTGTGAGTGAAAGGTAGAAATGAGGAAAGGTAGGGTAGGTAAACCCTTAAGGTTTTAGGAACTCCTATAGATCGTAGATCTTTTTCCAATAGATCTCAGCCATCCCTCCATGGCATTGAGAATGAAGAATGCCAGGTGAGGAGACAGACTAGCACATGGCCTTCGACAAATGGTAAAGTCTGGATTGAGACACGTCATAAGGAGGGTACACTTCATGTAAGTGTGAAATGAGCCTTCACTTCAAACCATAGGAGGACTATACATATGTTGAATATTTAGAGTAAGGGTATAGAGTATAGGTAGAGGTTAATGTAGCTTAAGGATAAAGGATATAGGTAGAGGTTAAAATAGGTAATGGTATGGTAGAAGTATTAACCTATAGGTAGTGCATGTAATTAAATAAAGAGTTAGGAGTTCTTCAAACTTACTAAGTATCAAAATTACGAAGGACTATAATTAGATGTGTAATGGTTAGGGAACCATTATAACCTTAGTGTATATGAAATTAACTAGGAAGATATGAGTTCTCCAACCTTAATTAAATATCAAACTTATTTAATATCTTAAGATGGTTGGGGAGGACTAACGATTATTAAACGCAAAAAGTGATACGAATTTTTTTTTTGGGGATAATACAAGTGGTATATCAAGTTGTCCAAAAGTGTTGGGGAGATGTTAAGTGGTATCAGAGCCCGAGTTAAAACATTGGGCTTATAATTGTTTTAAAAAAATGATCAGTTGCATATTATGGTTTATTAATGCTAATGGTTTAATGTGCATCATATATAAGATGCAGTCAAAATTACAGAGAAGAGCTATACGTGGCACTGGGAAATGGTTCAGCTAAGGACTAGAAATGAACATTTACTACAAGCTAGCAATGCACAAGAGAGGTTGATAAGAGAATTAACCTTTAAATCCAATCATCAAGAAGGAGAACAAGAAAAACTGAAAAGAAAAAATGAAAAAAGAAGAAAAATTAACAAGCTCAGAGAAGTCTGAAAGTGGGGAAGATTATGGGAAATTAGACTATAAATCCAAAAGGAGGAAGGATTTGCAAGGGGAATTCTGCAAGATAAAGCCTTAGACCTTTGACAGATAAAAAGAAGAGGATGCGAAAGCCTAACTCCTGAATATGGTGAAATATTTTCAAGTATATGAGTATGGAAGCAATCTAAAGGCAAGGCTGATAGTTTAACAATTGCAAGATAAAGCCATGCTCTGGTGGGAGGAGACCAAAATTATACACTTGCTCGATGAAAAGGCAGTCTCATGGGAAAAATTCCAAGAGAAGTTTAAATCTCGATATCTCAGTGAAAGGTATTATGATGACAGGGCTAAAGAATGTCATGAGCTAAGGCTGGGGCAATTCACCATAGACGAATTTGTGACAAAATTCAAAAATTTACTTCACTATGTACCGTACATAAGAGAAGAAAAATAAAAGGTACTAAGATTCTTAAATTTCTTACCCGCGATTTACAAAGAACGAATTGAGTTTGATAACCCGAAGACTATGGACGGAGCTATTAGAAAAACTCGACTGTGCTATCAACAATTTAAGGGCCCGAATGATAACTTGAAACACTTGTAGAATAAGGAAAATGGGAAGGATGAAACAAGCTCAAAAAGACCCAACCCAGCCTATCTGAAAATTTTGGCAGACCACCAGCGGAAAAAATTCAGTAAGGGTGGGGAAAATCAACTAGCCCATTCTCACACGGGATCCAAGCCCATGGAAGGGAATAACAAACGAGATGCATTGATAAAACCCAAGGAACTACTTAAATGCTAGGGGGTGTGGAGAACCTCACATGTTGCGGGACTACCCACACAAACCCCATGCTATTCAAAATATTCAAGCAGTGCACAAGGCAACTATAATGAAAGATGTCGCCAGGAGCATTTCCAGAATCAGCGCCGCATTAGAAGACCGATGGGCTTAACATCAATCAACCATGATTATAATTGAAGGGATTGTTTCCAACCAACCTATATCTATTTTAATTGATCTTGGAGTTAGTCTAAGCTATATTAGTCCACACAATGGAAAAATGTAAACTGCAGATAGAAAAATTTCAACACTCTTGGCTGGTGTTAAAGGTAACCCATAAATTGCATAAGTGCCCTGTAAATATGAATGAGTATATCACAGATCTGAATCTGAATATCCTTCCCTTATGATCTTATGACTTACTAGTTGGTATGTATTGACTGGAACAACAGAAAGTAGTAAATTTCTTCGAAAAAATATTAAATTTCACAAATGCACTAGAATAGTCAATTGTAGTAAAAGGGAAACCAAAACTTGTGTCTATTAGACAAATTTCTGCATTATAGTTAAATCGGACAAGGAGGAAGGGATTTCTAGTGTATGCAGTACAAATTGAAGATTTGGGACAGCAAGCCGAAAATGATCTTATAGAAAACTTACCAGTAATTAGGGACTTTCAGGATGTATTTCCTGAAGAAATCCCTCAGCTTCCCCCTCAGAGATATATTGTTTCTCTATTGCACTGGTACCAGGAGCCACCCCAGATTCCCGAGCCCCATATAAAATGAGTATAGTGGAACTGCTAGAATTAAAAATTCAGTTACAAGAACTGCTAAAAAAAGGATATATCAGACCAAGTGTGTTGCCATGGGGAGCTCTGGTTTTATTCATCAAGAATAAGGATGATACCCTCAGGATGTGTATAGAATATAGACAGTTAAATAAATTTACCATAAAAAATCGGTACTCCCTACCGCGAATAGACGACTTGTTTGATCAAGTAAGGGGAGCAACCATATTTTCAAAAATTGATTTGCGAACAGGGTACCACCAGCTTCGCAAAAAAGATGAAGACATTCACAAAATAATTTTCAGAACTCGGTATGGACATTACGATTTCGTAGTCCTACCTTTCAGACTCACTAACACCGCGGCTACCTTCATGTGTTTCATGAACAGTGTCCTGCACAAATATCTAGATAAATTTGTGCTAGTTTTCATAGATGACATTTTGGTGTACTCTAAGAATGAGGGGAAACACCAGGAACACCTACGAATAGCGCTGCAAACACTAATATAACACCAACTGTATTCAAAACTCAATAAGTGTGACTTTTACAAACCAAATATTTAGTATTTAGGACTACTGCTCCAATCCTAAATTTTTTTAATCCAACAAAGGACTTTACTGTGCACTGATGCTTACATAGAAGGACTGGGAGGAGTATTACTGCAAGACAATGCGGTAATACCCTGATTCTAGAAAGCTGAAAAAACATGAGCAAAATTATGCAGTTTATGACTGAGAGTTAGTTGTTGTCATACATGCATTAAAAATGTGGCAACATCTGTTGGGTAAGAAATTTGAGTTAATGACTGACCATATTAGTTTGAAATGTTTATTTAGTCAGCAGGATTTGAATGCAAGGAAAACGAGATGGTTAGCTTTCCTTAGCGAGTTTGATATGGAAATCAAACATATTAAAGGAAAATAAAACTGAATTGTTGATGCTTTAAGTAGACACTCTCATCAAATTGGGTCTTACATAGGTAGCGGTGCAAAAAGAAATTTTGAATAACATGTTCAAGAAGTTCAGTCACAAGGCCCCCGATATTTGGAATTGCAGAAAAAATACAACAACCCAGAATTCCGGGATGTACCATGAATCTGAAAGGCTTAATCATTTATCATCAAATGTTGTATATTCCTAAGATACCTAATTGAAGCAAATTATTATGGATGAATACCATGAGAGACCTTATTCAGGTCATCCGGGTTACCAAAATATGGTGACAACTTTGCGAAATCATTTGTTTTGGCCCAGAATGAAGAAAGAAACAACTGATTACCTGGCAAGATGTTTAGAGTGCCAACAAGTCAAGGTAGAGCATAAACACCCCACAAGGTTTCTAAACCCCCTTCCGATTCCAGAATGGAAGTGGAAAGTGATGTCCATGGATTTCATAACAGGACTACCTCAGACTAAGTATCAGCATGACTCCATTATGGTAGTAGTGTACACGCTAACAAAGGTTGCACATTTTGTTCTGGTGCAATATACCTTTGGGGCAGCACAAGTGGCCAAAGTTTTTATGAAGAAATTTTTTAAACTTCATGGCATACCAAAGACGATCATCTCTAATAGGGATGCAAATTTCACATCCACCTTCTGGAAGACACTGTTTGGAGGAATGGGAAAAAAACTGAATTTCAGCACAACTTATCTTCCCCAGACCCATAGACGGACTGAAAGAACAAATCAAATTCCAGAGGACATGCTTCGCATGTATGTTATGGATAGACCCACCAAGTGGGAGGATTTTCTACATTTCATAGAATTTGCATACAAGAACAGTTATCAAACCTCTATGAAGATGAATCCGTTAGAGGCTTTATATGGAAGAAAATTCCATACTCCACTTAACTAGAGTCAACCAGAGGAAAAACTGGTACTTGGACTTGAGGAATTACATGAAATGGAACAAACAATATGGAAAATTCAACAGAACATCAAAGAATCTCAAGACTGCTAGAAGAGTTATGCAAATAATAGAAGAATACAAAAAGAGTTTAAGATTGGGGATCATGTGTAATTGAGGATAAAACCTCACAAGAGCACCCTTCACACCGGTAGTTGTGCTAAGTTAGCACCCCGAAACTGCAAGCCCTTTGAGGTTTTGGAACGAGTTGGCCCAATAGCATATAAATTGGCTCTACCTAGTCATGTTAGAGTTCATAGTGTTTTTCATGTTTCATTGTTAAAAAAATATGTTCATGATCCTTCTCACGTGGTTGAATGGGCTTTGATATAGGTGGAAACATAAGGGGACTTTTTTCTGGAACCACTTCATATATTGGGACAGGAAGAAACCGTGCTCTGGAATAGAACAGTAGCTCGGGTGAAAGTGCAGTGGAAGCACTTTACACCCGAAAAGGCTACATGGGAGCGAGAAGAATGCATGAAATAATATTTCCGGCGTTTTTCAAAGAATAACACAAGTTATTTAATAGTGTTTTTACTTTATTGGGGGACTATGTAATACCCTTGATTTACAACTATTATGTTTTATTTAGATAGGACAAATACTATGTGGACCTATGGAACAATTGTGTCGTTGGAGGAAATATTAAATTTTAATTAATAATTTTTTAAGAAAGTTGTATCAATTTTGTAAAGGAAGAGTAACAGAGAGATCTAAAAATTCTTATCCATGAGGATAAGATAGAATTTCATACTTTCCCAAATTCTCCAAGAAAAAAATATTTGGAGAGAAATAAATGAATTAAATAAATAAAAATTAGATAGAAGAAAATACCTAATAAATCCTCAATAAATGGTAAAGTTACTGGGAAAAGGTAAGAAAAAACAACACTTTGGAAAAGCGAGTGTTAAAACAAACTTTTGTGGAAAAAATAAAAATAAAAACCTAGGCTATGGAAAACAACACCCCAAAATAATGGCACGTCGTTATGGAAACATGTTGGGGAAATTTGGATTACAAGTGCCTTCACTTGTTTGACAAGAGGTTGTCAACACTAGGGAAAATAGATCTCTTCTCAGGGGAGAGCTCTAAAGAGAAGCTCTTGGTTGAGAGGAAAATCCTCTTTACAAGTTGGTATGCAGCATGTAGAAATATTTATATTTAAATTCTTGTGTATTAGTAATGACTAGATACATCAATTTTTCTAAGTTTAATAGACAAATTCTACTTTTGAATAAGTGATAAATGTTATATTGAACAAGGGTGGAATGGTTAAGTATGTTAGTTTCCTTATGCTGCGTCAGTACTGTGTACAGTTGAATTATGTACAATATATATATATATATATATATATATATATATATATATATGGTAGTTTCCTTATGCTCCGTCAATACTGTGTACAATTGAATTATGTACAATAGATTAATATATATATAAACCCAAGTAGGTTTGTGAACAGGTGGTAAATTCAGTATATATTCATATATGTACATAAGTAAAAATAAGATATCCTTTATAACGGATACAAGGGATAATAATCAATGTCTCTAGCAAAAGACTGTGACCATTAGTCATTAATTTAAATAATAATCACAGTCACACTGCCTTGAGGGTAAAAGGTCAGTTAGGTACACTAAAACATGTTGGTGTTAGAAAATATTAAAACAAATCTATTGCTGGAATGAAACTTAGAGGCTAATCTAAGACAAATCTAGCTATTGAAAAATGGTATTATTTCAATTCTCTCGAAAAAATAAATGAAAACTGAGAATTCCACCTCTAATCTATTGTGAGAATTACAAAGTAAACTATGATTTAATTCTTAAGCAAAGTCCGTCTAGATACTATGGCAACAGAAAGAAGTAAATGCATGATACAATATGGAAAGAAGTTGTGAGTTGCATTTAAGAATAAAATTAAAAAATTCATTTAGCATTTAATAAAAACTAAACCAATAGATTCCTATTATCAAAGAGAATTCTGAATCATTTGAATTTAGTAAAGATAACAACGATATCAAAGAGGAATGAATCACATAACATTTGGAGGTATTCCAAGATAGATGAAAACTAATAGTTTTATTAATATAACATGAGAAGTCTGACTCGAAATGCATATGAATCCCTCACAGAAAAATATGAGGAAATGTAATTCAGATCTAGAATACATATCGAGTTATCAAGATATGAAAAAATAACATTGTATGTCCTTAATTTTAGACAATCATCTCTATAAGACTGTGTTATAAATTAGGAAAAGTACATTACAAATGTTTATCAAACTCAGAGGCCACTTATGGCACAAAAACCAAAATAAATAAGCTACAATAGCATTCTCCTAATCTAATTAAACCTCAAATATTTTCCAGAAGTAGAGCCATGGTAGAACAACGTACTACCAACTTGAGAAAGGACGCAATTGGTAAGTATGGGCAATGAGGGAACAATGAATTTAATGTAGACCTAAAAACATCAGAGTCATACCTGTAAGAATAAGAAATGTGAAAATTAGAATGAGCCAAAGGGACAATATTAAATCAAAAACATTATTGTGTAAGGGACAAGGGGATACCTTACATGAACACATTGTCATGATGTGGCTTGCTCCACCTATGCATACCAGACAAACAACATTGTGAGTGAAAGAATACTCCAGCAAAGTAAATAAGAAAAAGAAAAAATTAGAAACCCATAAATTTCCCAAGGTATAGGAATTACCTGTGGAAGAAACGCGAGGGTAGCTGTCATTCTCATCGCCCTCAAATTATTGATCTGGTCAAAAGGTTCAACCTGGGTGGAAAAAACCCAATAGTATAAACTCAGAAATTAACCGAGAAATTTTATGTAGAGGATAAAATGCATAAATATAACTAAACATATAGCCAATACTAAAACAATAAAAGTAACAAAGGAAACAAGGACTGGACAAAAACCTTGACTAAGAACCAAAGAGCTTACACATTTTCAAAGAACATAAAAAGGTAAAATGCCATTCACAATTTCTCTTATGAACATAACGAATTTCCAAATGTAAAAACTCAGAATTTAATGGAACAAAGGATAGCAAATACTCTGCATAATATTCAGGAGAATTAAACCCATAATTTTAATGGGTAAAATAGATATTATCAAATTCTTTGGCTGACATATCAAATGCATAACAATAAAACCCAGAATCACATGGGTAAAACAGAGATTATCTAATTCTCTAGGTAATATATCAAATTCTCAAGGATAAAATCCAGAAATCGAATGGGGAGAATATCTCCTTACCAAGAAGTTATTTAACATATCAAATGCATAGTGCCTAACCCAGAATTTCTTGGGTGGATGTCATATTTAAACCAAAACATGAATGCTATATAAAATATGTAAACCTAGAAATTGAATGCATAAATATGATTACCTTTTTGCTAAAGGAAAGGGCCAGGGGATTACCGAATTAAACCCCATAATATTTCACCATTAACGTTGGGAGAAGGGTGAAGAACATTTCCCAAGTGACTAGATCCAAAATACATATCAAGTTGTACAAATACACAAAAATAGCATTGTACATCCTTAATTTTACATAGTCATATGTGTAAGGTTGTGTTATAAATAAGGAAAAATACATTACAAACGTTTATCAAACTTAGAGGCCATTTATGGCACAGAAACCAGAATATAGAAGCTACAGTAGCAGTCGCCTAATCTAATTAACCCTCAAATATTTGCCAGAAGGAGAGCCATGGCGGAACAACGTACTACCAACCCAAGAAAGGACGTAGTTGGTAAGTATGGGCAATAAGGGAACAATGAATTTAATGCAGACCCAAAAACATCAGAGTCATACCTGTAAGAATAAGAAATGTGAAAATTAGAATGAGCCAAAGGGGCAATATTAAATCAAAAACATTATTGTGTAAGGGACAAGGGGATACCTTACATGAACACATTGTCATGATGTGGCTTTCTCCACCTATGCATACCAGACAAACAACATTGTGAGTGAAAGAATACTCTAGCAAAGTAAATAAGAAAAAGAAAAAATTAGAAACCCAAAAATTTCCCAAGGTATAGAAATTACCTGTGGAAGGAACGTGAGGGTAGTTGTCATTCTCATCACCCTCAAATTATTGATCTAGACAAAAGGTTAAACCTCGGTGGCGAAAACCCAATAGTATAAACTCATAAATTAACCCATAAATTTTATGCAGGGGAGAAAATGCATAAATCTAACTAAACATATAGCCAATACTAAAACAATAAAAGTAACAGAGATAACAAGGGCTGTGTTAGTCTCCTATACCAATAGGTGTCATTTTTCATGATTGTCTAGATTGAACTATGGAATATGTTCAAACCTTTTCTTGAGCAAAGGTGTTCCATATTCTTGAAAAAAACCAAAAAATCAAAAATTTTAAAAAATGTAAAGAGGGTATACCCTAAAAGAAAAATCAAAGGGTAAGAAAAATAAAATGGTCAAAAAAGTGAAAGAAATGAACCCCAAACAAAAATAGACCAAGGAAAGTGTGCAAATCCAAATGCCACTACTATTTCATTTTTGTAAATAAGCAATTGTGTGCAGCTTGTCAAACTTCTGCCACAATTTATGAAGAGTCAAACTGTTTAAACTTGACTTATTCATATTTCAATTTCATGTTATAGAATAGAGAATAAATATCTGACCAAACAGTTTAATCTTGGCATATAAGTAGATAGGTAGAGTTATTAAAAGGTGCTCAACAGTTTAATCTGAGCCCTTGGATGTGATAAGGGTAGAATTAGATAGATTTGCCTTGTAAAAAGAAAAAATGTTGATAAGGGTTTGCAAGTCTAAATGCACCCTAATAAAGAAGAGAAAATGGTAGTGTCAAGTAGATAGGGTAGGTAGATGGTGCTGCAAAGTGTTATCTGATGAATGATGCTGCTACATGTTTTTGATCCTTTACTTCATCACAAATACTGAAGCAGGAAATACAGTGGAAAATCACAGAAAGCAAAGTCAAAATCATTAACTTCCTACATCACTTTCTCCCTAAGTTTTACTAATTTCCCCCAAAGCACTAAGGTATTTGGAGATCAAAGGGGCTCAAGGCATTTCCTTGACTTCTGGAGGGACCGGACCCTCGGCCTAATGATCAAAAAGACCTAAGTACTTGAGATAATTCATCATTATAATCATTCATCTTTAACCTTTTCCTAAGTAAAATCTCATTTTGCTTAGGAAAATAATGCAAAATTCCATAAAAATCCCTCAAAATAACTTACTATTCTAAGTTTAAGTATTGGAGATGAGATATGGCAAGTTACTTCAGAAATTGTCACTTTCTTAGATGTGCAAAGTATTTTGAGTTGTCTTTGTCCCTTTGTCATATTAACATTTAACTCTATTTACTAAATCCCTAGTGAAATGCCCTATCATAAGTATATAACTCCTTGTATATAAATATCCAAAAACCCCTCTATTATAAAGTTTAGCCAAAGTATTTATTTCCCCGTGCATTCAAATAAAAACCCACTATACAAGCCCTTTGGTTAAATATATCGTTATATATACTCCCGCCCTTATGGTAAATTAATTATATCGGTTAATTTATCATATAATAAAAAAACATATATGAGAAAATCTTTAAACATATGATATATATGTTTAATACAAAAAGAATAAACCCGAAGTTTTATTTTTAAAACCAAAACTTCGGAAAGATCCTCATGCCACCGTGGCCCATCCACTTGGCATCTCACCCAACGAAACCCCGCCGCGACCCCTATTTCCATTATAATTATGGGATTAATTAGTTATCAGTACTAATTAATAACCTTTCCTCCACCAATCATGTGCCACCCGGGATGATTAATTAAACGCTAATTATGTCGGGCCCGCGTGATAACCACCCCACTATCTCTCCGTCCTTTCAACCGTTGGATCGCCCCTCCACAAATCTAAGGCTAATACTCATTCCGCTAGCCATCCAATGTCAGAACGTTAACGCGCGGGGGCTTGGTGGTATTTGACTAGTATTCCGTCCACGTGTCAATACTCCAATGGAATCGCTCCCTCCGCGCTCAATACAACCTTTGTCCACAAGCGGTGCGGGGACTAACCGCTTACCGCCCGGCCCCCCACCACACGTCAGCCCGTACTAAAGTGACGTCACTCCTCGAAAAACTACAAACCCCTTTTTGACTTTGGAAATAAAACAAATTTTCGTGTTTTTATGTCATTTTCATCATTTGAACGCGACTGCGCTTTCCGCTACGAATTTCAAATTTCCACTGAAATCTACTGTTCTATTTGATTTCGCTCCAGAATTCCGCCAAACCTGTGTTCAAGCATCCTCCTGCTACCGCCTGATACCTGTTAAAAGCCAACTTTCCTCCAAGAACAGGTATTTATCCTATAGCGCTTCGAACTTCAAAAGAAAGTCTGTTTTCCTTGTTTTCCACTGGATTAGTGATTAAATCTTATCACTGAGATCATTCTCTGAGGTTTAAAACTGTGAATTGTTCCCCCGCACCTGCAATTGTGCCAATTTCCCTCATTAAAATTGAAATCGCGCCCGGGCAGTGAAGAAAACCCAGAAACTTCCGTTTTGAATCCACAAGAACCAAAATGGAAGCCCCGACAGCCCTGAATGTGACTCCATTGAACGCCCCCCACAGAGAGTTAGAATATTTGCCTTTAGTAGATAAAGATTTTCAGATTAAAGACTTGCATTTTGATGAAAGCCCCCTTCTGAGTTATTGTCGCTGCAGAGATGATTACTCGAAAGGGCAAGATGTCATTGGGTTATGGGAATCCAATCTCCCAAGATATCTCATCCCCTCAGTCATTAATTTCCCAGAAATTATCCACTATTGCCATTCTAACTATGATCCCACTCAGAGAGCTGTAATATCCCCTGACCAGAGTGTTATTTTCCCCATTACTCCCCAGGCTATCAATGCAATGCTGCATTTTGAACCAGATCAAGAACTAGCATCATTGTCTATGGAAGAACTGATTGAAAAGTCTAATCAATTAACCCCAGAAAAATTGGAGTCCATTTGTCAGAATTTTATGTTGCCTGAACATCAACCTAAGGGATCTCCTCCCTATGGTTTTTATTATTTCACTGAATTGGGAAGGCTCATCCTAAATATGATATCTTTTGTCTTAGGTTTCAAAACAAGTGAATATGTTGATGAAATAACCTTGGTTTTACTGTCTATCTTTACTCCTGGGAAACCTCCTGCAGTGAAATATGACTATGCCTCTTTCATAGCCAATAAGATCCATGACCAGTTCATGAGGCTAGATGATGAGAAAGTTTTTAAATATTCCTCAGTTATTTATCATCTCATTATCTACTATCAATCAGAGAAGTTCCCTTTCCCTGTTAAAAAGCTTGATGCCAAGGGAAACCCTAGGTCAGTTATATTTTGGTCTCCCATAATTCATTCTTCCTATGATTCTCCATATTCCTATACTGAGTTCATCGATCTTTTTGTATATCTTGCAACTACCTTGTTGACAGGAATCCCTCCTCCAAGACTCAGTAATGAAATCAAGAAGACCTTGCAGCTTTCCAGGACTTATAAAGTTGGAGATTGGTATTTATATCAAAACCATTCAGTCATCAGAATCTATGGATGTGAATTACATCCATTCAAGTTGCCAAGATATGTGCCCATGAGAATTTTTGCCTTGGAATATTTCAGGCAAATGAATAATTCAGATGTAATCCATTTTTGTAGTGTGAAGAAGAAAGCCCAACTAAGGATCAAAAGTCAATTAGGTCCTTTCATCTGCAACTCTAGGGAGGCCGAGCAAGAAGCAGAACTTATATTACAAAACCATTGCAAGTTCCAAAGAAGTTTCCGTTGGACTCCTTATGATCCATTTGGTTTTATTTGTGAAAAAAGAATGAAGAACAAGTCATCCCCATATATTCACCACAGGATTCCTGATATAGAACAATATGCTAACCAAGATGAATGCGTTGAAGGGACACTAGTTGAGGAAGAAAGTGAAGCAGACAAAATGAACAAAATTATGAAAGATCTTGAGAAGAAGTATGACCTAGAATCTTGTGGTCAAGTGCAGGTACCTCACATTGGCACTTCTTCAGCAGCAAATCTACAGCAGAGATTACAAGAAAGCAGTTCACCAGTTGCAGCAGAGTCAAAAGGCAAAGGAAAGGAACCTGAGATACAGGTCATCGAAACTTTAGTCATGGCAGAGAAACCTCAAAACTCCAGAGCACCTGATCAAACACAAGTTTCTCCCACTCAGTTAAAACATCCTGAAGTTTCAGAATTACAAACTCCATCCAACATGGAAATAGGAAAGAAAAGGCAGGTTCCAGATACTACTCCTCCTAAAGAGTCCTCAGGAATACATCAAGCCAGAAAACATAAACCAGATCCACTTCCAGATGTGGAAATCATTGATGAAATATTTGATGATGGAAGAGAAGACAGTCAACTAACTGGCACAGTTAGTGAAACAAACACAGGACAGAAAGGAAAAGCTTTGCAAAAGCAGTTGAGTACAGAGGTATCCTCTTTCAGACCACCAAAAACAGATACAGGGGATATAAAAAGAACCTTCATTAATATAAAGGCAAAGAATGATCCATTAAGAATGAAAGTGTATGATCAATATCTGAAAATGGCTCCACAGAATCAGGAAAGGTTAATGTCAACATTTGACATTTCACAAGGCAAAATGATAATGAGCCACTTCAAGTCCAAGGTACCAAAACCCATGACAGCAGCTGATTATATTAGAACAAATTTTGAGGTCCTGGCAAAGGACATTCATCCTTTGGACCAGATAGAGCTGCATAAACAAACTGGGGAAATGGTGTATTCCACTCTTACTAATAAGGCCATGGCATCCATAACGCTGCAAGATTCTTTAAATAACACAAGCGCCCAATTGCAAATTGAAAAGGCCTCTTCTCAGGCCAAAGATAACAGAATAAAGTCTTTGGAAGACATAATCATCAGCTTGGGTCACAACCCCAAAGATATTAAAAGCATTGAGGCACTAATAAAGAAGAAAGATGATGACATAGCTGCACTGAGAAAGCAGTTGAAATTTCCAGCCTCAAGGCACCCCCAGACCCAAGAAGTTTTGAAGGGAAATTCACAAGAAGAGGTAATGGAGTTGCTCTTAAAGGTGACTGAGCAACTAAGTGAAACAGAGAAGGAATTGGAACAAGCTTTATAGGAAAAGGAAGCTATCATGCAGGCATCCACCACAGAAGCTACTACAACCACAGGTACTACAACAGCAAAGCAACAAATAGAGCTAGCGCAGGTAAACACTTCTGGTTTAAGTTCTGATGAGTTGATAAAACAAATGGAAAGTTTACAATTAAGAGTCACAGAACTTCAAACCACAAAGTTACAATTAGAAAATTTGGAGCAGAAGTATGATACATCTAAGAAGACAGTTGCTGATAATACTAGGGAAATTAAAAGATTGGACAAATTAGTTAAGGCTTTAGAAAATGATCTTTCATTAGAGAAGCCTTTGAAGGAAATAAATGGAATTCTTTGGGACAATATAATTGAATTAATAAAAAGTATTTGGCCCTCTATTCAAGCAATTTTTGAACAAAATGACCTGATTAAAATAGCTCAGGAAGAAATAAACAGAACTAGAGATGAATTGAGAGGTAGACCTGAGCAGGCCAATCAACTTATTCAATTTTTGAATACCCGAACTAAGCAACAGCTTGCAGTGTTAGGAATTGAAGACAGGACTGGCACTATTTTGATGATAAAAAGAGTTTTCATCAAAAGAACTTTTATGCAGAATTTAGAAAGGAAGTGTTCAGATATTTTGGCTGATATTAATGATTTCAGAGAAAAATTTCAAGTTTTGTTGGACAGTGGGTTACCCAGTCCTATGCTCACAGAAGACCAGATAATGGACCTGGAAACCTATGTTAAGAAAATAGATATCCATGCTCAAAATACAACTGCTTGTTCTATCAGTTTGCCAGAAACAACGTTGCCAACAGGGAGAAATCTTTATGACAGGTTGAAGAATTTATTTCATCTTGAACATGAAATAAAGTATTTGTTCCCTGATCAGCCTACTTTTTACAAACTCACAGAAGCCGATGAGACATTGAGAAAACTTAAAAGGACTATAATACCAGAAGATCAATGGTGGAAAGACCTATTGGAAATTCTATGAAAATTATCTTCAGGATGAGAATTTTATCTTTTTACTATTGCGTAAAGGATAAAAATGAGCACAGATGAAAGAGTATCAGTTAAACAGGTTAAAGAGTATCCGTAAAAGACAAAGAGTATCAAACAAGCAAAGAAATTACTCCAAGGGACAGCATCGAGCTCTATTCCAGCACTTACCTCCAGCACATCCGCCAAATGAGGAAACAGCACACCGGCAGTTACATTTTATTCTATCTACGAGACCATTTGTCTCCTTTTTTATTGTAAATTATTTATTAGTCACCCTAAGTTAAGGGCTAGGTTAGTGTGAGATAGTTTCAATTATTTTTTGTATAAATAAACCCTCAAAGAGAGTATTGAGGGTGGATTCTATTACTTTGCTGTAACATTGAGATTTTCAGAATAAAAGCATTTTGGAGAAGTTTATTCGTGGCTTACTGGATGACAATTTGAAGCTCAGGACTTTTTGCAGGATTCATGTGTTGGACTGCAGTTCAATAAGTTTTTCTACCCTTTGTCTTAAGTTTTATATCATTTTATAATATCATTATGTCCATTTCTGAATAATTTACATAAAGGATTGAATTAGAATTTACTTAATTGTACTCTGATTTCAAAACAAACTCTTGGATCTATAACTAGCCTAAAACCTTCTAAGAACAAAGATAAATTATAAAGAGAGAGCCCTCTCTGGATGCAGATTGGCTAGATTCTGCATTCGAAGGTTGGTTTTTGGTTACCTCGGGTATACTTTCCTTTTCCACAACTTCTAGGAAAACCTGAGTGATAACAGGCTGGACAAAAACCTTGACTAGGAACCAGAGTGCTTATGCATTTTCAAAGAACAAAAAAAGGTAAACCCCATTCGCAATTTCTCTTATGAACATAACGAATTTCCAAATGTAAAAACTCAGAATTTAATGGAACAGAGGATAGCAAATACTCTGCGTAATATTCAGGGGAATTAAACCCAAAAATTTAAAAGGTATTTAAACAGAGATTATCAAATTCTCTACTTAACATATCAAATGCATAACAATAAAACCAAGAATCACATGGGTAAAACAAATATTATTCAATACTCTGGGTAGTATATCAAATACTCAAGGATCAAACCAAAAAATCGAATGGGTAGAATAGCTCCTCACTAAGAAGTTATTTAACATATTAAATGTGTAGTGTCTAACCTAGAATTTTGATGGGTGGATGTCATATTTAAACCAAAACCTAAATGCTATATAAAATATGTGAACCCATAACTTGAATGTGTAAATAGGATTACCTTTGTGCTGAAGGAAAGGGCTAGGGGATTACCAAATTAAACCCCATAATATTTCACTAGAAACGTTGGGAGAAGGGTGAAGAACATTGCCCAAGTGACCACACAGTGAAAACAGAGGATTCTTCCCCTGCATAGGACAAAAACCCACGGTGAGAGAGGGTATTTACAAATTAATGAAACCCAAATATACATAACAAAGTATAAACGAGTGATAGAGAGAGATTTACGTGAGATGCGAGTGTCAAGGCTGACCATGTCATGGAATTTCTCTGCAAATAGAAAAAACAAAATAAATTAGGAGTAAATCTAGAAAGATAATCGAACCAATACAACCATACATTTCATGCCAAGAGAAAATGCCGAGAAATCACAAAAAAACCCATTACCTGTGAGCCAAATGGTGAAGAAACGCACTGCGTAGCAACTAATTCCACATCCAACATGCTATTAATGCAGAGAGGCAACATCGTGGTTGATTCAAGCTATCGTGACACCATGGATTCGATGTGTAGGTTTGCACTATGGTAGCACAACTCCCTCAAGCCTAACGACCACAACTCTGTGAGTGAAAGGTCGAAATGAGGAAAGGTAGGGCATGTAAACACTTAGGGTTTTCGAGACTCCTGTAGACCATAGATCTTCCTCCAACAGATCTTAGCCATCCCTCCACGGCATTGAGAATGGCGAAGGCCACATGAGGAGGAAAAACTAGCACATGGCCTTCGACAAATGCTGAAGTCTAGAGTGAGACACGTCATAAGGAGGGTACACTTCATTTAAGTCTGAAATGAGCCTTCGTATAAAGCCATAGGAGGACTATACGTATGTTGAATATTTAGAGTACAGGTATAGAGTATAGGTAGAGGCTAATGTGGCTAAGGATAAAGGGTATAGGTAAAGTTAAGGTAGGTAATGGTATGGTAGTGCATGTAATTAAATAAAGAGTTAGGAGTTCTTCCAACTTAGTAAGAAAAAAAATTACTAAGGGTTATAAGTTGTTGGCAATATGATTCTTATGTCTTAATATGTTGTCCTTGATGGCAAATCTTTGGTAAAAGATGGAGTATATGTCTTCTGGAGAAGCTCAGTAGTCTATCTGAAGAAATGTGTAATATCCAGCAGAAGATTGGTTACAAATCATATAGTAGGTTCTATACGCGGGTTTGTACATGCCAAGTCACGTATACACGCTGATAAGAACGATCCAAGTCGTGTATGCCTTTTGTGCTCTAAAAAGATGATACCAGGGGGCATTACCATGGTATTAGCCCACATGATTGAATGCTATGTCATCTATTTGAAGTTGTGTGGTTTTGGCTCATGGTATTGGTAAAGGCTAAATCTATATAAGGAGAAGAAGATCATAGTGCAAAAGTGTGCAGGTGTCTAGGAATTGAATGAATACTTCACTCTGGAGTATATTTGCATGGAATGGGTTACAATTTATTGATATATCTGAAATAATAATGCACCTATGAATACAATGATGGATAAGGATCTCTAGACCTGAAATGACAATGTATTTTCTAGATCTGTTTATGAAATGTTTAGATCTGTGATCCGACGAATGTTTGCTGAAGTGAAGGGTAAGATCTGAGCTGATTATCTATTCTGAAGAGTTGCGCTGACCTGTAATGTATGCATATCTATACGAAGGTTTGTCTCTGTAAAAGCGCATATATATGCAGGTTCAGTTAAGCAAAAGTACGTATAAGATCTATGGTTTTGTTGAAGTGTGCAGAAATAAATGTCTGATTTGTTTTGTTGTTTTACTGGTGTCTGTCAGTGGTGTCTTCATACAGATCTGGGTTGTTTGAATATTGATTATGCTTCGAGTTGAATATGATTAAAGACCAGTGGTTGGTTGGTTGATTTATGATTTAGTGAATAAGTTGATGTGGTTATAAGTTTCAGTTTGATGAATGTTCTTTGAGCTTAAATGTGTGGAGTGGGTCTAGTCTAAAAATATGATGAAAAGAGGTCTACAAGTTGTGTTGTGTGGAAGCTGTTGGATCTAGTGTGAAAATTTATGAAATGTGGTCTGTAGTGGTGCTGAGGGTTGAAGCCTTCAGTAAGGGGGTCGTAGCTCCCTTTCAGTGGTTGATGGTAAACAAGATCATGGGGTAGTAGCTCCCTTCCAGGAGTGGCTGGTAAACAAGAAGCAGGGGGTCATAGCTCCCTTACAGTAGTGGCTGGTAAACGAGATCAGGTGGTTGGAGCTCCCTTCCAGTAGACGCTGGAGAATGAGAGAAGGTTGCAGCCTTCTAGAGGTGGGTGCCTGCGTGCTGGTATGAGTCTGTGCCAGTACAAGATTTTAAGCAGTTTTCTTTATAATAAATATTGGAGATAGAGATGACAACAACGGTGGGTTTTCTCTCGAATTGAGTTTCCACCTTAAATCTTGGTGTTCATGTGTGTTGTTTATGTGTGATGATTTATTTTGTTTTTATAGCACATGCTTACTGCTTACTAAACATCTGATGAATGAATGATGCACTGATCTAAGTAAAGAATTATCTGCACAATAAGTTCTCTGGACATACACAAGTTTGCTTAAAGATAGCCACGTGTATATGCTAGTTGGGTTCATTAAAGTTTGTATAGAAATCAGTAAAAAAAAAGTAAAAGTAAAACAATGTGTTACGGAATAATGCGGTTCACCTCCCCCCCCCCCCCCCCTCATAGTATTTTTTTCCCAACACCAACATGATATTAACGGAGGGAAACATTGTGGTTGATTCAATTCTGTGAAACCATGGATTTGATGTGCGGAGTCTGCGCTAAGGTGGCACAAATCCCTCAAGCCTAACGATCTTAACCTACTGTGAGAGTGAAAGGTCGAAATGAGAAAAAGGTAGGGCATGTAAACACTTAGGGTTTTGAGACTCATATAGGCCGTATCTTCCTCCAACCAGTCTTAGCCATCCCTCACGACTATCAAAGAGTCTGGAAAGAGGCCACATGAGAGGACATTCGCACATGGCCTTCCACAAATCTTGGAAGTCTAGGCGAGACACGTCATAGGAGGAATTTATATCATTTAAGTCTAAATGAGCCTTTGGATCAAACCATAGGAGGGCTATGCGTATGTTGAATATTTAGAGTAAGGGTATAGAGTATAGGTAGGAAACTAATGTGGCTAGGATAAAGGGTATAGGTAAAGTTAAGGTAGGTAATGGTATGGTAGTGCATGTAACTAAATAAATAGTTAGGAGTTCTTCCAACTTAGTAAGTATAAAAATTACTAAGGAACTATAGGTAAGGACAACAATTATATGTGTAATGGTTAGGGAACCATTGTAACCTTAGTGTACATGAAATAAACTAGGGAGATGATTTAAATATACAACCATCTTAACATCTTAAATAAGTTTGATATTTAATTAAGGTTGGAAGACTCACATTTCCCTAGTTAATTTCATATAAACAAAGGTTATGATGGTTCCCTAACAACTACAAATATAATTTTTATCCTTACCTATAGTCCTTGGTAATATTGGTACTTACTAAGTTGGAAGAACTCCTAACTCTTTATTTAATTATATGAAATACCTATAGGTTAATACTTTTACGATACCATTAACTATCTTAAATTTATGTATACCCTTTACCCTTACTCTAAATATTCAACATACGTATAGTCCTCATATGGTTTGATACGAAGGCTCATTTTACAGTTAAATGAAACGTCCCCTACTTATGACATGTCTCACTCCATACTTCACCATTTGGTGAAGACCATGTGCTAGTCAGTCCTCCTCACATGGCCTTTGCCATTCTCGATGCCATGGAGGGATAACTGAGATCGGTTGGGGGAAGGTCTATGGTCTTCAGGAGTCTCGAAAACCCTAAGGGTTTACTTGCACTATCTGTCCTCATTTCGATCTTTCACTCATTGAGTTGCGACCGTCAGGGCTTGGTGGAGTTGTGTCGCCATTAGCGCAGACCTACACATCGAATCTATGGTTCCATAATAGCTCGATTCAACTATGAAGACAACTCTCTATGTTAATGGAATGTTGGTTGTGGGAGTATGTAGCTACGCAGTGAGTTTCTTCGTCATTTGGCTCATAGGTAAGGGGTTTTCCTGTGAATTCTCAACATTTTCTATTAGCATGAAATGTATGGTTCTATTGGTTCGATTATCTTTCTAGATTTACTCCTAATTTATTTTGATTTTGCTGGTTGCAGAAAAATTCCATGACCTGGTCAGCCTCGACCCTCACATCTCATGTATATCTCTATTTATCACTCATTTATACTTTTTTATGTATCTTTGGGTTTCAATAATTTGAAAATATCCATCTCACAGTGGGGTTTTATCCTACATAGCAAGATAACCCTCTTATTTCATTATGTGGCCACCTGGGTAATGTTCTTCACCCTTCTCATAGTGTTACTGGTGAAAGTTTGTTAGGGTCAATTCTATAATCCCTTGGCCCTTTCCTTCAGCACAAAGGTTATCCTATTTACGCATTCAATTTTTCGGTTTACATATTTTATATAGCATTCAGATTTTGGTTTAAATATGACATCCACCCATGAAATTTTGGGTTAGGCATTGCACATTTGATATGTTAAATAGCTTCTTGGTTAGGAGCTATTTTACCCATTTGATTTGTGGGTTTGATGCTTGAGAATTTGATATATTACCGAGAGCATTGGATAATATCTATTTTGCCCATGTGATTCTAGGTTTTATTGTTATGCATTTGATATGTTAACTAGAGCATTTGATAATCTTTGTTTTACCCATTAAAATTCTGGGTTTAATTCTCCTGAATATTACGCAGAGTATTTTATATCCTATGTGTTAGTGTCAGTATTTACATCCTTCCACAAATGATAAAAATTAACTCTTTCATGTCATTTTAGGGGCCCCACTCAAAAATTTTTTATCAGTCCACTACATCATGCAAAAATTTGGTCACTTGGTGCAGATTTTCATCAAATTTCGCTCTTTTAAAAAAATGTCTCATTACTTGTTGGCTCACTTTATCACATGCTGAGTGTCCATTATTTCATGAGTCTAATAATCTTTTCAGTCATATCATCATGAATTCCATTTAGTTAGTATGTCCATTAGGTCTTAGGGTTTTCAAGGTCCATTAGGTCTTAGGGTTTTTAAGGTCCAATAAAACATCATTTCCATTGCATAAAAGGCCAGCAAGACTAAGAGTGACCAATAAATTAACTTTATTGTGTAAAGTTGAAATGTAATATTTAGTTCTTATTCCATTATGTAATTTTCATTTCATCATGTAATTTTGTGTTTTCTCAATTTGTAATAGGTTCAATGGTTTCAAGATATTTGTCAACTCAAAGGTTTCATGTGCCAAGAAAGCTCAAAAGCTTCAAAGTCTAAGTGTTATCAATCCATCAAATGTTCAATCTCCAAATCAGAAACAAAAGTGAAAGGTAAATATGTCAAAGTTTAAAGTGAATGAGAAGAAAGAATAGTGGGTCCTAAAGGCAAATACATTCAAATCATCAAGTATAAAGCCCAACACAAGACAAAAAAAACAATTCATTTTCTCTCCCAACCATTGATTTCACACTCCCTTAACTCGAAAAATAAGTTTGCAAGGTCAAATTTCAAGTTTTGGGTGGTGCTGCGCTCCTGGAGGTTAGGCGCTGCACTCCTAGAATTGGCACTGCACTCTTGGAGAAGGGTGTTGTGCACTTGTTAGTGAGGCGTTGCGCTCCTAGCCAATTTCATCCACAACCATAAAACTTCATCTAATTTCTCCAAAACACCAACAAAGGGTTTCTTCACCTCCATTACAAGTAAGCAACACCATTTTTGCCCTCCTAGCATTTGCCATTTGCAAGTTTAATGTGTCAAATCTCTCATTTCAGTTTGCCAAGTGTTAAAGCTAAGAAACCCTATATTTCATTCCTACAACCCTAAATTATTCCATAGACCCTGCATTCCCTACCCATATCACATTAAACCCTAATCCTATCCCTACATCACTAAATCCATGTCCCCAAAACTACATTACCCAAAACCATAGCTCCTAGACTACACATTTTCTAGCCGGCGTCCCTTATACTTGTAATCAATTTCCCCATCTCATTTCCCTAAGTATCTTAATCCCATATCAGTCCCTAAGTTCTCTAAACCACTTCCTTATTCCCCCAATTTTTTCTACTCCCATCCCCACTCCCTAAACCTATTTTTCACTCCCCTTTCCCTACCCTAGGGTTTCAAAACTAAAAACACTATGGAGGAGGAAGATAAAGATTACATGGAGGAAGAGGATGATAGAGAGGAAAGGAGACCTCAAAAGGGAGGAAGAATTCAGAGGCTTGAGCCCACCACCACCAGAGAATTTATGGCCTCTCCTATGACAGTCTCTTGCTTTGAATATTTTGGTTGCCTTGATTTCTGAAAAATGATCCAAAGAGTTCAACACCACCCTATTTTGAGTAGAGTTTTCATTTCAAACCTCAGAGACAATCAGGTGACCCTTGCAGGTGTAACCTTCACTATATCTACACCTATCATTGTTGCTACCACAAGAATACCAAACATGGGTGAGAAGTGGTTTAAAGCCAAAGACTTGGATGACTAGTATTATGAACCATTCATCAATCCAAAGTATAGAAATGAGAGAAATAGAGTCTTCCCTTTTAGTTACCTTCTTGATAGGTATACCCCCATGATGAAAATAATCATGAAGTACTTCTCTTGTGAAGGAAGGTTCTCCAGACTTTACACCTACCATATTAGATTGCTCATGCACTTCACAAGAGTCAAGTTGCTCAATATCCCATATTATTTGTTTAGGAGAATAGAAAAAATGGCCTACATAATACATAAGAGAGAATATGATCAGCAAATGAACAACCTCTTCCATCACTCCTTGATCAAAATAATTGTACTCCATCATCTTGATCAATTGCACATTTCATGGGATACCTTAATTGCCAATGATGTTTTCATTTCTCAACAAGATCAACATGTTGAAATCACCCCTCTTTCATATCAACCCTCTGCATATATTCCTCCATCAGCTCAGCCTACTAGACCCATACCATCACCATCATCAGTATTTCAGAGTCATATTGGGTCATCCAGTAGAGTTGTGGTCAAAGAGGCTAAGAAAGACACATTGCCTAAAACATATCAGAGAGGGCATAGGCAGGTGTTTTCCCCACAGATTGTGGGAGGGACCTTTCCTTCTTTATCAACAAAGCAAGTACAAAATGGAAAGCAAAAGCAGAAAGAGTCAATGGTGCATGAAGAAGTCATGCAAGAGGATGAGGACCCTCATGATGAGGAAATTTTTTTTGACCTAGTTGACTTGGATCAATAGGATGATCATGAGGTCTCTAGTTTGATTGTCAAAGAGAAGGATGCTGAAATTAGAGAGTTGCAAACTAATTTGGATAGAGCTCAATTTGTCATTTCATTTCTTGAGCAGGAGAATAAGCAGCTGAAGGATAAGAAAGTACTCATGGAGCTAGAGCTTCTCAAAATAAATAGAGGTAAAGCAATGATGCCACTTAATGACCCTAACCATGATGACATCCAGAGCAGCAGAAAACGACCAAAGACAAGGGGTCTTAAGAGGGATTAACAACAACAAAAGATTGAGGATGAAAAACTCACTTTTGAGGAAAGGATTGCCAAGGAGGTTAAAGATGATAGAGAGACGTGGCTTGATAGGGTCAAAATACATCTTGAGAAACTCCTCCACAAGGAAAAAAAGGACAAAAAAATGCTCATATACTTGTCTAATAGGTATATCAAAAGAAAAAAGGTCTGCAACATCAAAGTTAAGCAATTACACGAGAAACACATGCAAACCCTAGCCAAGAAAAAGGAAGGAGACAAGCTTGAAATCCTTGCTGAGGCATCCCTTATTTCTTAGCACATTTCATCAAACTTCCACAACACAATTTTGGAGAAATTTTGGGCATGTTCTTGATTTTTTTAGCTTTTTGCAACTTTTGGCAATTTTGGCACAGTTACATTGCCAAGAGCGCAGCGCCCTATGCGTCACGATTTTTCTAGGAGGCTATAATTGCAATACTGAAGATACCATTAGATTCAAAATGCCAAATACAGTCAGGGTAGGCGCTTTTCTAAGCAAATTTGGGCAAAATGGCAGGTGATAAGGTCAAAAACACTCAAAAAATCATGTTTCTGCCCTCTTTTTCAGCTAGGCGTTGCGCTCCTGACCATTCTTGGGATAATGACATTTTGGAGGGCCAAATCTTATCATTTTTGGAAACTATACAAGATAGGATTTCCAATGAGCTATCCTAAGCTCAATTTGGACATCAGAAATCCCTTCAAAAGTTGAGTTCAAGTTAGCGTTGTGCTCCTGACACTAGCGCTGCACTCCTGACCTTTCTCTGTTTTTCCAGTTTTCTCAGTTTCATCATGGAAAAATCATGTTTTTACCAATGTAATTGATGGATGTAAATTTAATAATGATTTTTTAAAGTTACCTAGGGGTAAATACATTAGCTAAAACTCTTTGAGAGGATCGATGAATCATTTTCACTAAAGTTAGGGATGAGTCAGTTTGACCTTATACTCTAGTTTTGCAGTTCAAACTTTTGTGGATATGCTCTACAACTCAGGTATTCGACCCCTGAGGTTGGGAGAAGTTGTTTAATGCATATATCTTTCATTTCTTGACTCATTTCATAGGTTTTATGTTTTTGTATTGATCAAAGACACTAGTGTATTCAGATTTTGGCAGGAATATATTGGATGACTTGCAACTATTCTTTTGGGATTCATGTGGTATTGTACTTTGGAAAAGTTTTTTCCTTAGTTTCATATGTATGAATTATTTGTACTTTTCATGTTCATTCTAGCTCTATGATATGTTTGATTCTAAATTTTGATAGGAAAAATACATCTCTTATGTTCTGTTTTGGGGAATCGCCATAGTTTTTTCAGTTTGTTCAGTTTAAAAATAATTCATGTACTATCATTCTCTTTTTAGCACCTCACTAGTCTGATCCATCTCACCCTAAAACCCTGAAGTGTTAGAGTGCTTACCTACCTTGCCCCATTAGATGTCTACAATTCTAATCTTATTTTCCCTAACCTAGTTACCACTTTGACCTAATTCACTCATCCAACACCCAAATCAACCAATAAAAACCCCTGTGCTACTATACCTAGCCTAAAACCTAATTGATCCAACCCTCTTGGCTGTGATCCCTTGGAGAAATCCCTCTCCTGCCTAGTAGGGCTAGCTACTTGGTGAGAGCTTGGCTTGTAGTTACCTTTGTTGGTCTCTTCTTAGCCTCACAGATACGGTGGAGTGCTAAAATCTTGGGACCATACTGGGGAATCAAAGCGTCAGATATTCTCTTGTTGTACCATTAGTTCTTTGAACAGCGAACATTCTGGCTTCGAGCAGATACACTAGATCAAATCCCGATCCTTACCCAGCTGATCCAGTCAAAGATCCAGAGAAGCGTGTTTGGAAGCATAGATATCAAGTTACATAGATTCAGTCAGATCCAATCCCATTGGTAAGATCTTCTTCAATGCCTACTAAAGTTCTATCTCTCGAAGATATATAATTCGATTTAAAATTTGAGTTGTGATTGTTTTGATCTAAGTTTGAAACCTCCTAGCTGACAATGTATTTGATCCTTTAAGGCTCTCTGAGGTCAAGTCATTATTTGAGTTAGATCTTAGCTCCTTAAAACTTGAAGAAAATTTATCCTTTAAAAAAACTAAGTCTGAATCAGACTTTGAAACTAAAATTTGGACTCAATTTTATAAACTTAAAAGTCTAGCAAACCAACTTCAGTACCAGTTAATACCTATCCCAACACACTCACAATCAATTGTTTTTACCTCTTCCACACCATCTAATTCATCACCTATTTAGAAAACTCTTCCTATTGTCACTTCAGTAGTCCATTCAACAGGAATTATGGCAAGATTTTCACCCCTCATCTTACCAGGTCAACTCAATGCCTTACCTCAGGGTTATGGCCAGAGACTTCCACTTTTTAATGAAAATTCTTCAATCGTTGAAAAACAACATATTGTTAAAGTTATAGACTTTATTGAACCAGAGGAAATAGATGCAGATGATGCAAAAATGAGAATCATAGTTCAGAGTTTTTTAGGAGAAGTTAAGGTTTTTTTTAGATCATTAAATGAAAATTCCATAGCCACATCAAATCAGTTGGTAGACGCTTTCATAGCCAGATGGGAGGTAAATAAGAATCCATTACAAATCCTTTCTAAATATAACAATCTGAAAAAGAGAACCAAATGAATCAGTAGAAGACTTCACTGTTCGATTCAACAGAAATTTACCATTCCATTCCTAATGAGATCAAACCCCCTCCACGGTTGGCCCTTTTGAATTATGTTATTTTTAGAACATGTCCTATGCAATTTCAGATTAGGGCACAAAATTTTGAAGCAGATAGAACATACCAATAAATTGATAGAAGAGAAACCAAAACAGAGATAATGAATGGTGGCATTACGGCGATCAGCAGGATACTTCTACCAGCAAAGTCTCCAATAGGTCATTCAGCCAAGTGTGTCACACACAGCCCCAAGACAAAGAATACTCCACAAATACGCGACACCAAGAACGCAACTCCATCGCCATCACAAGAGAAGAAAATCCTCCACCCATTGTGTGTATAATGAACTCCAAGTATCTCTTTTATATAGGCATATTTGGGGTTGTGTGACACGTCCTTTAAGACATTTAAGTCTATATTATATTCTAGGCCAACCTAGCACATAAATGGAATAAATTCAAAGTACATGTTCTGCTCATCCGATCTAGATGATCTTTAGATCAATCTTACACCTCTTCGAAAGAGGAATCCAATAAAAATATTGGGATCGTCATCTGAGTAGCACAACCCGAAGTTTGGACCTAGTTTCCCAAATTTAACACTCCCTCTCAACTAGGGAGAACTCCATCCACTAGTGCAATCCAAACATCGTGCCTCATCCCACCGTAACTTGCTTTGCTAGCCTCTTTATTTCAGAACAGAAGTGGGTCAGTCACAAAGACATCATTCCTGACTGACAGATTCAACCCAGAGGTTCGGAACCTCTAGAGGACTCACAAAGAGTCTCATACCAACCCGAAGTTGGTTTACCTGACCAGAAGTCAATTGGAGGTCTGAAACCTCACTAGGACTCAAGAGAGTCATATACTAACCCAAAGTTAGTTTCATTGACCCGAAGTCAGTTGGAGGTCTGAAACCTCGCTGAACTTGATCCCAGATCAAGTGGTTGGACACGTGCCATCCTAGACATAGAAGAGAGTACGGGAATATCCGATGCATCCATCGGTCTTGCTATGGTCTCTATTCTCATTTCTCACCTCATTGGCCAAATGAGAGGTACTTCCCATGAGTCCAGAACTCAAATGGGTAGGATGCATACAGGGCACAGATCATGAGAGGTGAACCAACTCAATCATCATAACGGTGGGGCAGAAGCACACCAACAAATTTCGCAAGCCTAGCCCTATCGTTGCTTATAGCTCCGAGGAATTATCCCCAAGGCCCCCAAGAGATCCCAGAGCTCATCTTCCAATAGGACCCTCCAAATAGGGTCGTTCCATGATTCCAAGATTCTCACGGAAGGTTAGGAACATGACCTTCCTCAAGGGCATTGTGATAATATCCATGACCTGCTCATCAGTTCCTATATGATTGAGCCTTATGGCACCTTGTTGTACCATATCCCAGATAAAGTGGTACTAGCCATCAACATGCTTGGATCAATCGTGGAACCCGAGATTCTATGAAAAATGAATCCCCATCTAGTTATCACAAAGGATAACAGTGGCATCTAGCGCATGCTTGAATAGCTCACTGAAGAGATTTCGCAACCAAGTGACTTCACAACGGGCCATACATGCTGCAATGTATTCGAATTTAGCAGTGCTCAAGGCTACCGACTTCCGTTTCCTGCCCAAAGCAGATCTACTTGTGAAGTAGCATCCAGATGTGCTCTTACGATCCACCACACTGCCAACCCAATCGACATCAATATATCCAAAGAGTGTCATGCTCTCGGTAGTGTATCTCAACCCATGGTCTATCGTGCCATAGAGATATCTCAAGATTTTCCTGGCACCAACCCAGTGAATGTTATGATCAGCCATGTGTTGACTCAAGGTGTTCACTGCACAACATACGTCCGAACGGTTGTTCACTAAGAACATCAGAGCCCCTACGAGTTGACGATACTCAGTAGGATTTGCTAACACAAACCCAGTAGCGCTGCCACTCAACTTCTTAAAGTTGATCTCCATCGGAGTCGACATGGACTTACCGTCAACCATACCAGAAGCTTCATAATGTATTTTCCTTGAGAAAGGAAAATATTTCCAGGTCTCTGCCAGACCTTCAGACCTAGGAAGTAATGCATCAGTCCTAGGTCCTTCATCTTGAAATAAGCAGCGAGCTCCCTCTTGCACTGATGAATGAGAGGGTCAACATCTGTCAGGAAGAGGTCGTCCACATATAGCACCAGAATGAGAGGCTTCTCTCTATCAACCTTGAAGTAAAGGTTCGAATCAGTGTTACTACGAGTGAAGCCCAACTTCATCAGGTAGCTATCTATGCTCTCATACCAAGCTTTGGGTGCTTTCTTCAGCCCATAGAGGGCTTTCTTCAACTTGCAGACATGGGTGTCCCAATCCTGGACTTCGAACCCTAGAGGTTTCTCTACATACACCTCTTCCTTTATCGCACCATGCAGAAATGCGGTCTTCACATCCATCTGATGAAGGTTCTCTCCTTGCATAGCAGCAAGGGTAATAATAGATTATAGGTGCAATAATAATCAGTGCCTTTCTAGAGAAGTCTCAGGCAACACATTTTACCATCAGATCCATGCTTATATCGAGGTGATAACAGCTTTTATTTGTGGTCTAGGAACCATATCCCAGACATCACCCTCGCATCCTTGCAGACTTTGATGCTTTACAGTTTCTTTAAAATATCCAGGCTCATATTGTACTCACAGCAGTTAGATACCTTTGGTATTTATATGGCTTCTTGTTTTTCTATCAAAATTTCCCCCTTGAAACCATATACCCTTGAGCCATGAGGGTCTTCTATCAGTAATGATATTAACTCAGGAGCATATACAGTTGAGTTCTCCCTCTGAATGCCAACTTCTCTTGAGAGAGAAGACATCTATTTTAAATGAGGGCATCCCAGACACCAACTTGGAAAGGAATATTATTCTCCCACATTCAAAGCCTTCCAAGACTCATAGCCATATATTGTCAGATAATATATTTTTTCAAAACTGCACAGGCTTTGCTGATCAAGGTTCAATGTTACAACAACGTGATTGAAGGCTGCAAAAACTTCTTAGTTCACACTTGCAAGTTTATCATTATGCTCCAATGTAAGACTGATACTGTCACAAGCTTACATCTATTATGAATTTCGTAAACATGGGTGACTGTCTATGTCACTGTCTTAATGACAGTGACATAGAATGACAGATTTAGCTCCTCAAATTTGTGGTTACAGAACCATCATCACTGTCATATCGTTGATTACGATGTTGCCATAATTTTATTGTACCCATCACTCTCTTTTTTATCATTGTCATACTGCCATATAGTATTGAAGATTTCAAACTTCATAGTCATAAATATTCTGCCATATGTCACTGTCAAACAGGGAGAATATATCATGATTCCTCCTCTCATGATCTTGCACTACTTCTTATTTTCTAGATCTGCCCATTTGTCATTCTTTTGGTCATTTTTAGAAGACTGCTCCTAAGGCTACCAAAATTTGCCTAACTGTATGAAAAATGCCACTTTCCCTAGGGCTTACAGGTTTGCCCATCTTGTCAACAATCTGACCTGGTATTACTGGATATAATGACCTGGGACTAGTGCTTGATAATATTCTCCTCATACAGTGAAGTGCCCATAATTCTTTTGCATGCCCAGATTAACACACAATCTGCTGAAATTAATATAGTGATGTGACATTCAAACTTCAGAACAACCTGTCTCTTCTTATGAAAGATAAATTCAGCTGGTGTTCAAGCTTGAATCCTCTTGCTAGAAAAATTTATCTATCCTCTGTAATGTGATTTTCAGTAGTGCAATTTCCAGTGATTATTCTCGTGCTAATGAACACTTTCTATACGCCCAACTAACTGGGACTCTAGATTGACATATTCAAGCCTTTTTACACCTTAGTTTTGGTAGTAACTTGTCCCCCATAGGGATAAAACTCCCATCAGAACCCACGATGAACTATAAATGATACACAGCCCAGGTTAGAAAAATATTTGAATCTTTGCCGATGGTGATAGTGATTTCTACTTGGAAATTGATTAAGCCATAAATGGATGAATGCACGCTCTTCATACCGTTAGCTTAGCTGAAGTTCCTCTGGTAAATACTAACAACGCAGCTCGAAAATCAACCTTCCAATTGAGAGAAAGTGAAGCCATTCTGTTGGAAATACTGAGAGGGGGGTGAATCAATATTTCTTTCCAATTGTTATTTTTACCGGTTAGATCACTTATAATTAGAACACAAAATGAAAAATAAGAATAAATTCTTTTATTATATTCTTCAATAAAATATGTACAATAGGTGTAGGGCTCCAACCCTAGATGAAGACACCGATATTCAATCTTCCAGGCTCCAACCTGTTTTTAAGCACCAACATGGACTATTGTGAGGCTTCGACGTCTAGGGATTTGACCCTATCTATCCAAGGCACCAACCTTGCGTTTAGAGGCTCCAACCCCAAGGGCACCAACCCTTCTTTGGTTCAGGCTCCAACCTGGATTCTTGAGGACACCGATCCTCTAGGGCTCCAACCCTATCTTCCAAGGCACCGACCTTGTCTCTATGAGGCTCCAACCATCAGCTTCACTTTGTCAAAATATGCTTGGTTATTCTTCATGGCTCCCAAAGTCTTCTTCAACGAGCCCTGTCACACTTAGTCTCCACGTCACATCATCAATGACAACCTTTTCTTCTTAGAAGGTGTCACCACTACTCTTCATCATACCCAAACAATTTCTCCAAGTTACCTCATGATGACATCAACAATGCATCATGATCTTCAATGTTATTTCCAAGATCAATTAAGGATTCTCAACAAAATATCTTCAATATTCTTCAAGGTCACTCCACAAAGTCTTCTTAGTCTTATCTTCAAGTCTTCTTCACTTTTTTTTTTTTGTTATACTTCTACTTCACTAATCTCCCTTGATCCCGAAATACTATGCTCAATAAGTTGTTCTTAAAGAATGTCTTCAATATTTTTAAGAGCGCCTTTGATTCTGTTAGGTCCCTATATCACTAGTATAGTCCCTTATTATTGTTAGTCTAACCCCACTTATTGTTATTGTTGTACCCCTGTAACCCCCATATCGTTATTATTGTGCCCTTACATTATTATTGTTAGGTCGGCTAGGATTACATTGTGGCCCACTAGGATTACATTATGGCCCCATGGACTCCTATATATAGAAAGGAGGTTTTGTCATTTGTATCATCCAAGAATTGTTAATTTATGTAATTTATTGGAGGTTTCCCCCTCGAATTGGCTCATTTCTAAGGCGTTGATATCTCTTTTCTTCTCTTTTGGAGCTGGTTACACAACAGATTCTGCCCCAAGGTACCTTCTAAAATAGTTCAGGCCTCTCTTAGATCAAGGTCTGCACTTCAAGTCTTCACAAGCTTTGCCAATATAAACCTTAAGATCCTTCAGATGTTAAGTTCTAGCCTCACATTTTCCAAGCTTGAAGATTTGATGATTGTACAAGTGTAACTGTAGCTGTGTCTCTTCAAACTGAGATTGTTTTTCAAGCACCGAGCTGCCTCCACAGGATTGTCTCCACAAGTAGCAACATTGTTCCTTCTGTGCACAAATATGAATTATATTAGTTCAGGTCTGAAGCTAAATGATCACCATAGATCTCCACAGTTCTGCAAGCAATGCTACAACAAATCCATTTTTTCTGCGTAAGTCTGCATTAACGATTATGTAATATAATATATCTGTTTTAAGGTTTTATAGGTGACATTCCACCACACTGCTGCAATCCGACTTCTTTGTATGGTATCCCAAACATAAATTATCCTTAACTGTCCTTCTCGCCCTCCTTACTGTATTTTTGGTCCTCTCTGAACTCTTGTGATATTCTTCACTAAAATTGATGGTGAAAAATGAAGGTTTTGACTTATCTTTATAATGATTTCTTCCTTTAAAGAGAGGACATGACTGTTGGAGATGAGAGTCGACATATGTATGTTAACTTAGGTTGGCTAGATAAAAAAATTATTTTTCTAAACTTAAAAATTCATTAACTCGTCAACCACCAGGAGTTTGGGGGCAAGTAAGGGCTCATTAGAAAGGGAAAAATATACTCTACAAGATGGTATAGGATCCATTTTGAAAAGTTACCTCTAAGGTGGTGAAAATCATTTTCTTTGTGACTGCCCTTGAATTATTTAGTGCAGAAAATGATTAGGACAGTACGACTTCTTTGTTTGGGTTCTCCATTGTTTGTCTTCTCCATTATTTGGCTTCTTCATCATCATAGGAATACGTAAGACATCCACGTCATCATGATAGTGCCCAACAATGAGTGTATCATCCATGTCATCACATAATTGTGCAGTGATATGTTATAGTGCAACATCATTAGGAGAACTTCAAATTAGTCTTCCAGCCATCAAATGAGATCTTCCACATCATCATCTAGCCTTCCAACCTTCATCAAGTAACTTCATCAAGTGTATGACTTCATCAAATATCATCCATGTGTATGAAATCATCATATGTCATCATCAAGTATCATCCAAGTGTATGACATCATTGTTTAAGATCTCGATCATCAAGTGCATGCAACATTAGATCAAGTACTTAGGACTTCCTTCATTAGTGGTTTGACTTCTTCGTGACTTGACATCTCCATTGATAGTGTCCTAGTCAACCAAGAGTCATGGCATCATAATCTGGAACCAGGCATCTCAAGAATATTGACATCTTGTTCAATGCCACATTGACATCAATGACAACCTTGATTAACACATTCAACAAATATATTGTTCCTAATTACACACAAGAACAAAGAATTTTGTTTTCAATTTCTCCCGGCAATTCGTCCAAATAACACAGAGAAAATCCCAAACTTTTAAATCACTGTAGAGTCTATGTTTCTCCTAGTAGTGACTGCGACTAGGGTAGAGAAGACTACCTAGCCTTCTTGGCCCATTCAAACATTTATACCTATTTATGTAACTTCAGTTGCCCCTGCATCCAAGCATAATACCAGACATGCATTAAAACAACAGACCCAAACTTACCTTTGAGACAACGGCTCCAATCTGCAGCAAGATCACACCAAACAGAGCTGCGACATCCTCCAAAGATGAGGTGGGGATTACGACCCACCTACAACAGCATACGTTGCCATTTCTCCACGATGTCAACATATCCTATCTTCAGACCCACTTTTCCTTTGCTGGAAGACATCTTCAGAGACACTATTTCCTTCTTCTGCTGAAAACTGATACAATGGACCATATCTGAGCTCACCATTGAACCATATATATTTTTGAAAGCAGCCTTCAGTAGATTCTCATAGTTTTGCACAGTATCGATATCAAGAAGGTCAATTAAATTTGTTTTACTGAGCTCCAGCGCACAACTTAGACATAGAAATTTTATTCCAAGGCAACGATATGAGAGTTCAAACATCTCCATTGAGTTCTCAATTATAGATGCCAAATCAGAATTTAAGCAGCACCTACATACACGATGCTAGCAGCTGGTGACAAAATTATCATCAGGATTCTGATGTTCACATCTAATGGATTGACCTGCAAAGCGCAAGATCCTCTGACGCTTGTTGTTACTACTGAGGGAGCTTGAGTCTGAATCACAATCCCTCATCTTAGACCCTTTGGTGGAATGAATTATCTCCACTTTCATTCGGGCTCACAACTCCATCCGAAGAGCTGAGAAAAAAACACGGGGAGAAGGACTAAGCATCTCCACCCCCTCTTCAATAGAAACCTATGTGCCCTGTGGCTCCAATTGCTTGGACCTCGTCCCTTCCACAATTGAATCCATTGAAGATGACAGCAATTGAACTCGGTGGCCACCCAAAATTCACAAAGGGTATTCAAAATTGGAATTGCAATCAACTGCCAGGACTTCAAAACTCACGCATACATACCCTACTTTAATATGTTTATTTGATTTCCTTCTGCTACTATCAAATAATAGTTATAATAGGCAAGTGCATGCAGATAAAGCTTAATTATCTGCAGCACCCTTCATCCAATTCACTCTAAATTCAGGCCCTCTTTTAATTTTCTGTGGAAAGCATTAGTGAGGCTTCAGAGGCCTACGACATTCTCTTTTAGAGATAGATCGCCCATAAAACAGTCCTTAAGCACCATGAAATCTTCCCTCAAACACAACGAAAACCTTCTATAGCTCTTTGGCCCTGAAAGAGATAAACAATGAGTCTCCTCTTCCACGTCTAGCCTCTGCTCCAATTCGAATGCCTCAGAATCTATGAATGATGCTCTTGTGGATGAGTTGCACTTTTTGGATCAATAGATCGGAGATTGCTTTTCGACACAAATTGGGCTTTGTCTTCCCCTTAGCTCTGATACCATGTTATTTTTAGAACATGTTCTATGCCATTTCAGATTAGGGCCCAAAATACTAAAGCAGATAGAACATACCAATAGATCGATGGAAGACAAACCAAAACAGAGATAATGAATGGTGGCATTATGGTGATTAGAAAGATGCTTCTACCAGAAAAGTCTCCAATAGGTCATTCAGCTAAGTGTGTTACACACAACCCCAAGACAAAGAATAATCCACAAATACGTAGCACCAAGAACGTAACTCCATCGCCATCAAGAGAGAAGAAAATCCTCCACCCATTGTGTGTATAATGAACTCTAAGTCTCTTTATTATATAGGCATCTTTGGGGTTGTGTGACACGTCCTTTAATACATTTAAGTCTATATTATATTCCAGGCCGACCTAGCACATAAGTGGAATAAATTCAAAGTACATGTTCTGCTCATTCGATTGAGATGATCTTTAGATCAATCTTACACCTCTCCGAAAGAGGAATCTAGTAAAAATATCAAGATTGTCATCTGAGTAGCAAAACCCGGAGTTTGGACCTAGTTGCCCAAATTTAACACATTAATCGGATGTTTTTGATCTAGACATGGCCTATCAATTGCAAGAAATGAATCCCGCTACGTTAGAAGACATGCAGAAAAATGCAATTAGTGTAGAAGCTCATTTGTCCATAAAGAAGTAAAAAATGAATGGTGAAAGGAGAGTAACTATCAAAGAGGAAGCATCATCATCTTCTAATGTAAAACCGGGCACTTTAATAAGAACAGTTGAGAGGATGGTTGATAGGATGTCTATCACTGAAAGGCAACCAAAACCACAAGCTAAAAATCCTAATTTCAGAGGACAACAACAACAGCCTCAATTCAGGATCAAGCAAAGGGAAGAGAGGGCACCTGAGCAACCAGCACAACCACAACAAATTCGGACACCCTTGCAACAGAATTATGTTCAGGGAGTTGAAGAAGAAGAAGAAGATCATCATTTTGCAAAAAACCACTTTTTTACTCTTCATGGCCAGCCCATATATTTGACTAAAGATGAAGAGTATGTCAAGAAGACAGATGTACCAAAGGCTGAAGAATACATTTTAGCCTAGGATCATCAATTGGAGGTTGAATCTGATGATTATCAAAGAGGATACTTGAATGCCCTCAGCTCACAACTGAGGTAGTATACATTGAGAGGTAGATATGTACCAATAACTCCTATTCAAAAGTGAGCATGTCAACAAAAAGATACTCAACCAAAATAGAATTCTCAAGGTAATCAAAGTAAAGGAAAAGAACCTGCAGCTTCAAATCATAACAAAGACAATCAACCATCTACAAGCTCATCGGGAAAAGAAAAGGACAACCAAAGGAAAGAAGCTGCATCAAAAGATCATGCCGAAAAAATAGACATCACTAAAGAGGTAGAAAAATCCACTCCTTTCAGCTTAGAAACTGAAATTTCCAAATTGAAAGTGTTAATACATTTAACTGAACTTGTCAAGAATAATCAGTATAAGTCTCATGTAGCCTTTAAAATTTGATTCTTCATCTAATATACTTAATGTCGATGATGACCAACCTGATCTTATCTTTGGTCCAACTATAGACGGTCAATTAGAGGATAGTGAAGTTCCCCCATTCTATTTGAGTCTGAGAATCCACCAGAATATCCTTCACAATACCATGCTTGAATCTGGAGCTTCCCACAATTTGATGCCAAAAGCCATTATGGAGAAATTGGGCCTAGATATCACTCATCCTTACCATGAATTTCATTCCTTTGATTCAGGAAGAGTTTGTTGTTTGGGTCTTATTAAAGACTTAGTAGTTTCCCTTGAGAAAATTACAGCAAAGAATGTCTTGATGGATGTGGTGGTGGCTGATATACCACCATGGTTTGGTATGTTGTTTTCTAGATCTTGGGGAGTGAAGTTGAGAGGCACTTTGCATCTAAAATTCTCTTATTCCACCATCCCAGTTTTCAGACAATTGAGAAAGTTGTACTAGGAAATGAAGATGAAGTACATGATAACCATCAAAGAGATGCCTAATAATCATCTGATAAATGGTGTACATACAAATTTGGGTTCGCATCCCTCTTCATCAGCCTGGTAAGGTTCCTACGAATGTTATATTATGTTCATATAAACTAGATTTTGATTGTTCTAACAACGAAGCATAATATGAAGCATTGATCATCGGGCTCAAGATTTTGAAGAATCTGGGCGCAAAAAGAATTTCAGTACGTGGCAACTCTAAACTTGTGATAAAACAGGTGAAAGGGGAATACCTGGTCAGACATCGACGAATGAGAGCATATAGGAATAATGTAGTGGATATCCTGAAGATGTTTCCTGAATACACTTTGACAGTAGTACCAAGAAATCAGAACCTCATGGCAGATTCAATTGCGACACTAGCAAGCAATTTCAAAATCCAAATATTTTCTAACAGAAAATTTGAAATTCATGTGAAGCACCGGCCTATAGTTCCTTATAACTTGCGATATTGGCAAGTATTTTGGTATGATCAGAAAGTTAATAATTTTTTGCAAAGTGAAGGTGAGTTCGAGAATTGTGTAATTGACAAAGTTTATGACAAGGATGATCAGGTCATCGAAGCAACTCAGGTCGATATACTAGAGTTGAAGGACAACAATATTCCAAAAGGTCTCATACCTTTGGAAGAATTGTTTGATCAGGGCGATGTAGTGAGGAAGCCAACATTGGTTCCTACAGAAAAAGTCGTTCAAGACGTAAACATTGAGACAATGGACAAGCCTAAGATGTTCAAACTGTCCAGGTCTTTGTACCCTGAGGTAAAGGAAAAATACATCGATTTACTTTCTGAATTTTCTGATGTTTTCACGCGGGATTATGCAAACTTGAAGGTCTACAATAAAGACATCATACAACACACCATTCCAATTAAGCCCGATCAAAAGCCCTTTCGGAAAAATTTGAGAAGGATCAACCCAAGGTTGTTGCCATCAATTGAAAAAGAAGTGAACAAGCTCTACAAGTCAGGTATCATTGTTCCTATAAGGTTTTCTGATTGGATATCTAATTTAGTCCATGTAAGAAAGAAGATGGGTGAAATAAGGCTTTGCATAGACTTCAAAAATTTAAATAAGGTGTCACTGAAAGATAATTACCCCCTTTCCAAAATGGATCACATCTTACAAAGAGTGGTTGGGGCTTCTCGAATGTATTTGCTTGATGGATATTCAGGGTACAATCAGATTTTAGTACATGAGAAATATCAAGACAAAACTGCCTTAACTACGCCCTGGGGTTTGTTCAAATATGAAAAGATGCCATTTGGACTAAAGAATGCAGGGTCTACCTTTCAGCGTGCAATGGATATAACATTTTCAGATGAGAAAGATGTTTTCCTAGTGATATATTTAGATGATTTGACAGTGTTTTCCCATTCAGATGATGACCACTTGTATCACTTAAGGATTGTTTTTTAGAAATGCAGCAAGTTCGGAAACTCTCTTAATCCGAAAAAGAGCCTTTTTTCCATGGAGGAGGGAAAACTTCTCGGTCACATCATCTCTAAGGATGGAATCTGGATTGACCCTTCTCGGGTTGAGAAAATTCAGCAGATTGATTTTCCACGGAGCAAGAAAGATATTCATGCTTTCAATGGTAAGATGAATTTATTACGGAGATTTATTCCAAATTTGGCTGAGCACCTTAGGGAAATGACCAACATGTTGAAAAAGGATAATGAGGTAAAGTGGTCTGAGGATGTTAAGAACTCCTTTAACACAATGAAGTTTGCTTTGACTAGTGCCCCTAATTTAATAAGCCCAGACTACACTACTGATTTTATTATATTCTCATTTGCCTCTGAGCACACCATAGTTGCAGTCTTAATGAAAAACAAGGACAAGATGGAACAACCTATTGCATTTTTTAGTCGAACCATCAAGGATGCATCTCTTCGATACAATATCATAGAGAAACAGGCCTTGGCTTTGATAAAAGCATTGAAGGATTTTTGTGTCTATATTTTACATTCTCATACCTTGGCTTACGTCCCTAATGCAACAGTCAAAGATGTTCTTATGCAGACAGATCCAGAAGGAAGAAGAGGGAAATGGATAGCAACGATGTTGAAATATGACCTTGATATCAAGCCCACAAAATTGATCAAAGATCAAGGTTTAGCAAAGCTTATGGTTGAGTCAAATCTTCATGTTTTAGATATCAATCTTATTACAACATTGTCTGATGAAGAACATGATGTATTTATGATACAGGTATTTGATATGTTTCTTTCCTCACCTTGGTATTATGATATAATATATGTGCTTCAACATTTGAATCCTCCTCTAGGCATGAATAAGAGTAAGGGTAGGTCTTTAAAGTTGAAAGCTTCCAAATACTGCATTTTGGACAACGCCCTTTATTGGAAAGATCCAGGAGGTTTATTGCTGATTTTTTTAGTTGAGAGTGAAGCCCAAGAGGTTATGAATGATTTTCAAAAAGGAGACTGTGGGGGCCACCTTTTCTAGAAGAACACGACTAATAAAGTATTGAGATCGGGATACTATTGGCCAAATCTATTTTCAAATTTATACAAAATAGTGATGAGTTTCCATGAGTGTCAAGTTTTTCAAGGTAAGAGAAAACTTCTTCCATTATCTCTACAGCCCATTTCAATTCATGCATTGTTTCAGCAACAGGGACTTGACTTCATCAGAGAGATTCACCCTATTCCATCCGCACAACACAAATGGATATTGACAACCACTCACTACTTCACCAAATGGATTAAAGCAATCCCAACAAGGCATGCAACAGACCTTGTAATTATTCAGTTTTTGGAGACTAACATATTGTCTCGTTTCGGTTGTCCTCATAAGATTATTACTGACAATGTGGTAGTATTCAAATAAAAAGATATGGTTGAGTTTTGTGACAAATATAACATCAAATTGGGGCACTCGACCACCTACTATCCACAAGGTAATGGTTTAGCAGAGTCCTATAACAAATCCTCGATCAATATCATAAAGAAGATGTTGGAGGCCAACAAGAAGAATTGGCACAAAAATCTTGTGAATGCCTTGTGGGAAGACATAGTGAGTAGTAATAAATCTATCGGAATGTCCCCTTTTCAGTTAGTTTATGGAATGGACATTGTTTTTCCTACATCACTTGCAGTCTCGGTCATGAAATTCTTGCAAGAAGCCGGAAGTGAGGAGAATTATGTACAACGCCAGATCAATCAGATGATCCATCTTCAGCATACGAGAGATGAGGTATTTTATAACACCTCAAAGCTTCATGAGAAGATAAAGAAGGTGTATGGCCATAAGGCCAAGGAAGATAACTTTAAGCTTGAATATGTAGTCCTCTGATGGGATGCAAGGAATGAGGAAAAAGGGAAGCACAGAATTTTGGAAAACTTATGGAAAGGGCCCTACAAGATTTCAGCTATTCGAGGGAAAAATGCTTTTCTTCTACAGGAGATGAATGGAGAAGAATGTTTGGGAGGACCGCTCAACAATAGACTCCTTGAGCATTATTGTTCTTGATGCAATTTTCATATTTCTCATTATCATTGTATATATCAGTTTAACTTTCATTGCAAAGTGTGAAGTGGAGGATCATCGAAACTTGGGGCTTGAAGTGAAGGCTATAAAGTTTCATTGGTTTTCTGCTACTTTCAAAGTCAAGTCATTCTAAGTCAAGTCAATTTTCAGTCAATTTTAAAGTCAGTTTTCAGTCAATTTGAGTTTGTTACAAATCAACGTAAGTTTTCAGTTTTCAATGAGTTTTTAGCATTTGACTCCATGCCCAATGGATAGGCACTTGGTCTACGACATTCTTGGCACCTCTAAGGAGCTACTATCCCTAGCTAGAGCCAATGTTAGTGTCAGTATTTGCATCCTTCCACTAGTGATCAAAATTAACTCTTTCATGTCATTTTAGGGGTCCCACTCAGAATTTTTTTATCATTCCACTAGGTCATGCAAAAATTTGGTCACTTGGTGTAGATGTTCATCAAAGTCCACTCTTTTCAAAAAATGTCATCTCATTACTTGCTAGCTCACTTTATCACATGCTGAGTGTCCATTATTTCATGAGTCTTATCATATTTTCAGTTAGATCATCATGACATCATATCATCATAAAGTCCATTCAGTCAGTATGTCCATTAGGTCTTAGGGTTTTCAAGGTCCATTAAGTCTTAGGATTTTCAAGGTCCAATAAAACATCATTTCCATTGCATAAAAGACGAGCAAGACTAAGAGTGACCAATAAATTCAATTTATTATGTAAAGCTAAAATGTAATATTTAGTTCTTATTCCATTATGTAATTTTCATTTCATCATGAAATTTTATGTTTTCTCAATTTGTAATAATTTCAATAGTTCCAAGATATATGTCAACTCAAAGGTTTCATGTGCCAAGAAAGCTCAGAAGCTTCAAAGTCTAAGTGTTATTAATCCATCAAATGATCAATCTCCAAATCAGAAACAAAAGTGAAAGGTAAAGATGTCAAAGTTTAAAGTGAATGAGAAGAAAGACAAGTGGGTCCCAAAGGCAAATACATTCAAATCATCAAGTATAAATCCCATTACAAGACAAAAAAACAACTCATTTTAACTCCCAACCATCGAACTCACACTCCCTTAGCTCGAAAAATAAGTTTTTAGGGTCAAATTTCAAGTTTTGGGTGGCGCTGATCTCCTAGAGGTTAGGCGCTGCACTCATAGAATTGGTGCTACACTCCTGGAGAAGGGTGTTGTGCACTTGGCAGTGAGGCGTTGCGCTCTTGGCTAGTTTCATCCACAACCATAAAAACTTCATCCAATTGCTCCAAAACACCAAAAAAGGATTTCTTCACCTCCAATATAAGTAAGTAACACCATTTGTGCCCTCCTAGCATTTTCCATTTGCAAGTTTATTGTGTCAAATCTCTCATTTCAGTTTGCCAAGTGTTAAAGCTAAGAAAATCTAGATTTCATTCCCACAACCCTAAAGTATTCCCTAACCCTGCATTCCCTTCCCATATCACATTAAACCCTAATCCTATCCCTACATCACTAAATCCCTGTCCCCAAAACTACATTACCCAAAACCCTAGCTCCTAGACTACACATTTTCTAGGAAGATTCCCTTATACCGTAATCAATTTCTCCATCTCATTTCCCTAAGTATTTTAATCCCATATCAGTCCCCAAAGTTCCCTAACCCCCTTCCCTATTCCCCCAATTTTTTCTACTCCTATCCCCACTCCCTAAACCTATTTTCCACTCCCATTTCCCTACCGTAGGGTTTCAAAACTAAAAACACTATGGATGAGGAAGGCAAAGATTACATGGTGGAAGAGGAGGACAGAGAGGAAAGGAGACCTCACAAGGGAGGAAGAATTTTGAGGCTTGAGCCCACCACCACCAGAGAACTGGTGGCCTCTCCTATGACAGTCTCTTGCTTTGAATATGTTGGTTTCCTTGATTTCTGCAAAATGATCCAAAGAGTTCAACACCACCCTGTTTTGAGCAGAGTTTTCATTTCAAACCTCAGATACAATCAGGTGACCCTCGCAGGTGTAACCTTCACTATATCTACAACTATCATTGCTGCTGCCACATGAATACCAAACATGGGTGAGAAGTGGTTTAAATCCAAAGACTTGGATGACCAATATTATGAACCATTAATCAAACCAAGGTATAGAAATGAGAGAAAGAGAATCTTCCCTTTCAGTTACCTTTTTGATAGGTATACCCCCATGCTGAAAATCATCATGAAGTACTTCTCTTGTGAAGGAAGGTTCTCTAGAATTTACACCTACCATATTAGATTCCTCATGCACTTCACAAGAGTCAAGTTGCTCAATATCCCATACTATTTGTTCAAGAGCATAGAAAAATGTCCTACGTGCTACAGAAGAGAGAATATAATCTACAAATGAACAACCTCTTCCATCGCTCCTTGATCAAAATCATTGTACTCCATCATGTTGATCAGTTTCCTTCTTGATAGGTATACCCCCATGATTAAAATAATCATGAAGTACTTCTCTTGTGAAGGAAGGCTCTCCAGACTTACACCTACCATATTAGATTCCTCATGCACTTCATAGGAGTCAAGTTGCTCAATATCCCATACTATTTGTTCAAGAGCATAGAAAAATGTCCTACATGCTACAGAAGAGAGAATGTAATCAACAAATGAACAAACTATTCCATCACTCCTTGATAAAAATCATTGTACTCCATCATCTTGATTTCTATAAAATGATCCAAAGAGTTCAACACCACCCTATTTTGAGAAAAGTTTTCATTTCAAACCTCAGATACAATTAGGTGACCCTCGCAGGTGTAACCTTCACTATATCTACACCTATCATTGTTGCTGCCACAGGAATACCAAACATGGGTGAGAAGTGGTTTAAAGCCAAAGACTTGGATGACCAATATTATGGACCATTCATCAAACCAAGGTATATAGATGAGAGAAAGAGAATCTTCCCTTTCATTTATCTTCTTGACAGGTATACCCCCATGATGAAAATCATCATGAAGTACTTCTCTTGTGAAGGAAGGTTCTCCAGAATTTACACCTACCATATTAGATTCCTCATGCACTTCACAAGAGTCAAGTTGCTCAATATCCCATACTATTTGTTCAGGAGCATAGAAAAATGTCCTACATGCTACAGAAGAGAGAATATAATCAACAAATGAACAACCTCTTCCATCATTCCTTGATCAAAATCATTGTACTCCATCATCTTGATCAGTTTCACATTTCATGGGATACCTTCATTGCCAATGATTTTTTCACTACTCCATAAGCTCAGCATGCTGAAATAATCCCTCCTTCATCTCAGCCCTCTACATCTATTCCTCCATCGACTCAGCTTACTAGACCCATACCATCACCATCATCAGTATTTAAGAGTCATATTGGGTCATCCAGCAGAGTTGTGGTCAAAGAGCCTACAAAGACCAAAGAGGTTGAGAAAGACACATTGGCTAAAAAATATCAGAGAGGAAATAGAAAGGTGTTTTCCCCTCAGGTTGTGGGAGGAACCTTGCATTCTTCATTAGCAAAGCATGTACAAAAGGGAAATCAAAAGCAGAAAGAGGCAATGGTGCATGAATACATCATGCAAGAGGCTGAGGATCCTCATGATGAGGAAACAGATTTTTACCTAGATGACTTGGATCAGCAGGATGATCATGAGGCCTCCAGTTTGATTGTCAAAGAGAAGGATACCCAAATTAGAGAGATGCAAACTAATTTGGATAGATCTCAATTTGTCATTTCATTTCTTGAGCAGGAGAATAAGCAGCTGAATAATAAGCAAGTACTCATGGAGCTAGAGTTGCTCAAAATAAAGAGAGGTAAAGCCATGATGCAACTTAATGACCTTGACCATGATGACATCCAAAGCCGCAGAAAGATACCAAAGACAATGGGTCTTAAGAGGGCTTTACAACAACAGAATATTGAGGATGAAAAACTCACTTTTGAGGAAAGGATCTCCAAGGAGGTAGAAGATGAGAGAGAGAAATGGCTTGATAGGGTCAACATCCATCTTGAAAAACTCCTCCACATGGTAAAAAAGGACAACAAAATGCTCAGAAACTTTTCTAACAAGTATATCACAAGAAAAAAGGTCTGTAGCATCAAACTTAAGCATTTGCAGGAGAAACACAAGTAAACCCTAGCCAAGAAAAAGGAAGGAGACAAGCTTGACATCCTTGCTAAGACATCCCTCATTTCTTAGCACATTTCATCAAACTTCCACAACACAATTTTGGAGAAATTTTGAGCAAGTTTTAATTTTTTTGATTTTTTGCAAAGTTTGGCAATTTTGGCACAGTTACACTGCCAGGAGCGCAATGCCCTAGGCGTTGTGCTTCTTCTAGGAGGCTACAATTGCAAAAATGAAGGTACCATTTGATTTAGAATGCCAAATACAATCAAGGTAAGCACTCTTCTAAGCAAATTTGGGCAAACTCGCAGGTGAAAAGGTAAAAAAACACTAAAAAAATCATGTTGCTGCCCTCTTTTTTAGCTAGCGCTGCGCTCCTGACCAATCTTGGGAGAATGACTTTTTGGAGGGTCAAATCTTATCATTTTTTGAAAAAAAAGACAGTTTTGGAAACTAGATAAGATAGGATTTTCAATGAGCTATCCTGAGCTCAATTTGGACATCAACAATCCCTTCCAAAGTTGAGTTGAAGTTGGTGTTGCACTCCAGACACCGGCGTTGTGCTCCTGACCTTTCTCAGCTTTTCCTTATTTTCAGGGATGAGTCAGTTTGACCTCCTTGCACTCTAGGTTTTCAGTTCTGATTTTTGTGGATCAGCTCAACAACTCATGGATTCAACCCTTGAGGTTGAGAGAAGTTCTTTCATGCCTATATCTTTCATTTCTTAACTCATTTCACAAGTTGGATGTTGTTGTATTGATCAAAGACACTAGTGTATTCATATTTTGGCAGGAAAATATATTGGATGAGTTGCAGCTATTCTTTTGGGATTCATGTGGTACTGTACTTTGGCATAGTTTTTTCCTCAATTTAATATGTATTAATGCTTTTTATTTTTCATGTTCATTCCAACTCTATGATATGTTTGATTTTCAAGTTTGATAGGCAGAATACATCTCTTATGCTCTGTTTTGGGAGATTTACCATAGTTTTTTCAATGTCTTCAATTTAAAAAGAATTCATGTATTGTTATGCTCTTTTTAGCACCTCACCAGTCTGATCTATATCACCCTAAAACCCGAAAGTGTTAGAGTGCTTACGTACCTTGCCCCATTAAATGTCTGCAATTCTGATCTTATTTTCCCTAACCTAGCTACCTCTTTGACCTAATTAACTCATCCAACACCCAAATCAACCAATCAAAACCCTTATGCTACTATACCTAGCCTAAAACCTAATTGATCCAGCCCTCTTGGCTGTGATCCCTTGGAGAGAGCCCTCTTCTCCCTATTAGGGCTTGCTACTTGGCGAGAGCTTGGTCTATAGTTACCTTTGTTGGTCTCTTCTCAGCCTTAGAGATCTGGTGGAGTGCTAATACTATGTTAGGTCCCTATATTACTAGTATAGTCCCTTATTTCTGTTAGTGTAACCCCCTTATTGTTATTATTGTACCCTTGTAACCCCCATATTATTATTATTGTGCCCTTAAATTATTATTGTTAGGTCGGCTAGGATTACATTGTGGCCCCATGGACTCCTATATATAGAAAGGAGGTTTTGTAATTTGTATCATCCAAGAATTCTTCATTCATATAATGTATTGGAGGTTTCCCCTCAAAGTGGCTTATTTCTAAGGCTTTTATATCTCTTTTCTTCTATTTTTGGAGCTTGTTTCACAACATTTGGTATCAGAGCTTTGGATTCTAGGGTTTCGCTGCTCCAAATAGGTCATCGTGGAGTTTTCGCTATAACATTTTTTCTACAAAGATTCTGAAGCTGAAATATTTAGTGTGCGAAGCCAAAATCCCTAGGAACATTGTCGCAAAATTTCAGAGCTTGTTTCGTAATATTTTCAGAGATATAATCTATGGAATTTAGGTCATTTTGTAGGCTCCTGAATTTAACCTAAACAGGTCATTGTGGAATTTTCACTATAACTTGTTTTCTAAAAAGGTTCAGAAGGTGAAATTTTTAGAGTGTGAAGCTGAAGTCTTGAGGAACATTTTTGCAAAATTTCAGATCTTGGTTCGCAATATTTTCGGAGATATGATCTATGGAAGTTAGGTATTTTTCAGGCTTCTGAATTTCATCTCAAAGAGGTGACTGTGGAAAAATATTCATAGCTCTCTCTCTAGGCATCGGATTGGAATGCTATAAAAAGTGGCCATAAGTACACAAACTTTAGTTTGGTGTCTATCAATTTCAGAGCCAAAGGAGGAAACACTAACACGTGGCAAGTTATACAAGTTTTCTCTACTGAACCAGTCCATAATTGGGTCATTGTGGGAAATTAGAAATAACTTTGCCTTGAAGAATCCAAATCAGATCAGACCTATGGCATTTGAAAGAAGCTTTAGAGGGCTACTACACAGCTGCATTTCAGATATTGAGGATCCACAATTATAGAGATAATTCAATTTCAATATCGAGCTCCTCAAAAGCAAGTAAAAGGTGTGTATTTTGTTTTCCAAATTGCATAAGTTTTGTTTGAAGAATCAAGTTGAATTGATTCCAAGGGCATATTGTAGAATAGATATCAGTATTGGATTCTAAAATGGCCCCTAAAAGGAATTCAATACCCATTAAGCCTTTAGAAGTCTTTACTATGACTCATGAAGATGAAGAATAGCAACATGACATATCAAAATTACAAGAGCAAGTGCAAAACATTTCTCTCTCGCAAAGAGAACAAAAAATGGAATGGAAGTTTAAAGGCGTGGAAGCTAAGATGAATGGTTTGGAAGCTAAGATGAATGGCATAGAAGTGGGCATGGAAGCTAACATGGATGACATGGAAGCTAAGATCGATGAAAAAATGAAAGACAACCTGGAAAACATGAAGAATGATCTAAAAGTAGACATAGAAGGTTTGGAAAAGTTGATACAAGAAATTTTTCCTAATGGTGAAAAGATAACAGAGGAACCTCATGATGAGAACAAAATAAATGTTAATCGTGATTTCATAAACTCTAATTTTGGAGGGAAGAACCATCATATTCCAAAAATGTATATGAGGAAGTTTGATGGAAAGGATCTCGTAACATGGATACTACAGATGGAACAATATTTTGATCTCAATAATGTGAAAAACACACAAAAGGTACGCATTGCAACTTTACATTTAGAACAAAATACATTTGTATGGTATCGATGGCTTTGCTCCCGTAAAAAAATTGTCACTTGGTCAATTTTTACGGAGAAAATAACAGCACATTATGAGGATACAAAGAGCAACACCTTCTTTAGCCAATTGATAAATCTCAAACAAAAGGGTTCAGTGGGGGAGCACATTGAGGACTTCCAAAAATTGAATATAAGGGTAACTGATATTTCAGAGGAACAAAGGATTTATCTCTTCATAGGTACTTTAAAGGATAAGATCCAACATGAAGTTCACATTTTGGAACCTGGTTCATTGGAGAAGGCATTTAGGTTGGCCAAAAAAATTGAATGTAAAATTATGACGACAAAGAAGCCTACCACTCACTTCTATAAAGAGGGAAGTGTTGCTACTCCTAGATTTGCACAAATTATAAGGTTGACACCACAAAAATTGGAAGAAAAAAGAGAAAAAGGGCTTTGCTATAGTTGTGATAGAAAATACACTAAAGGTCATAAGTGTGCTGAGAAGAAATTATTTTGCATATATTGTGAAGAGGAAGAAGAAAATGAACAAGAATCTTCAAAAGAAGAGGGTATACACCACAAAAAAACCCTAGAAGAGGAAGAAATGAGTCTGACAATATCGTGTAATGCATTGCAGGAATTACCACTCCTCAAACTCTCAAGATAGAAGGACATATCAAGAAGAAAAAGGTAATAGTGTTGATTGATTCAGGTAGTACCCATAATTTTATTCATGGTAAGGTAGCCAAGGAATTGAATTGTTTCCTATACCAAGCACCAGAATGTCAAGTGATGGTTGCAAATGGAGGAACTATAAATTGCTCTGGAAAATGCCATAATATCAAGCTAACCATGGGGGAATATGTATTGAATAGTCCAATGCTTTCCATTCCTATGGGAGGTGCTGATGTTGTACTAGGAGTACAATGGTTACAATCTTTGGGGACTGTAGCTTTTAATTTTCAAGAACTTTTCTTGAAATTTTTTTCAGAAGGAAAGGAAGTCGAATTACGGGGTATTGCGGGGAAGCCAGGAAGGATAATAAGCTCTAATGTCATGACAAAGCTTCTAAAGAAAGAACAACGAGGCGCAATTGCACAATTATGCTCACTAGAAGTTCCGACATCAAAATCATCTATTTCTGCAGATCTCCAACAAGTCTTGGACAATCATTCCAAGGTGTTTGAAACTCCCAAAGGACTCCCACCTATTCGTGATCATGATTATGCTATTCATTTGATTCCAGGAAGTGTTCCTCCAAACATCAGGCCTTATAGATATCCTTACGTCCAAAAGAGCGAAATTGAATGTATGATTGCAGAAATGTTAGAGGCGGGTATAATTCAGCCTAGTCAAAGTTCTTCTCTGCTCCTGTAGTATTGGTACACAAGAAGGATGGATCATGGTGAATGTGTCCAGATTATAGGGAGCTCAATAAGCTCACCATTAAAGATAAATTTCCCATTCCTGTGATTGATGAATTATTGGATGAATTACATGGAGCAATTTATTTTACCAAGTTGGATCTTCATTCAGGATATCATCAAATTAGAATGAAGACCGAAGATATTCCGAAAACAGAATTTCAAACTCATGAAGGTCATTATGAATTTTTGGTCATGCCTTTTGGACTTACCAATGCACCTTCTACATTTCAAGGGTTGATGAATTCCATTTTCAAACCCTTCCTTAGAAAATTTGTGCTAGTATTTTTTGATGATATACTAATCTACAACAGGTCTTGGAAGGATAATGTTCAACATGTTGACAGGGTGCTCAAACTATTGCAGGAGAAACAATTATATGCAAAAACATCCAAATGTTTCTTTGGAGTACAAGAGGTGGAATATCTGGGTCATATTGTATCTTATGAGGGTGTTAAAGTAGACCCTAAAAAAATTAAAGCCATTAAGGAATGGAAAGTCCCCATAACCATAAAGCAGTTGCAAGGATTTCTCAGGTTAACAGGGTATTATCGCAAGTTTGTTAAGAATTATGGAAGAATAGTAGCACCTCGAACAATAGTATTGAAGAAATATGCATTTTCATGGACTCCTGAAGCAACTAAGGCCTTTGAACATCTTAAAGAAGCAATGTACATAGCATTGGTCTTAGCTATGCCAGCTTTCACAAAATCCTTTATTGTGGAATGTGATGTTTCAAGAAATGGAATTGGTGATGTTTTAATGCAAGAAGGAAGACCCATTGCTTTTGAAAGTTGTCCAATCAAAGGAAAGTATTTACAGAAAGATATTTACAAGAAGGAAATGTTAGCAATACTGCATGCACTAAAGAAATGGAAAACTTATCTAATGGGAAGACACTTCAAGGTAAAAATTGATCATGATAGTCTTAAACACTTTTTGGAACAAAGACTATCTTTAGAAGAGCAGCAAAAATGGGTCACAAAGATGTTGGGTTATGACTTTGAAATAATTTACAAAAAAGGGAAACTAAATGTTGTTACAGATGCACTCTGAAGAAAGAATGAAGAGGGGGAAGCATTGCTTTGTGCCATATGTATTATCCAACCAAATTGGATAATCGAAGCAAGGTATGAATGGAAGAAGGACAAAGAAGTGTGGACACTCATTCTAAAGTTGCAGCAAGATCCTAGTACATCTGATACATTTAGCTGGAAAAATGATTCCTTATGGTACAAAGATCGCTTATATATTTGTAAGAATTCTCAACTAAAACAAAAAATTCTTTTGGAATTTCACACTTCTCCTTTAGGAGAACACTCAAGATTTTTAAAAACTTACTACAAGGTGAAGAAAGATTTTTTTTGGGATGGCCTTAAATCTAATATTCAAAAATTTGTGGCGGAATGTTTGGTTTTCTAGCAGAATAAAGTTGAGACAATTAAGACCCCGGGTCTTATGCAACCTTTATCCATTCCAAGTCAACATTGGGAGGATATTTCAATAGATTTTATCACAGGTTTACCTAAGTTTGAAGGAAAGAGTGTCATCATGGTGGTAGTTGATAGACTTACCAAGTATGCACACTTTTGTGCATTATCTCATCCATTTAAAGCACATACAATTGCTACTACATTTATGGACACAATTCAAAAGCTACATGGAAACCCAAGGGTTATTGTGAGCGACAGAGATCCCATTTTTACTGGAAATTTTTGGACGGAGTTATTTTCTTGTTTGGGTACTCAATTAGCTCATAGCTCATCTTATCATCCTCGATCTGATGGTCAAACTGAGATAGTAAATAAATGTTTGGAAGGATATCTTCGTTGTTTTGTATCTGATAAACAAACACAATGGGTCAAGTGGTTACCTCTTGCTGAATGGTGGTATAACACTTCCTTCCATACTGCGGCAAAAATGACCCCATTTATGGCACTTTATGGATATCATCCACCATCCATCACATCATCTTTAAGGGAAAATTCGAAGGTTCAAGCAGTGGAAGATCACATCGAGCATCAGCAAGAAGTTCTCCAACTCTTAAAGGATAACCTGAATTTGGCACAAATCGAATGAAACAACAGGCAGATCAACATCGTAGCGAGAGAAGTTTTGATGTAGGAGATTGGGTATTTTTACGGCTACAACCATACAAACAAATGTTCCTCAAGCAAGAAAAGAAGGATAATAAATTATCGCCAAAGTACTATGGTCCTTACAAGGTGTTGCAAAATATTGGTACTATGGCATACAAATTGGAGCTTCCTGCTTCTTCATGAGTGCATCCAGTTTTCCATGTTTCATGCTTAAAGAAGGTTATAGGTGAAAATCTTCCAGTTCAAACAATATTGCCAGAACTTGATGAGGAAGGAAAAATCATATTGGAACCTGAAGCAGTCACGGAAACAAAAACTCGACAGCTATGAAATCGATCAATTTCAGAGTATCTCATCAAGTGGAAGAACTTACCCACTGAAGATTCTACATTGGAGGATGATAATTTTATACAGAAGCACCCAGAGCTACTCAAGCATTGAGGACAACAATGTTTTGAAGGAGAGGGGCATGTTAGGCCCCTATATTACTAGCATAGTCCCTTATTATTGTTAATGTAACCCCCTTATTGTTATTATTGTACCCATGTAACCCCCATATTATTATCATTGTGCCCTTAAATTATTATTTTTAGGTCGGCTAGGATTACATTGTGGCCCCATGGAATCCTATATATAGAATGGAGGTTTTGTAATTTGTATCATCCAAGAATTTTTCATGCATGTAATGTATTGGAGGTTGCCCCCTCGAAGTGGCTTATTTATAAAGCGCTGATATCTCTTTTCTTCTATTTTTGGAGTTGGTTGCACAACTCTTATGCTCTGTTTTGGGAGAATTACCATAGTTTGTTCAGTGTCTTCAATTTAAAAAGAATTCATGTATTGTTATGCTATTTTTAGCACCTCACTAGTTTGATCCATCTCACCCTAAAACCCTAAAGTGTTAGAGTGCTTACCTACCTTGCCCCATTAAATGTCTGCAATTTTGATCTTATTTGCCCTAACTTAGCTACCTCTTTGACCTAATTCACTCATCCAACACCCAAATCAACCAATCAAAACCCTTGTGCTACTATACCTAGCCTAAAACCTAATTGATCCAACCCTCCTGGCTGTGATCCCTTGGAGAGAGCCCTCTTCTGCCTAGTAGGGCTAGCTACTTGGCGAGAGCTTGGTCTGTAGTTACCTTTGTTGGTCTCTTCTCAGCCTTAGAGATCTGGTGGAGTGCTAACACTATGTTCCTTTAAATTCTGAGTTTTTACATTTCGAAATTCGTTATTTTCATAAGAGAAATTGATAATGGGCTTTTACCTTTTTCTATTCTTTGAAAATGCATAATGACTCTGGTTCTTATTCAAGGTTTTTTTCTAGCCCTTGTTATCTCTATTACTTTCACTTTTTTAGTATTGGTTGTACGTTTAGTTATAGTTACAAATTTTCTCCTCTGTGTAAAATTTTTGGGTTATTTTTGAGTTTATACTCTTGGGGTTTTGGCGCCTAGTTTGAGCCTTTGGTCCAGAACAAGAATTTTAGAACGATGAGAATGATAGTTATCCCCATGTTCCTCCTTCCACAGGTAATTTCTATGCCTTGGGAAATTTTTGGGTTTCTAATTTGTTCTTTTTCATATTTACTTTGCTGGGCTATATCCTTGCTGGGGTATATATTATTCACTTTATGGGATAAAAGATTACTGATAACTTGTTATGATATGATAAATTAAATTTGTAACATACCCCGATAACCTCGTAAGAAAATGCATGGAGTTAGGATTTTTTTTCAAAATATACGAATGTGTAACCTTATAAATTACCTTTTATATTTACACATTAACTATTTAAATACGCATCATCATCACTTAGAGAAACATTTAGTAAAAAGTCATAATGAGTTACACAACCATTAGTTGTCCTTTTTGTAGCATATTAACTTAAATTTCCTGTTATAACTATGTATCGATCCCATGATCATTTTAATTCAATTAGTACATCACCTAATTGATAATATAAACATCATATCATGAAAGAAATTAACATCATGAAAATGACACAATGAACAATCACATAAATAGACACCGATATACCCTGGAAACCCCGTAGGGTGAAAACCAACAAATGTTTAATTTTATTATTAAACGCTCGTGAGGGTTGTCACCCCCCACTCAATGGTTATAAGGGAGTCCATCTCTTGACCATTGTCATAAAAATTACATAGAAAAATAATCTTAAACGAAACATAACTAGCTATAAGCTATTACAATCATCATGATACCATTTACCCACAAATCCTCAATCTTTGTTTTTGTAGTCAGACTGTTTACTTCAGTGGGTCATCGTGCAATTGGAACTAGTAAACCTGCATGGACTAACAACTCTTTATCTTCCACAATGTTAACCTTGAAAAATCATTTTCTCAAGTCATCCTTCTTTCGTGCCATTGCTGTCATCAGCACACTTGATATCATGATTAGAAAAAATATTAATAAACCAATAATCAATCTCTATTTCTGATACTTCAACAAATATTTGTATGCATGTATAAAACATAACCAAGTTGACATGAAATGTCTTCTTTAGCATCATTTCACATGCATTAGTAACAAATAAATCACTATCAAGCATCATCGTTCTAGCAACCACTAACAAAATCTCACATGTACTTTTATATTATTTACAAAGGAAAGATAACATACTATATAATAATATTATGCATGAAAATGCATAACAAGCTTTCAAGATAACTATCCCAACAAGCAATTTACTTTTTGTCTACTCTTACGTTTTATTTTCCAAAGGGATTAACACAATAGATTCTATACTTATGCATATGAATGCATGTTCTTTTCCAAAAACATCTTTTGCACACAAGAGCTATTCACATTGGCTATATTTATAACAATGCAAACTTTATTTCAAACCAAGTTAACATACTAGTTATAATTTTGTGCATGTAATAGCATAGAATTTTTATTCTTTAATGTAAAACATATATTTATTTCCAAAAGAAACTAAATACATATTTCATGGAAAAATAAACACATTTCTTTTCTCAAGGGTCAAACACATACCACTTATTCTTCCATGCATTCAAAGGGACATTTCCCTCTCATCTAAAACATCTAATCCCAGAACTATATTTTTTCTATACATGCAAGCATATATGTTTCTCTAAATAATCTTACATAATAAAGCATGTGACTACTATTTTTCCTCTCTAAAATTCTAATCCAATAATGCATAGAAGTATATATTTTTCTCTTCTAGTATTTTTGAATAGTTCTAACCCAATAATTGCTTCCTTGCATACAAATATATATATTTATTTTCTAAGGAATTTAACACCTTAATTATTCTTTTTCCAAAATATAGCTAAATAACTAGCTATTATGTATGAAATACAATATTTTCTTATCATTTCATATATTAGAGAGATTTGTAATATTTCCTCAAGAAATAACATGAATAACAAATCCTTCTCAATTAGCACAACCAATTGCCCTTAACGAAAAGGTTTTATGTGAGCTACTCCTCACATAAGTTATTTATATATTTTTACATGACTCAAGCTCCTCATGCATGTAAAATCACATAATAATTTCTACTAGATCAAAT